>OZ024741.1:138161467-138163967 GCA_964016885.1 Eledone cirrhosa | reverse complement strand
GCTGTCCCTATTGCTTTTGTCAGGTGGGATCTTTCATAACTGCGATATCTCAGATTTTGGAGCCCGTCGTAAATTAAGTACAAGTTTTATTTACTCTAAACAGCATCATTTGGCACAATCAATTATAGTGATCTATGATTTGAAGAAAAGATTTTGGTTAAGCTCTACCTCCGCGGTTTTCGAGTACACTATACAATTGACAAGTCTGTGTTTTCATTGCTGTGTATTGTTTTATTCAGCGGTGATTAATGTTCATGCCAGAAATGGTCAATACCAGATAGACATTTTAGTAAACTAGTTATTGTATAATTTTGCACTTGCACTTGCAACAGTTGTTCAGGTATCTTTACTGGTGGCATCAGATTTTATGTTAACTTTATTTATATGTGCCCAAAAACCTTTGGTTGTTCGGCTCGCCATAAACATTGAACAGGACATTTACAAGGTGCTGTGAGTGCGATATGTAGTTTGTATAATGATCAATGTATCTTTCGTAGAATTTGACATTTTCGAAAAGAATATTATGGCTTCTTTTTATTCGAAGTTGGTTTGGGATATATCACCCTTTGTCAGCGAATACCCCTGCCAAACAGAATTAATCAATTCCTACCAACACTGTAGTTGGACTGATCACCACGTAGGATAAATCCGGGTTTTTTTTATTATTCATTTTACTACTTTAATAAATACATTTTCAAACATTCTAGCGCCTATCGTTATGTCATTTTGAGATTCAAAATCATGATAAGTGTTGTTTCTAAAATTATGCTCAACTAATCACTAAAACAGCGGTGGTTGTCTTAATTATATGAGATATATATTCCTCTGTTAAAAGTTACACCCACCCCACCCTTTAATTTATATATCGCAGTAACATAGTTTGTTATAGAGAGAAATTCAGCCTCATGATACACTTCATTTAATCTGATATAGTAAAATAAGCGAGGTCAGGTAGAGAAGAAAATATATTGATTTAGAATTTGTAGTTTGATAAGAATAAGAACTTTCAGAATTTAATATTTCACTCGGCTGTTAGGACATTCTTTTAAATGTCTCGATGCTTTGATTTCTAACCCTACCTAGGTTGATTTGCCTTTCATCTCTTCTGGGTCGGTAACTATTGTAATAATCTGTAGTATGTTAATTCAGATACCCCTTCCTGTTATCAGAGAAGTGGTAGTGATTCTGCGAAAAAGTATCATAGGCGGATAGTATCAGCAATGGAAAAACAAAAGTAAACATAATTTTCTTTTTTTCCTATTTCTAGGAAAGTAGAAAACTGTTCCAGTTATTCAAACAAAGGGAACAGCCTACAGGGGAAATTAACATGCAAGTGGATGTACATTACGCATTCAAGAAACACATTCAACTTTGTCACAGTTATATGAAAACTTTGGTGTGACAGGGAGAGTGATCAATGTTAGGTACAACTCATTTAAGTGTAATTGTGCAACGTGATAAGTCTTACTCAAGGTCACAACTCAGCGCCGAGATTCGAACTCATGACCCTCAATTGAAAACCCTTATTAATATGCCATGCGCCTATATAGTATTATAATGTTATATGAAATCTCTAAGAAAATTTATGAAATGTCCCTGGCGTAAAAGCTTTAAAGTTTAGGGCAAAATATATTTTTACCAATACCAGACTTTTTCTAGAATAGATGTTTAGTAATACAATTAGTGAATTCAAGAATTATCTGTTGCTGTCAGATTCTATCAAATATATACTTGAGTAGAATGTTGAATGTCAATTATTTATTGTTTTAATGTGATGAAAGAAGGGAAGTTTACCATTAGTTCTTGGTGTTTCCGATGTCAGGAAATGTAACAAAGTTTATCATTCTAATACTTCACACAGCAGACTAAGGACTAACAGACAGACTGACCTTAATTGCTAATAAAGCAAACAAGTACATCCTATACAAATACTGGCTGACACTATTGTGAAACTATGTGATCTTGTAAAGCAATTATATTAATCGAAAACAAAATACACGGCAATGACACAAAGGTAAATAATATACTTAATATACTTAATTAATTTATGACATCATTGCCCTGAATATATATATAAGTATTGCGCAGGATTATTGCGTGATTGTATTGTACCGTGGACTCGATGAAATGTGTTATACTGTGTACCTGATTCCTCCGTCAAACGGTGCTACGTGCTAGAGCTTATATCTCAATTCATAATTTACTTGTCCATCTGCTTCTCTTTCTAAGGAGCCCCACAAAGTCGTAGAAAGTGATTAGCTCGAGTTACATAAACATGCAATCTAAAATTTCATTTTTCCACAGTTGTGATTAGAAATCCTGTTAATACTAATGTTGGTTTTTACAATGATATATATATATATATATATATATATATTATATATATATATATTATATATATATATATATTATATATATATATAAAATTAAAATGTAAATTTAAAGACTCACAATCATCTCCTATGAACCAAGCAGCTCCATGAAGAGGGATCGAGCTCTT
>OZ024741.1:138111467-138153967 GCA_964016885.1 Eledone cirrhosa | reverse complement strand
TTCGAACAATTACAATATTACACACTTCAAATTCCAAGTCCATTTTGTTATTAATTCTGAAAGTAATATAACGCTGACAACTGAAGACGATTCAGTCTTTCCTAAAACTATATCTTGCAATTGTAGATGCTCAGGCGATTTATAATTTATTGATTATTTCTGATTGATTCGATGTCAAAATTAACGAGAGAAATCTTATATTCATTATCTATAGCCGTTGGCGGATGTGTGGAGATAATGTGGATTTCCATGTATTACGTCATATATAGCCGTTGTGTGAAATGTGACCATAATCTCGTCTCAGTGCATTGCGTCATATATATGTTCTTTGTGGGAGATGTGTGGGAATAATGTGGTTTCGAAGTATTCTGTTATGTATAGCCGTTGTGGGAAGAAGAGTGTGGGGAAATGTGCTTTCAATGTGTTACGTCATATATAGCGGTTATGGGAAGAAGAGTGTGGGGAAATGTGCTTTCAATGTGTTACGTCATATATAGCCGCTGTGGGAAGAGTGTGGGGAAAATGTATTTTCAATGTGTTACGTCATATATAGCGGTTGTGGGAAGACTGTGGGCAAAATGTGCGTTCAATGGGTTACGTCATATATAGCCGTTGTGGGAAGAGTGTGGGGAAAATGTGCGTTCAATGTGTTACGTCATATATAGCGGTTGTGGGAAGAGTAGGCGAAAATGTGCGTTCAATGTGTTACGTCATATATAGCCGTTGTGGGAAGAGTGTGGCGAACATGTGCGTTCAATGTGTTACGTCATATATAGCCGTTGTGGGAAGAGTAGGCGAACATGTGCGTTCAATGTGTTACGTCATATATAGCCGTTGTGGGAAGAGTGTGGCGAAAATGTGCGTTCAATGTGTTACGTCATATATAGCCGTTGTGGGTAGAGTAGGCGAAAATGTGCGTTCAATGTGTTACGTCATATATAGCCGTTGTGGGTAGAGTAGGCGAAAATGTGCGTTCAATGTGTTACGTCATATATAGCCGTTGTGGGTAGAGTAGGCGAAAATGTCCGTTCAATGTGTTACGTCATATATAGCCGTTGTGGGAAGAGTGTGGCGAAAATGTGCGTTCAATGTGTTACGTCATATATAGCCGTTGTGGGAAGAGTGTGGCGAAAATGTGCGTTCAATGTGTTACGTCATATATAGCCGTTGTGGGAAGAGTGTGGCGAAAATGTCCGTTCAATAGGTTACGTCATATATAGCCGTTGTGGGAAGAGTGTGGAGAAAATGTGCGTTCAATGTGTTACGTCATATATAGCCGTTGTGGGAAGAGTGTGGGCAAAATGTGGTTTCCATGTGTGTCGTCATATATAGCTGGTGTGGGAAGTCTGTGGGAATAATGTGGTTTCCATGTGTTACGTCATATATAACCGTTGTGGGAAGTGTGTGGGAATAATGGGGTTTCCATGTGTTACGTCATATACAGCCGGTGTGTGCGTAACATGTGGTGTCGGTGTATTGCGTCATATATAGCCGTTGGTAGATTATGGGAATAATGTGGTTTCTCTATGTTGCGTCACATATCGCCGTTGAGGGAAGTGTGGCAATAATGTGGTTTCCATGTGTTACCACATATATTGCCGTTGGTGGATGTGTGGGCATAATGTGGTCTCAATGTATTACGTCATGTGTTTAAAAGAAATCCTCTCGTCCCAAATAACTCTCACCAACTCCCTTAAACCCTTCTGTTTCCTTTTACATCTTCTCTTCTGATCCAAAAGAACAACTTGCATAAATCCAGATCCAGTGCATTCGCTTGTCTCTTGAATTAACCCATTTTTTTAAACTCTACCATGGAATGTGTTGATCAAGCTCTCTCTCGGTCCCCGTAATAACATATCTGATGTACACATGAGTTTCGTTTTATACTATACACCCACCCATTTATATATACCAACAATTTACTTCCCACCCAAACCACTAATGCACACAAGTAGCCAATTTATATTAACCTTCATTTACTCGCTATTGTTGACACTCAACATAAACCTCGATAATATCCTCTAACAATGTTAGACTGTTAGATAATATCCTCTAACAATGTCTCACTTAACAGCATAAACAAAACCCACTTCATTTATAAAATTCCATATTCCACTTAAACATGAATGGGGCAGAAATAGACACCCTCCTGACTATTAGGCCTCAATAACATGTTTCTCATCACCATAATTTCGCCAGTACATGCACTATTTACCATAAATGGCCCTTTTCACTCAGAGAGTCTGCGCTCTAGATTACTTGTGTACATAATTTTCGTTCGTTGTTTTTATTTTGTGTGTTTGGGGGTGGGGTACGCAATGCCTAATGGCAGCAACTAAATCACCTGGGTCAGTCTTCACGCCATGGGTATATGAATTTTCTCCAGGCCGAATTATTATATACTATAATTTTTTTTTTCAACATACTTACGCGTATGTGTATATATGTGTGTGTTTGAATATGAATACATTTATATGTGTGAGTATATAATATAGTTTCTACTTTTGGCCCAAGGCCAGCAATTATCCCAGTGCATAACAGGTACTTTAATTTATCGACCCCGTAAGGATGAAAGGCAAAGTTAACCTCGGTGGGATTTGAACTCAGAGCGTAAAGGGCCGTACCTCTATGTTGCAAAGCAGGGCGTCCGACCCTCTACCGATACTGCCAATCCACCCCAATATGACTATATAATATAAACGTGCAAACACAGACATACTTACAGACATACATTCACAGAAATACACATACATTCACACAACACACACACACATACACTTACACAAACACACACATACACTCACACACAGCATAGCAAATGGAACGCCAGCTTTTGTTTTGCTATAGTTTTTTCACCACCCCTTTCCTTCTTTTATACACACACACACTCACACACATTGTGTCACAGACGGAAAGTTATATATAGAATTATTTTACAAAATTGAACATTATTGGAAAAAATGTTTAGCAGACAATTATGCCAATTGTTCTAGGTACAAATTAAAATGAAACAAGGTAAGATGTAGATGTTTCTGCTTTCTTTAGCTATATATCCATACAAACTATTATGTATGTATTCATGTTGGGCTTTATAGACATTTCCAACGATGGATGTAAAATTAATTGTTTGATTCTACGCAGCAAGTAACATATTTATAGAGAAATTGTGTGAAGAAATTTTCCGGTCCGTTGTACATCAATCGGATGATTTAAGCAAACCGTTTCATCAGTCTTTCATTGCAGTAATAGAAATTACTGCTTTGTCAATTTTATTTTTAATACGCACTTTATCACTTTGTTCTTAGGAAGTACTCTGTGGTTTATTATACCTATTTCATTCAGTGGGGAGTGTATTCTAACATTATTCTAGTCTAGCGATAAAGATGACACGTTCCGGTTTAATAAAATTTAGTTTAATCTTAAAATGTTCACCTGAATTGTCAACACGTTTTACTCATTCTTCTTGTTACTCATTCCTCATACAATAACTCTTGTATTTAGTATAATTGTTTCTACTTTTGGCACAAGGCCAGCAATTATCCCAGTGAATTACTGGTACTTTATTTTATCGACCCCGTAAGGATGAAAGGCAAAGTTAACCTCGGCGTGATTTGAACTCAGACTGCAAAGAGCCGTAACTCTATGCTGCACAGTATGGCGTCCGACCCTCTACCGATACTGCCAATACCCCACCCTCTTGTATTTAGTATAATGTATGCTAGTGCTATTGTATGAGTACATAAAAAGCTGGTACTCGGTCGGTTACGACGACAAGTGTTCCAGTTGATCCGATCAACAGAACAGCATACTTGTGAAATTAACGTGCAAGCGGCTGAACATTCCACAAACGCGTACTCTTAACATAATTCCCAGGGAGATTCAGCGTAACACAGAATGGGACAAGGGGCTGGTCCTTCGAATGAAAGGCACACCTTATTTTTGCCAGCTGAGTGAACTGGAGCAACGTGAAATAAAGTGTCTTGCTCAAGAACACAATGCGCCACCGTGAGTCGAAATCATGACTTTCAGATCGTGTGTTGTATATATATATATATATATATATATATGCGTGTGCGTGAGGGGTTTGATATTGTTCAGGTGTTTCATGTTGTGTGTGTGTGTGGATATGTGTCTGAGTGTGAGAGGTTTGTTTTGTCCGTATGTGTGAAGGGTATGATGGTGTATGTGTGAGGGGGTTGTTGTTATGTGGATGAATGTGTGAGTGGTGTGATGTTGTGTGCATGTGTGTATGGGCTCGTTAATGTTGTGCGTGTGAGGTATGTATGAGGATATGATGTTGTGTATGTGTGTGTGTGTAGGGGGGGGGGGGGTCATTTGATGTTGTGTATATGCGGAGCGAAAATGTTGTATGTTGGTGTATAAGGTGGATAAGGTTTGTAGGAAGTGTAGGTTCGGGAATATAATGAATAAAGGAACACATATATTGAGGTGGGCATTTGTGAAGGGGGAATATGAATGTTCAATCTGGGCAAATGTGTAGAAAACAACCTGGTTCTGATGTGTAGAAAACAACCTAAAACCGCTATATGACTGATAGACTAACCTACGGAAAGGAATTATGACAGATTGACGATTCGTTGCCAAGCTGAAGCCAACAGACGGCTGATGTATATATAGGTGACTAATATATAGGAGAAATGATATTAATATGAAATGGTGTGATAGGTTTCAGGATATGAAATTTAGAAACTGTAAATTTCAATACATTTTCCAAGATCTACAAGCTCCACTGCCTATTTACCGCATAATTATCTAAAGGTATATTGACTTAACACACCCACACCCACACACACGCACATATATATATATATATGTGTGTGTGTGTGTGAGTGTGTGTGTGTCTCTGTGTCTGTGTCTGTGTGTCTGTGTGACTGTGTGTGCAACCTTATATATATATATATATATATATTAATAAGAGGAATTCAACTTTGTCTGTTTTACTCGTTTTATTTACAATCCTTTAAAATGTATAATGGTATTAGAATGAAATAGTATGATAGAATATTAAATGTTAAGTGTTAATTGAACAAGTACTTTCATGCTTTTGCAATCTTCAGGTTAATAATGTGTGGTGAGTCAAATTTGCAATTTTCAACTGTTGAAAATTGCAAACTTGACTGTCACCACACATTAGGAACCTGAAGATTGCGAAAGCATGAAAGTACTTGTTCAATTAACACTTAACATTTAATATTCTATCATACTATTTCATTCTAATACCATTATACATTTTAAAGGATTGTAAATAAAACGAGTAAATCAGACAAAGTTTGAATTCCTCTTATTAATATAATCTTCTATACACAATCATACGCACCCGTGAATATTTATCTATCTCTCTCTCTCTCTCTCTCTCTCTCTCTCTCTCTCTCTCTATATATATATATATATATATATATATATATATATATATATATATATATATATATATATATATATAGTTGTATTATTGGTTGTGCAAAACGGTCCAATACATTTTTGTTAGCAATATTAAGTTCTCCACGCTTTAGTATATCTCCAATTCCATTCAAGGGAACAGCTAGATGATGTAAAACGGAGTATAATTTAATTATCAAAATGAAAATCCGAAGGCAAGGTAAAATTTACAATCATAATTGATCATGACTTCACGATCGATCTATCTCTTATTGAAACATGTGTCGTGATTAAAATGATTGGAAATTTTACCTTACCTTGCCTTCGGATTTTATTTTGATATATATATATATATATATATATATATACAGTTTGCAAATGTTGCCAGTGCTACTGGTAACATGTGCAACCTGTCTCATGGTCGGCGACTACCCGGCAACCCCACCAAGCTAGCTCGGTTAGGAGGATGATATTTGGACACCCTGCAGGATGAAATACAAGACCCGACAAAATGCGGAGGAACTCAGCACAGTCAACGGCCATCCAAATAGTAGTTTTTTTTTTGGTTTTTTTTTTCCCCACATGGGAGTGAAAGGCCCTCAATTGTTGTCACAAGACCTTTCTAAGAGAGGGAAACTCGGAAAAAAAACCTGCGGCTTCAGAAGCATCGGATGATGTTAACCAGTTCTCCTTTTCGGGTAGTGTTTTCAATGTTCAGAGAGTGGGATTGGTCGAGTGCAAGACCTTTCCCCACATAAAAAACCTTCAAAACACAGGCATTGTTTGTTGAGGATCTGTTACAGGTTTGTGTGCCTGGCTGTAGCCTAAAAGTGCACCAAACTCTATAATCTGACAAGTGATTGCAATACTCTTTACAGAGTTTGCAGCCACCATGTATGTATGTATACATTACAACAACAACCGAAGGCCGAAATGGAAAATTTACTTTAGAATTTTAAAATGTTATTTCCGCGAAAGCACTACACATATTTCAAGGGCCCAGCTTTATCATCCGATTATCATGTGTGTGTGTGTGTGAATTTGTATGTGTGTGTATATATATATATATATATATATATATATATATATATATATATATATATATATATATATGCGTATGTATCATAAATACGCTAATGCTTCTAGGTGTTATTTGCTTGTAATCTGCACATAATTGATACGTATATAAATATGTACGCATTTTCATGGAGTATTATGTATACGTAGTCGATGGGAATATCACATTGAGGCAGCAGGCAGAATTAATGGATTTTCTAATTCAACGAACAGTTTCTTTGTAAACTATCTAAAAATTAATTGGCATCCGGCCAGGTTTGGCAGATACGGTTGCGAAACCTTCTTCTCACCGATGTAAAACTCACGCCAATTATTTCGTATTCTATTTTACTTGACAACCGGCAAGATGTCATTATCCGGCAGTTACGTTGAAATGACTTGCTAGCTAGCTGACTGGCTGATTACCGATCTGACTAGTTGCTGTCAACAAAAACAAGTATCTATTGAGTTTCTTCTGTTTCCAAGTGCAATTATAGATATTTAAAGAAAAATAGGAATGAAATTGCCTTTTTCTAAAAGTGCAGTTTTCTGTATGGCTATAAAAGGATTTAGGAAAAGGTAATGATATGCATTTGGCCTGATATATATGTTTATATATATGGGGGAGGGGTTGAGTGTGTGTTTGAGTGTGTAACAATGCTGCCTGAATAACATTTAGATTTGATATACATAATTTTTCTCAAGAATACTGCAGAAGTAATTTATACGTAAACATTATCTGACTCTCTATAAACGCTCTACTGTACGTTATTCTTATTGTCGGTGTTTTAATTTTTTATTCGTATTTTTCAGTATTTCACGATTGCTGAAACACTAAATTGTTATAGATTATGCCATTAGCGGATTCAAGAAATATATTATTGTGTGTTTTGTTTTAATAATAATTGTTTCTACTTTTGGCACAAGGCCAGCAATTACCCTAGTGTATTACTGGTGGCTTATTTTATCGACCCCGTAAGCACGAAAGGCAAAGTTAACCGCGGCGGGATTTGAACTCAGAACGTAAAGTTGCCATAAGTCTCTGCTGCAAAGCATGGTGTCTGACGTTCTACCGATACTGCCAATCCACCGTAATAATAATTCATGCGTTTTGTTCTTCAGCCCTATTCTTGACGACTCTTGATTATCGGCGTTCAAGATGTGATCCTGTCTTTTTTTTTGTGTGTGTTATGCTGCATTATATTATACTAGCAGAAAAAACGCTCTCCGGCGGTTTTCTGCTTGCATATGTAGTGTGCTAATTGGTATTATACGCATATATATGCATATAGATATATGTAAATTGAAAAGTAAATTGACAATATCTTCTTCTTCACCCACTTATTTCTGTGAGGGTCGTGGGGAGCAGGTCTTTCTCAAACACTCCTTCCAGCCAGCGAGTCTGTCAGTAGCAAACATCTCTAACTGATCCAGCTGGATCCCAAAGCGTGACCAGTCAAGCTCATGGATGTTATCCAACTATATTGCTCAGGGAGTACCTCTGGCTCTCTTGCCGGTTGGTTTTCCCTTAAATGTGTCCAGCGATTCTTTACTGAGACATTCTAACCACATGCTCATAATATCGGAGTTGTGATCTCTCAATTCGGAGAAGTAGTGGCTCTACCAGGAGTGACTCTCTGGTCTCTGAGCTATGCACTTTATCGAGTAACGTTACTCCAAAGACCCTTCGGGGGAATCCCATTTCTGCCGGAGGAATCCCTTTTTTGCCGATTTTATTTGCAATTGTATTCTTTTGGTCATTACTCAAGACTAACAGAAAACCACCCGAAGGTAATTGACAATATACACAGAAATTTAACGAAGACGTTGTTACACTGTCTTATGTAATCAGAAACGTAATCCATGATACATCAAAAAAAGACGATATTATATATAAACTGCATTAGGAGAAAATTAGTGACGGAAATATATGAATGTTTATTTAAGCGACCGTTAACCGGAAGTGTTGACATTTGAAGATTTTAAAGAAGTGAATCTTTAAATAAGTAATAAAATATATTTAATGAACAGCCACGAAATTTAATAAATAAATTATGTAATATTCATTCATTATTTATTCAAAATAGTCCAACTTATTTTACAAACGGGATAAAAAATATATTCTGGATGCAATCCCACACTACTTACTGTATTATAGATTAGATCCTTGGTAACAGTTGGCGGAATAGCAGGAAGACAACGAGTTTGGCTTTTACACCTACCCCCTTCTTCTGATTGCTGAGGCTGGCACATTACGGCATCAACTTTTGCAATTCTTGCACTTAATTCAGCCTCCTGCATTCCATCACTCATGAACACGGCTCCAAGATACTTGATCTTCTCTAACTGCTTCAGTAGAACTCCATTCACATGTATATACATTTGAGGGACTTCTGTCCACTCGTCCATCACACAATGTGTATGTGTGTGTAAAAGGAAGGAAAGGGACATACACATATATATGTCTCACTTAAAACCAGTGACGCACACACGTGTCTCTAGTTTAAGAACGCCGTTAAAATCACGTGCGCGCACATACACACACTGTCCTATTACCACCCAAGATCTTTGGCCCGGGCAAACATCCCCTCAATTTTGGGACCGTCTGGGTTGTCCAGAATTGATGGGAAAAGACTTGACGGTCTTACTCTGTGCCTTGGTCAAGAGGCAGATGACTTACCTGGGATGTCACAGTTAGTGACTCTTTTGCTTCTTCCCACATCCTGGATGCAGCGGTAAGGGCGAGAGCTACAGCACCCGCAGCTGAACGGAACAAAATTCTAAAATACCGTGTTCTGTCAGATAACTACATTATCCAGCCTGTGACGTACAGATCGTTTGGTGGAGTCAGGCTACTGATAGCGAGGTTCTTATTTTCACTGGCGGCTCACCAAACAGAGGTAACTGGTGATGTTCGCGAATGGAACGGGGTTGTTCAAGCACCTCAGCCTCGCCATCACCCCCAGGTAATGCTGCGAGCGTGCTGGCTTGCCTCAAAAATTATTAGAGAGGTTTCGCAGTGCTCTGGTAGCGGCTCATTTTCACCCCTTTCGCCTGCATATTGTTCTATGTGGTCTAAGATGTGTGTATTACGTGCTTGTGTATTTCTTCTCTTTCCTTTTTTCCTTTCCCTTCCCTTTGTATATTTTATATTTGTTAGTGTCTTCGTTCTTATAACCATTATATTAAATGTTTATACAAATGAGCTTTTAAAAAAAAAGAGTTAAACTCTGTTGTTAATAAATAAATAAAAAGTTGTACTTCATTTTATTCTACCATTTCCAATTCACCGAACGCTATCATGACTGTATGACTGTATGTGTGTGTTTGTGTAAATGTATATGTGTGAATGTGTGTTTGTGTAAATGTATATGTGTGAATGTATGTATATGTTTGTGCGAAAGTATGTGTATTTGTGTGAATGTATGTCCGTGGGCGTGTATTTTTGTAAGTTTGTGTTTGCACGATTATAGTTGTATACTCATAATAGTTATATACTCATACATATAGATGTATGTATCTGCACATACACATACATACGCGTCAGCGTGTTGAAAATCACAATCACTCTATCTATCAGTATCTCTCTCATCACACGCTCTCTCTTGCTATATATATGGTAGTTGAGGTGGTGGTGGTGGTGGTGGTGGCGGCGGCGGCGATATACCAGAAGTCAATTTTAAATAAAATTATTTATATTAAATTTAATCTAAATTTAGTACATAAATTATGTAATATTGATTACTTATTTATTCAACGTAATCCAACTTATTTTACTAACTGGATTAAAAGAAATAAACCGTACGCAGTCCCGCACTCCTTACTTTATTATAGTTTAGATTGCCATGATTACATGCATCTTCATATCTTTTTAGAAGAATTGAATGTGATTTGATGGAGAATGTGCTGATTTGTTTAGCAGGTTATATCAATCAGCTGACGGTCTATTTTAGGTACAGCAACATGTTTATAAAAATACATGGAAGTACCCACATGAATATCCAGGTTACTGACATGTAATATTGATACTATACATGTCCCTTATAAAATGCTATGCATTGATTGTCTGTCTTTTTCTGTGGAGAATGCCGTAGAGATTGCCGAAATACTTAGTCACTGAATTGAGTCACTGAATTGAGAGCACGCTTAAATACAGGACCCCATGAGATGGACCGATCGATGTAGTGGGTAGAGCTAGCTGTTTTCCACGTTTCCATGTTATCACCATATTGGCTGCATGATGAAGCTCGGATATACCATCCAGTCAATAGTGTAGAGTTTGCTACAAAATGTAGTGGGATGGCTAATACCGTTGGAATCGCTGTCTCTTCTCCACAGCAAGGCTTTCACAGTTTTTGCTTCTTCCTCCCCATTTCTCATCCTTCCTTTTTATATTTGCATTTCATTTACATTTTTCACTTTATTTTTGTTATGATCTTATATGGTATTCGTAAAACTCCAGACATATAGACCGAACAGTATCAGAGGTTAATCAATTTAAATATATAGTATTGGCAATACAGTGTGAACCTATGAAATATATAACGATTCCACCAATTTCACTCTTAAAATAACATATTTATTCAAGAATATATCATTCACATTTTAGACATTTAGTCTGACTTTAGTAACATCTACTGATATAAGTTATAGTATATTTGCATATTTCCTTGGGGAAAAGGTTACGTCAAGTCCTGCAATTCACGCAGAGATTGCTATATAATCATATCTTTATGTTCTAACTAACAAGATTCAAACATTGATCTTAGATTCAAAGTTAAAATTAAACGCTTATTGATCCGATTCACTGGCTCACCCTTAGGTTGCAATAAGATGAAATAGGGGCATATTTTCTATTTACAGACACTCATGTGATCTGCTTCAAAATTAGAGAAAGTATATAATTCAATTATAACACTATAGCAGTGTATGCACTGTATGATGAACTATTAAATTGATAATCGCACCATGCTTCCTCGTTATTGGCTTTTATGGCATCAGCACCATTACTACATTTTTTATTATGTCTTCAACACGGTGTTTGATTAGTAGGCATTGCTTTCTCTCTCTCTCTATATATATATATATATATATATATATATATATATATATATCACCCCTCTCCCTCCTCTATCTTCATATATATATATATATATAAAGATAGAGGGGGGAGGGGGGTGATTCAGATATTGAGAGAAGCAGAATGAGGGGAAGAGAGTAAGATATATGCTAATATGTAACTGCACACAAGTACACCATACTGAAACTAGATGTGTATAAGTTACTGAAATCTCATAGTTCAATACCTCCTACTATATTTACTCGTATATGGCTGTTATTATGGAGTTGGACTTCATGATTACGAGTTTTCGTGTTCAATGTGTGGTCCCTTAGTGTCTTTTACTATGTTCTCGGCGACATGATGACTGTCATATGAGAGGAATCTGAGCGCAGGAAACTGTAGAATGCCGTCGTATATATATATATATATATATATATATATATATATATTTAGAAACACACAGATACATGCGGACACACACATATATACATGAATGCATCCGCACCCAACTGTGAGTTAAGGGTGCCAACTTCACCGATGTTGCTCAATGAATGACTGGGACAGACCAATTCAGTTTGAACCAGACTGAACCAGTATCAGAGTTAAAAATACATTATGAAGAGAGAAGAAACATTTAGATATAATTAGTAATAAAATGTATCATACCTAAACTGTTCCTAAATTCCTCGACTACGTAGTTTCGTGGCATAAACAAAAACAATATATCAAAGATATAGAGTCCTTGCGAGGTCTGCCGACTTATCAAGAGGATACCTCATTTTACTAGTCTCAAGAACGCGTCTACACGACGCGCAAGGACTCTATATCTTTGATATATTGTTTTTGTTTATGCCACGAAACTACGTAGTCGAGGAATTTAGGAACAGTTTAGGTATGATACATTTTATTACTAATTATATCTAAATGTTTCTTCTCTCTTCATAATGTATTTTTAACTCTGATACTGGTTCAGTCTGGTTCAAACTGAATTGGTCTGTCCCAGTCATTCATTGAGCAACATCGGTGAAGTTGGCACCCTTAACTCACAGTTGGGTGCGGATGCATTCATGTATATATGTGTGTGTCCGCATGTATCTGTGTGTTTCTAAATATATTAATAACTCCCTCTGGTCGAGCAATCTTTGAAGTGTGGGGACAACTGGAAAGCTTCCATTACTCATACTTCTCGCCTTCTTCACTACCTCTTCTACGGCCTCGATATGAATACCCCCTCCGCCTCTGTGGTATTTTCTTCGTGGTTATAAGAGGCATAGCTCTGTTTCTCGACCGTTATATCGCGTGACTGTCTCCCCCTCCGCCTTTTGGGATTCTTTCTCACGTCGTGTAGACGCGTTCTTGAGACTAGTAAAATGAGGTATCCTCTTGATAAGTCGGCAGACCTCGCAATGACTCTATATCTTTGATATATTGTTTTTGTTTATGCCACGAAACTAGGTAGTCGAGGAATTTAGGAACAGTTTAGGTATGATACATTTTATTACTAATTATATCTAAATGTTTCTTCTCTCTTCATAATGTATATATATATATATATATATTTACTTATTTATTTATTTATTTATTAAAATAAGAGATTAATGTTTAAGCAAAGAATCGCTTTATTTATCCTTATCGAGCCCTCTTTGGATTTTAGTCTTCAAATTTATTAATATTACTATATATATATATTCTTTTATCTTTTATCTTTTACAGCCTTCCGGCTGAGACTATATATATATATATATATATATATATATATATATATATATATATATCAGCCTAATTATTGAAGCTTGTAAAAGAATTATACAATAAAAATCACCAGGGAAGAATATGTTATGCATGCATATGGAGATGAAAAGATTAATTTCAATTGCACATGGTGTCCAACAGCTGTCATGAATCATTGTTAGCTCTTTTAAATTAATGCTAGCAATAAGCTAATTGATAAACAGTCAGTGGTATATCTATTTGTGATAAATTCACTGAAGTCATTCAAATGTGTGATTTATCTTTTATTTTTCTTCTATTAAGCGCGATTTATACACCTAAAAGCGTTTTTGAAATTCAACAGGATTTGGTCTCTGCTGAGAAGGTAGATATCTACATTATACATAGAGAAATGCAAGTCATCCTAGCAGCTCTACCTATTGAAATACAGTCATATATACTAAGACTATACATTTAAGGCGTGTAACCAAATGTTTTTGTTGTTGGACACGCGCTTCTAAGTTCCTGAGCGAGATTCTCGATGCTGCATTCCTTGAACAAGATAATTCTTGCCATCACATGCGTCAGGTAAAATTATTCATATCGGTGTCACATTGAATAACTCTGAGTATTGCGTTAACGGTGCAAGTATCAGTGGAATGCTCAGTAACCTACACGTTAATTTCACGGGCGAGTTGTTCCGCAGTTTGTAAAACTATACGTAGGAATCGATGCAGTTTAAATAAAAATATAGCCAAATTAGATAGTACCACTTCTATCTTATTACCATTTATATCTTATGAAATCTTCGGGATGAGCAATGTACGTGTGAAGGGCCAAAGGATTTACAGAGGTGGTAGATCAGCTGAGATTTTATAAACTCGGACGGCTGCATTGTAGTATTTCATCCGGATCCATGCTTGCTGAGTTTAAATTCCGCCTCTTTTCACTAGAAAAGAAATGATGTTTTCTCAAGTATTTACAACCGACAGATATCAGCAATAAAATGACCAATGTTAGATAACTGCATGGTTAGATCCAATGAAATATGTTTTCTTCTGATACATTCACGGAAATTATGTCTTTTTTGTTCATGATTTTCCATTTACTTTGTATTTACCGATAGAGATCACAGTGTTTTTTGAATATAAATTAAAACCTTTCAACTAAAACGTCCCAGCTAACTCCTATTTCAGACAGCGTTAATTTTGAATATTATCAATACTTGTAACACCGTTGTGGGTCTCTCAAGAGTTTTATGTCCTCAAAATGTAAACTCACTCACACTTCAAGCATTAATTTAAGAGACTTGAATATTTGAATAATTAAGTAATGCCGTCATGTCGGTGGTGCACGTATAAAGTAAACATTTGTTTCAAGGGATCAAGATATTTAGAAAATTATCAGTTCAATTATATTAGTGCGGCATGTTTGAATAGTTAACATGCTGAATTCGAAATCATAAGGACCCAAGTTCGACCCTACTGCATGGCATATCTATACATATGTTATTTGCTACAGTCTCGGGTTTTGAGTGAAATCGGATTAGAAAGACATTGTTTGCATATCCATCCAATTGTCTATACCTGTAATTCAATGTGTTACCCTTATTCCATATTATGTCTCGGTACGTGTCTGTGGAATGCTTAGACATCTGAATAATAATTTCACGTGAGCAGTTGTCTTAAAATGATTGTCAACACTAAATTACATGAGAATACGAGCTACCATGAGCAACGGTAAGGGGAACACGCAACATCTAGAAACGTGCGACTGGAATGGAAACAATACAGAGGAAAATCAAAGCAACCATGCTGGAAACACTATCTCTACGGGACACCACAATAAGTTACATATCAGCCTCGTTGGTCAAAACTAACGACTCCACACAGGCATCAATTAGTAGATCACTAGGCGCTGTTCCGTGCTTACTCGAAACTGAATATTCAATGATAGATTAATATATATAATACATATTTATGTATGTATTCATACACACACACACACGCACGCACGCACACACACACTCATATATATATATATATGTGTGTGTGTGTGTGTGTGTGTGTGTGTGTGTGTGTGTGTATATATATAATAAACGTATGTGCTCCTACATGTAAATAATACACATAGGGATACAAGTATAGTCTGACCATATACCAGTATGGTTCAATGGCAAGTTAATAAATTAACAAGCCAGAACATATAAAATCAAGGAAAAGCAAATAAAGAAAAACATTTCAAATAATTTCAAAAAATTCACTGTACTTACTATATGTGCCTTTACCGCTGTTTCAGATCCCAAACAAATAGATAATCCAAGTGGATGTCATTGAGAAAGAGATCCTCGTCAGAAGGCTTTTCCATCTCGGAGAATATAAAATTCCCAAGTTCAAATTACATTTACATGTAGGAGCACATACTTTTATTATTATTCTCCCTAACGGTAGAGAAACCTTTGGTCATTTGAACGGGTGCTATTTTTAGTAGCAAGAGATTGACCTGTCCATCTTGCTTTCAGTCATTGAGAAAGAGATCCTCGTCAGAAGGCTTTTCCATCTCGGAGAATATAAAATTCCCAAGTTCAAATTACATTTACATGTAGGAGCACATACTTTTATTATTATTCTCCCTAACGGTAGAGAAACCTTTGGTCATTTGAACGGGTGCTATTTTTAGTAGCAAGAGATTGACCTGTCCATCTTGCTTTCAGTCTTTGCACACGGTACTAGACAGAATTGTTTCATCATTCATTTGCTCTCATTCTGGGGCAGTTTTGTATGGCGCCAGTTTGTAATTTGAACTTGGGAATTTTATATTCTCCGAGAAAGAAAAGCCTTCTGACAAGGATCTCTTTTTCAATAGAAATCCGCTCGGATTATCTATTTGTTGGGGAACTGAAACCGCGGTTAAGGCACATATACTAAGTACGTGAAGTTTTTGAAATTTATTTTAAAATGTTTTCTTTATTTGCTTTCCCTTGATTATATATATATATATATATATATATATATATATATATATATATATATATATATATATATATATATATATATATATGTCACAGAAAAAAAGAGAATCAGTGTTGCGACTAAAGGAATTTATGGGACATATTACAATTGTTTCTCGGGCGACCAGCTGGAGGCACGATCGATGTGGTGATCAAACCTGACTCTGGAATCGCGCGGTCCTCGGATACGTCTCGTTTCTTCGATCGTGCCTAGAGCTGGTCGCGCGAGAAACAATTGTAATATGTCCAATAAATTCCTTTCGTCGCAACACTGATTCTCTTTCTTCTCTGATATCATACTCTGCTCTATGAGGGCATCGAGTGCTCATACGGCCTACCGCATACGGACGCTTTAAACATCCAACACCATATATATATAAATATATATATATATATATATATATATATATATATATATATATAAACAAGGTTTAGCAAATAATGAAAAGGTTTCAAAATAAATTTTAAAAAATTGACTTTACCTACTATAGTTACCTTTACCGATCGGTTTCGAATCCCAAAAATAAAACGGAGACCATACGGCCTTCGTTGCAAAGAAAGATTCTCGTCAGAAGGTTCTTTTCATTCAAAGAATATAAAATTCCTGAATTTAAATCACAAACTAGCGCTATCAAAACTGTTCCTGGGATGAGAGTGGATGATGTAGAAACAGGTTTATCAAGGGCCGTAGCAAAGATAGAGGCAAAAGGAGGGTAGGTCAAACTAGCCACAGCTATTGCTAGCAGCAGTCAGAACGACCAAATTTGTTCTCAACATTAGTGGAGGTAGTAGTAATAGGATATACGTTCCTTCACGCACAAGGCGCCAAGGTACGCATGTATTGTCCAACCAAATGCCAGTGTGGTTCAATGGCGGGTTAATAAATTAACGAGCCAGAACAAATATAAACAAGGTTTAGCAAATAATGAAAAAGTTTCAAAATAAATTTTAAAAAATTGACTTTACCTACTATAGTTACCTTTACCGATCGGTTTCGAATCCCAAAAATAAAACGGAGACCATACGGCCTTCGTTGCAAAGAAAGATTCTCGTCAGAAGGTTCTTTTCATTCAAAGAATATAAAATTCCTGAATTTAAATCACAAACTAGCGCTATCAAAACTGTTCCTGGGATGAGAGTGGATGATGTAGAAACAGGTTTATCAAGGGCCGTAGCAAAGATAGAGGCAAAAGTAGGTCAAACTAGCCACAGCTATTGCTAGCAGCAGTCAGAACGACCAAATTTGTTCTCAACATTAGTGGAGGTAGTAATATATATATATATATATATATATATATATATATATATATATATTTATAAGTATGTATGTATGTATGTATATCTATATATATATATATATACTGAGAGATAGAGAGAGGTAAAATTCCGGACGCGGCGCCGAGGCATGTTCGGTATTAAACCTGTCTCTATACACATTCCATATCTCCCTGTGCATTGAGTACTTCCTTGATTAGTGGACACCCGGTCCGCACTCTCTCTCTCTCTCTCTCTCTTGCTCACTCTCTCTCTCTCCTTCTCTCTATCTATCTATCTATCTATCTCTCTCTCTCTCTATATATATATATAATATATATATATATATATATATCACCTTGATCACCTTCACCGACCAGTCTGTCTGGCGCCAGTCGGCGCCGCTGGTCACAGCACGTTGTGCTGTTTTAGCCATAGGATAACTCCATCCCACTGGTTGAGCAGGCTGGCCATATATATATATATATATATATATATATATATATATATATATATATATATATATATATATATATATTATATATACATATTATATGTATATATATATATATTATAATTTATATATATTTATTTTATATATATATAATAGATATATTATAAATATACTATATATATTATATATGTTTATATATATATATATATATATATATATATATATATATATATATATATATATATATATATATATATATATATATATATACGTCGTCTGTGTGTACGCGTGTTTATATATTTGCACTCACATACATATATATGTATATATTCCGGACGACATACGTACATACTATTTTATTTTCTCTACATTATAATGTGAAAGAAAAATGTATATCAGCGAGTTTGTAATTGAGATATAGTTGGGTGATATTAATGATATCCTATTCAGGCGTCCATTAGAGAAATATATGAACTATATCTGTATAGTTAAGTGAAAAGTAAGAATATTATGTATTTCAGGCTACTCTCTCGGCGTGCTGTGCCTTAGCTTTGAATTTAAATAGTGTCACTAAGTAATGTCACTGTATTTACAAGCCGTAACACCTCGCCGCAGGTGGTTTTCTGTTCCCATATATGATGTATATGTGAAGGGCATATATGATGTATAGGTGTCTATAACTGTGTGTTTGGAAAAAAAGCGGGTGGTTAAATAGTTAGAGGGCTGTTCAGCTAATAATACAAATAAATCGCGGTTT
Source organism: Eledone cirrhosa (assembly GCA_964016885.1). Classification (NCBI taxonomy): domain Eukaryota; kingdom Metazoa; phylum Mollusca; class Cephalopoda; order Octopoda; family Eledonidae; genus Eledone; species Eledone cirrhosa. The sequence goes on along the minus strand of OZ024741.1, from coordinate 138,135,267 downwards.
CCAAATGGTAGTGTTTTGTCCCCATGAACAAGATCTTTTCTTTTCAGCTTCTACAGGTCCCCTAGCTGTTATTCAAAGGACTGGTCTTGACTAACAGTGTATAATAACGAATCCCCATGAGAAATTGGTAAGAACTGCACTTTTCTATATAATATACGTTGATTTCACATGCCCCTTCGAACGACTGGAATATTGGTTATCGGAATCAGTGGCGATCCAGTAATTTATGTGTGTGTGTAAAGTGTTGTGTAAAGTGTATATATGTTCGAATATTACGAACACATATTGACATATTTCATTTTAATGTATATTGAATCTACTAAAACGAATTTCATTTAATACAATTTAGTAACCCACAAACTTATTAAGCAGAGATAGAATATGAACCAGCTCGCGAAGTGTGACGCGATCTGGTAAGCTACCGATGTAATAAGTAAATACGTAATAATTGTTTCTACTTTTGGCACAAGGCCAGCAATTATTACTGGTACTTTATTTTATCGACCCCATAAGGATGAAAGGCAAAGTTAACCTCGGCAGGATTTGAACTCAGACCATAAAAGGCCGTAACTCTTTGCTGCAAAGCATAGCATGGCGTCCGACCCTCTACCGATACTGCCAATCCACCGCCCTTAGTAAAACGTAATAATGTAAATAATAAAGTAAAGACGTAATAATGATTTCTAGTATAGGCAGAAAGCCAGTAATTTGGGGGGAGGGGAATGTGGATTACTCGACCCCAGTACGCTACTGGTGCTTTATTATATCGACCCCGTAAGGATGAAAGATAAAATTAACCTCGACAGTATTTGAACTCAGACCGTAAAGGACCGTAACTCTATGCTGCAAAGCATGGTGTCCGACTCTACCGGTACTGCCAATCCACCGCCCTAAGACGTAATAATGGTTTGTTATATAGGCACAAGGCCAGTCATTTGGGGGGAGGGGAAAGTCGATTAAATCGATCCCAGTGCGTGACTGGTACTTTATTTTATAGACCCCATAAGGATGAAAGGCAAAGTTAACCTCGGCGGGATTTGAACTCAGATCATAAAGAGCCGCAACCTAAGACGTAATAATGGCTGATAACTTTGATACGTTCTGACCAGTGCTGACCTAAATCATGTCTAACTTTAAGAAAATCACTTGGCGAATTCTTTCAGATTATGGGTTCAAAACCTTGTCATAGGTTAGACACCGTGACACACTCTTGTATATAGACATATCCGGGTTTTCGAGGAGGAATTTGTCCAAGAAACCTTTGAATATTATAAGATCTGTTTCTGTCTTGAAGTATTTCTGTTTGATATTAAAGAGAGCGGGCCAGTTGAAGTGAGGTAGCTGTGTCGTATTGTTGCTATGAGATGTGTGGGTTTTTTTGTGGGGGAGCGGTTGTAGTGGGCGGATAGCACCGGGAACAAGAAACATATCTTTCTATCAGAGTTGAACCGGTGCCGACCTTTCTATAAAACACATTTCCATCGATTTTAAGATGGTCCATTATCTGGATTCTTCAATGCAATGGGTAGCGAATTGTTTACAATGAAAAGAATAAATTTTATTTGTGGTGTACGAAAGATATAATCTCTCATTTAATTCTGCAGAGTGCTGCTATTTTCAGCAAGGCCGACGACTGTGTGTTAAGAGCTTGTAGAATAAATTTGTCTGCTAATGGATAATTCTATTTCTCGCTATCTCTGATTTATATTTTCTATTTCATTGCTTGAAATAACAAAGATGGGGTGGAGAAGTTTACTTTAGTGATTTGAGTTTTGATATATTTAATAAAAGATCTCCCTTAACTCCTGGAGCTGTCATAGTGACGCCCTCTCCACAGACGGTATATCCTCAGCATTCTACATCGGAGAGAACCCATCCCTCTCCAAGTCGGAAAGTCGGAACACAACCGATTTCTTCCAAATAAGGATTGGGGGGGGGGGGGGGTAAATTGGTAAATAGAAATAGAGCGAGAATCAATCTGATAACTGTATTGGTACTTTATATAGCGACTAATGTATCAAATGCCGAGTCGGCGACAATGGGATTATAATTCAGAGCGCAAGGGAAAATACAGAGGCATTACATTTGGCACCGTAACATCTTTGTCGATTCACCGCTATTTTACTTAAATAAGGAGAGTGATAAGAGGGAGTTACGTTTGAGTGCATATAGATGATTTAATATACATATTATAATTCAAATTAGACTATATTTCAGACACATCAAAACTCTCTAGCCTTTATAGTTAGGCATAAAGGGGATATTAGGTATATCATTCTTCTTTAAGAATATAATTGATATAATTAAAATTACCTCAGGTCAAACAAACAAACAAAATAATTTGCAAATATGCTTATGCCATACTCTCACATAATCTCATAAAAGCCTCCACCCACTTTCCTATCGCAACAGCGCCGGCCGCATTCCACGCCATACTGCACTCAACGAGGTCATTAAGCATGGCTTGGACGCTGCAGGCTTCCCTTCCCAGCTCGAGCCGGTGGGGCTGGATCGAGGGGACTGCAAAAGGCCAGATGGCATGACCATCTTCCCGTTCCGCGGTGGCAAGCCCCTCGTCTGGGATGCCACTTGCACCGACACTTTCTGCAGCCGCAACCTGGTGCAGTCTGCGACTGACCCAGGTTCTGCTGCACGTCGGGGTGAGGGGGCCAAACTCCTCAAATACCGGTCTCTCTCCGACATGTTTGCGGTCGTTCCCCTGGCAGTGGAAACTTCTGGTGTCCTCGGCCCCAGGGCTACCTCTTTAATCACCACCATAGGCGCTGAGCTGGCCAGCCGTAGGTGTGAGCCCCGCGAGTTGGAGTGGCTTTTCCAGCGCGTCTCCTTTGCCGTCCTCCGGGGAAACGCCTTCTCCATTCTGTCCGCCGGGGCTGTAGGTGGGTCCCATCGCGTACCAATACATTAGATAAAAGAGATTGTGTATGTATCATAGTATGATTGCATACCCTGTGATATATTTGATCACAAAATATAACGCAGTGCTTACTTTGCTTTTCCATTTCTCTCTCCATTTAAATCAACCATATTAATGTGTGATACAAAGAAACCTACTTAAGTTATTTAAGTAATGTCAGAAGCTCAATAAATGTATTTCGTGTGTCTGCAGTCAGAGGATATAATATTTCTTTAAAAGGACGGAGAATGTTTCTTTATTACCTGAAGACATTTATACATTTCACAAAATATCCTGAATTATACTGACATGTAAAAAGTTTATATTCTACTAAACACTATATAGTCGCTCGACCTCCAGCAAATAACATCAGAATTCTCTCAATTATATTTTAATGATTTAACTCTTAACGTGTTTTTGATTTAGCAGAAAATGTTTAACAACAGGTTTATTAGTTCGAATGTTTAGAGTGTCTTTATTCGTGAACAGATATGTTTTACCGTAAAGATTATTAGCCCAACTTATGTTAATGTAAAACAGTCAGTTATACAAATACTACGGGTTATACAAATACTACGGGTATACATTGATATTAAATAACTCTAACTGTCCTGTAATTATTTAGCATTAATATATGACAACAACCAACAAGGCAGAGTGCTTCATTTCCAATAGAATTCCTTTAAATGTCTTTGATAGAGTGAATACAGGAGTTTAGACTGTAGCCCCTAGCTACACAAAATATGCACCTGTTACTGCTCTTCCCCAGTCTTGAAATAACAACGAGCTCTTTATGAAGTTGGGGAGATTGTCGTAAGAAAGAATATGTTCAGTCTATGGCATAGGGTTTCTGATAAACGATGGAACAAATATGACTGTAATCTAAGATGAATTCTTGTTATTACAATGACTGGTACAACCAAACTCTTTTGCATCATTCACACACAATTCGTTTCGAAGTTACCAGATAGTTCCTGCAAACGTTCGTCAATACGGATCTATAACCATAGCTAAAACACGCACGCACACACATGGATCTGTCACATTACTAAGATACAGCAATGCTACATTTTCATACAATAATGCAAACGTGTTAAAATAAAAAGACTTCTTAATTCTTTCGAGGCTATATTATTAACGAAATATAATTTCTTAATGAAGAATTCTAGATAATTTTGAAATATTGGATTTACAGAATATTCTGAAGGATTTACATTTCTAAAACAATAACTAAACATATGTTTCTCATATGAAATTATATTAGATGATAATAGTTTAAAATAGATGGTTTGTTTCAGAGAACCAAAGCCGGTTTAGGCCGGGTTTGTGTCAAACGTATTAAAAGTAATAATCTTCATAACAGCAATATTTTCTCTGCTTTCAGTGCCTACCCATGAAGATGTCACCCCGTCCAAAGGTTATGTATTGATAATCAACTCAAATTTAATTTAATTGGGGTCTGCAGATGCTATTGACGTCATCTGACCTTCAATGATTTAATTAACAGAAAGACATTCATAATGATTATTCTGGAAAATACCAGAGAATTAATCTCCGAAAGAATCCATATTACTCGCTCTATTTCTCAGCAATTATTTTAGATCTTTTGTGAAGATTTTCTTTCTGTGAACATCCACTGATATTACTAATCTTTGCCCCTTCACAGACAGATATATATTCCTACTCTCAGATAATATGTGCAAAATAATGATATGTATGGTGAGGTGTGGCATGAGGCTTAGCAGAGCAGCAGAAGGTCAAAAACAATAATTGCAGTGATATATTAACTGGTAGACACATTGAATAGCGTCATCAAATTGAATTCCTACAATTAATATAAGAAATATATTTTTGTAAGCGAAAAAGAAAAAAATATATTTAGATTTTTTTTTACTATCCGTTATACTGATAACCAAAAAAATATTTAGATTAATTGAATATCTAATTTCATTCATTTAACGTGAACACTTTATTACGCTCAATATTTCGTTGGGATGCCTTGAAATTTCATTATCCCAGTGACACTAATAAAAATGTAAAACTTTGCTTAGAGTACGAACCAGCTGTTGTATCTATAGTGATAATAGGAATTGTCACCTTTTAATAAATCCTTCGCATCAAATACTTCACTGAATAAGAACTGAGTGAGTGTATCTCGATTAACATTACAGTAAATTGAATTCGTATATTTGGTGGTGCCTTTTTGGTAAACGTTTTTCTTTATTTTATTTGTTTTCAAGACATATAAAAGAAAACAAATGTGTCGTTATTAAAAATGCAATAAAAGCAGGCAAAATTAGATACAAAGGTGAGGGAAAAGTTTCAAAGTTAATGATATGTACGAAGCTAGAGTTAATTGCTTTCTATAGTTATTGCATTGCTTCGTATATTATAGAAAGCTTGATATTAAACTGCTGACGTGTACGTCGGACCTCCGTCGATCCGATGTACAGTGTAGGAAAAAAAACTCCAAATGGGCTGTGTGGGGATATTGAATGAGCAACGAAAAACGAACTTCTGATCCTAAATTATTAACCACCCGGCTATCCATGTTGTCCCCTCAACAATTGTTAACAAAATATTGCAATCCAATTCTGAATAGATTCAAACTATGTCAGTGTTTGAATTTAAACGCAAAAATCCTGAACAAATATCCCCCGCTCTTACGTCTCTGCCAAATCGCCTGTCTTTGTTGGTAATGTGTTAAACTGACATCTCTCTCTCACACACACATAAACGCAAACACACACAGAAACTGACACACACAATCGTAACTATTATTGGAGACGCTCTGCGAAGATATTATATAGAGACAACGCAAAATTAATGTTTACATTGTGTATATAAACAGTATATATGTTATCTGTTGTTAGAAGTCGATTATTTCATGTTAATTGCTTCAAAGTGATTAAACAACTAAATATTTGGATGTTAAATCAGTCATAATTACGTTTGTTGTACTAATGATGATGAAATATGTTGTGATAAATATTTGGAATAATTGAATTATGTTTGAAAAGAGGTGACATTATGCAAATACAGAAATTACAAAGAATATTATATTTATTGCTTCTTTGAATGTGAATTACCGCATTTCCTTTAGTCCGATACGTGTTTAGTTTCAAATTTATATTATAAACAAGTGAAGGCTCGTGACTTAGTGCTTTCGATGTTACTATTTTATGATCATGAGATCAACTCCAAGCGGTTTGTTTTGTTTTCGTGCAAAATATTTTATTTCATGTTTTTTTCCTGTCCACTCAATAATTTTAACTGCTGAATCTTACTTAGATTGCGTTTCGATTCCACTTGTCTCCAGAATACTCAGCCACATATACTAATGATAGACTGTACATGTGATTCAAGCTGCTAGACCTATCACACACTTTATCATGCTGAATGTCCCAGAGAATTGCGTCAATACATATATATGGAATGTTCAACATATATGTATAGTCGAAACTGGTGAAGGTCCATTCTATTATTAATGTTATCAATACAAGAAATCCTTATTATCATTATCATTGTCATTATTACGGTGGATTGGCATTCTCGGTAGAGGGTCGGACGCCATGCTTTGACGCATAGATTTACGGCCCTTGCCATTCTGAGTTCAAATCCTGCCGAGGTTATCTTTGCCTTTCATCCTTCCGGTGTCGATAAAATAAAGTACCAGCTATGTACTGATTAATTGCTGGCCTTGTTTCAATAATAGAAACAATTATTAGAAAGGTAGATCGGCTGTACCGGTAAAACGCTTGATAAAATGCTTTACTGTATTTACTTACAAAGCGCTATGTTCAAATCCCGCCGAGGTCACTTTTGACTTTCATCCTTACGGGGGTCCATAAAATATAGCACCAATAATACCCTGGGGTCGACTTAATCAACTTTCCCCTCCCCTTTAAATTGTTGGCCTTGTGCCTAAAGTAGAAACAATTATTATTATTAGAAGAAGAAGACCATCAAAATATTGCATTGAAATTCAATTTTGATAAAATAAGGTTCAAAACTAAAAACAAATAATCGTTGATACCTCTGGAATGCCATCCTATTATTATCAAGAGGCGGCGATCGAAGCATTGCATCGAATTATATTTTAGAAATATTTCATTTTCACCTACAAGAACACTCATCCCCAAACCGACGGAGATACAACACACACACATTCTAAAAACGCATTACTGAAAAACAATCAGTTGACTTTGGCAATAATGTACACTGAGTGTGCTATGTTGTACTATTTCCTTTCCTGTGTCAATACAACTTCACATCATTCCTGACCCTATTACTGCCGGCTATAACGTAATAATGTTTTTGTTCACCTGTTACAATATAAGAGCTCGTTCTAAAATCAACGAAATCAATAATGTACTGCTATGTGTTGTGTTAGTGTCCTATCAACTTGGACATCTGTAATTATATAATTGATAGTTACACTAAAGCTGTGAGGAAATTAATAATATTTCCACTTGGCACACCACCAAAACATACTTATACTTTGTTTGCATGATCTACAAGATATTTCCATTGAATTTATATAAACATAATAGACTTTGTCTGAAAGTAATTACTGGGTGTATCTTCCAGGATGTTCTATTACGATTTTGAATTCTATTTCCTTCTACTTTACTTTTCACCATTATCTCACGTACACGGTTAGTAAAATTGATAGACTCCCATGTTAAAACTTCATAAAAGCCAGACACATTCCTGTGATATTCAACTGAATAATAATTTGATATGTGTGTGTGTGTGTGTGTGTGTGTTTAAGCTCGCGTGTGATTATGTGTGTGTATGTATGTGCTTTAGAGCTCCATTGGTTGATCGGAACAGGATAAAAAACTACTCGTGCAGGTGCATAGACCTTCCACAGACACGTGTACATTTAATGTAATGCTCGAGAAGATTCACAATGTTGTGTGGTAAGGTTGACCATTTGAATTACAGGTACTACGCCAGCTAAATGGACAGGAGCAAATTGAAACAAATTGTCGTGTTAAAAGAAACATGACGCCGATCGTGAGCCGAACAACATAACCATTAACCTACGCCCAACCTTTTAATCTATCAGGGCACAGTTATCAAACGACGCACCGTTGGTTATACAGTATTTAGTTACATATGAACGAACGAACAAGCAATGATGATACATTTTAACCACTGTAGATTTCCAATATATAATAGTTTCTGATTTAGGCTCAAGGCAATCATGGAAAAATTGATTAAATCTGCCCCAATGCGTTACTGATGCTTGTATCAGCGACCCTGTGAGCATGAAAGTCAAAGCTAACCTCGTTGGGATTTGAAATCGATGGTCTGCCGATACTGCCAATCCACCGCCTTCAACTCTAATAGTCAATATGTTGGATGGTTCGTTCATTCGTTCGTCCGATTTCACGCTTGACAATATTTTGAGCCGTGAAGAGTAAAAGCAACAACACAAAAAACGTGACCGATTAAAGAGTAAAAAAATATCATCTACTCAAACTTGCCAATCGCTAAAATGCCAAACGGTGAGTACCATGACAAAGGTGCTCCAAATGGAGGAAGAAAGGAATCAAAATGGGGAGATTTTACATAATGAAAGTTATGCCGATTTTCACAAATGTAGACATCTCTCACCCACTCTAATGTGGTTATGAGGTCTCTCCGAAGGACATGATAGATGATGGGTCTGCCTAATCGTGAAACGAGCTGCTTAACTATTCGACCATGCTACACTCGCAACGTTCATATTGTGATGATCAACACATGGCGGATTTTAAATATATATTCTATATTTTAGCAACCTTTAAGTTTTGCAAATAACTTTCTAAAAATGTTCAGGAGAATGTAAGAAAACTAACATATATCAGCGTATTGTATTGTGTTAAGTCCAATTATTTACACTAATTAACTTGGTTTGTAGCATATCACTGCTACAAAATTGATGAATTGGTCTCTGACGAACCAAAATTCATACTTTTCTGACCTCTATTTTAAAAAATCTATTTCTGAGATACTCTTCAAATTTATCTAAATATTATGAACACAATATAATTAAGTGAACATATATATATATATATATATATATATATATATATATATATATGTATATATATATATATATATACACTATACTTATAATTGTATAGGTATATGTATCTCACCTATTTCATCAAATGTTACGTTTAGTTTTATTCTCATAAAATGTATAGTGAAGTTTTGGAATAGAAGGTCGTCTGAGTTTATAAATAATTTAATATAAGTGAAGTGTTCTTCTATGTATATGTAAGGTTTCCTTTTTTGTTTTCCTCGCAACAAAGAAAATATACAAATGAGATTACACGCACCTTGTCAGATGTATCACCTTTGAACCATTACACACACACACACACACACACATATACACACGCACACACATACGCGCACACACACACACATACACGCACACACACACACACACACCCATACACACACACATACAGACACACACACACACGCACACACACTCGCACACATATATATATATGATATGTAAATGAAGTTGTTTGCATTAACCTTTTATATCATTGAATGAGGAAATTGTATAACTTTGACAATACTTTTTTCCGGTTTTCGTCTTTATCCTAGAGGTTTTGTGAAAAGAGAAGCAAGTTTTTCATTAAATTTGTTGACGTTAGTATATACGAGAGTATGAACGAAATATGGCCGAACCGTTACCTATTTTCTTTCACACTCATCAAACCTGAAGTTCGATTCCTTTGACTGGTATTATTGTCAAATTTCCTTTACCATAGTCTCGGGTCGATGCATGCTTTTTGAGTTTATTGGAGAGACTGAAGCATAATTATCTGACCTTAGTTCATTTTCAAATTTGTTTCTTATTCTATAGTTTACCTTTTCGTGTAAAGGGTGTCTTGCAGAACATAAAGACAGATAAACTCCATGAACCTTTATTTTTCAATTCATTAAATCCTTAAATCAAAGCTAGTATTCTGTAGCCTGTTACACTGCATGTATGTATATTGGATATGTTACTACTTTTTTAGTCTCGGGTTGATCAATGTATATTGGACATGATACTTCCTTTATAGTCTTGGGTTGACCAATGTTTTCTGAGAAGAATTTAGTAAGTGAAAAATGCAGAAGCGTGCCATGTGCATGCGTGTGTTTGTTTAGGTTTGTGTATTTGTGTGTCTTCGTGGGTTTGAGTGTATATTTAGGTTTGTGTGCCATACCTCTCACTTGAGAAATGGGAAATTGGGTAGACGGAAAATGTTTGAAAGCCCACCTTATGATCTGTAGCTGTAATTCAAAGAGGTAAACTTTCCATAGATTGATCCACAATGTATCTCTGTGAGAATTTGTTATTGTCACACTTTAGAAATCTCAGGCGCATTGATCTAATATAATATATTCTATCTATGTAACTCTCAGTACGTACTGTGTCGCACTCTGTGTCATTCAGTCACTTCATTAAAAATATGTTATATGTACACGTTGCTTTGGATAATCAACTATTTACACAATTTCACAAAAGGGGCTGTACTATTGGACCAACTACTGGAGAACACATCGACGAGACTGATTTCCAGCATAGGAAGAACTCCGTAATTTGTCTGAGAGCACAATGGGCGCAGGCATTACTCTGTTTTGAAAGAGATTTGGGGTTTTGTTCCAATGTAGGACACATTGAGCATGTATATTCTAGTATAACCTCAGTTTTCCCTACCTATTGTGCGTGAATATTTTGTAGACGGAAATTTAAGATGTCGTTCAATACATATCTGTAGTTATATGTGTTTGTGTATACATTTGAGTCGTGATTGTTTATATTCCGTAAGTACCAGACTTTGAAAAAATCAAGTACTAGAGTTAACTAAATCACGACAATGCTCTAGAATAGCTGCGTCTAATGAAATGAAGTATGAAAAAATTATTATTTATAGCACGTAGAGAATTGGATGCATTGAAGAGATTCATCTCAATCATTTAAGTAGAGTCTCCATTGTCTTCAAATATAATGGACAGGAATATTAATAGCAGTATAATCTACTTTAATAGTCGCCATAAACTATATTACAAGACATTCAAAACGGCTGTTTTTTATGCCAGCTAAATTGTTTTTAACGTTGTACTGTACTTTAACGTTAGAGGTAAAAGTATAGTTTGTTTCATGTTAAAACAAAATGCTCTCCTGTTCTGTATAATGAGGTTAGGACTGTAATAAAATAGAACATTTTAATTCATATTCTATAAAATATACATATATGAATGTTTCTACGTTAGAAATAAATAAATATATATATATATATATATATATATATATATATACATGCAACATTTTTCAGTTTTTATTTAGCCAGGTGGTGCTATTAAGTTAGGCATGGCCATGCCCAATACTGGCCGAAGCCTATCAAAGTTATATATATATATATTTATATACATTATATATATAAATGTCTATATATATATGCATTATATATATAACTATATTTATATATATATATATTTATATATATATACATTTATATTGGGAAAAGTTTGACCCCGACGGCAGAGCTCAAGCCGTAACGACGGCTATTTCTGGACTGAAATAGCCGTCGAAACGGCTTCATCTCTGCTGTCGGGCTCATACTTTTTCCTATTACCCACTCTACTGCCCTAAGTATTGAGTACTCTGGTGCGGTATGGTCCATCTGTTTCTTTACCACATTTCCTTCGTTATATTTATATATATATATATATATTTATACACACATATATATATAAATATATATATATATATTCATATATATATATATATATATATATATATATATATATATATATATATATATATATATTTATATATATATGTGTGTATATATATATATATATAAATATAACGAAGGAAATGTGGTAAAGAAACAGATGGACCATATATATATATATATATATATACACGTACTTCGTAGTATTTTCAGATAACTATGTACCTATATAGTATCTACTGGAAAAGTGGACGTAATAATTTTGACGAATACATATTTACATTGTAGCACATACACGTATATAAATTCATGTTAATATACACAAAATCCTAGATAACTAGATAATAGACGGCTGTACATGAATATATTTAGAAAGATCAAATTACAAAGTAATGTTGAATTATTCAAATTTATTGCCAACAGGATATATATTAACTTTCTTTAAACAATTTTGCGTAGTTTAGATTTAAAAACCAAAGAAAAAAAGCAAACAAAGAAACTCAAAATAAATACAAAATATCTGTATGGACAGTAATTGAGAGATAGGCTAGTAACTCAATATTGGGAAATCTAACTACTTTGAAGTTTGTTTGATATTTCTTCAATCTATTGCAAATACTAAAGTTTAATATGTATTAAAACATTATTCTCCAGGGAGTTTGGGGGAAAATGAGACAGAGGTTGTAAATATTGATTCGATGTATATTTATATTCATTTAATTTAGGTATCTATATAAAAATGAAACGTTCTCTGTTGTCATAATTGCTTTAGCTACTTTGGGCTAGTTTTACCAGAAAGGTATGTTTCTAAATCAGAAAATAGCGTGATGTTAATGGAAAGAGAGTAGAATTTTCAAATACTTATTTAAACATATCTTATAAAATTGAAAACTCAAAACTTTTGGCCTAAGAAAATCTACCTCCGTTTAGCAAGTACAAAATATGTACATGTATATATATATATATATATATATATATATATATATATATATATATATATATATATATATATGTATATATATACATATGTGTGTGTATATATATATATATATATATATATATATATATATATATATATATATATATATATATGTATATATATACATATGTATATATATACATATGTGTATATATATATATATATATATATATATATATATATATATATATGTGTATATGTATATATATATATATGTGTGTATATATATATATATATATATATATATATATATATATATATATACATACATACATATATATATATATATATACATATATATATATATATATATATACATATATATATATATATATATATATGTATATATATATATATATATATACATACATATATATATTAGTGAAAAAAAACAAAGGAACTATTATGACATTATAACAAGTTTATTGCCGACAGCCGTTTCGTCCGACCCCATAGTGGGACTTATCAAGGCATATAACACGTGATTGCAAGATCATTGTTTACATCAACGTATCACTCAAGGCTAGCAGTTTGAAATTGTTGTATACATCAGCAACTCCGCTTATATAGTTGGGGTCAATATTCTAAGGGGGGCTCTTTTATATTAGTTGTCGGGGTCAGGGATTGAAGTTTAAAAATTAGACAAAAATATATAATTTACGCATCAACATTAAACTAAAAGACTTGGGGTCCCGTAGAAGCACCTTAGAAAATCCCTCAATGAGTGCATAAAGCTTACAGGCTCCAATAAACCTATTAGACTAGAAGAAAATTAAGAGGCTAATAAAATAAGAAAATAAAAATATAAAGTTTCCCTAAAAAATATATAAAGTTCCTATGAAATTTCTTCTAGAGAAAAAAATTTTTTCAGAAAGAAAAAAACCTTCTTCCCCGAGATCACGTTTACAAAATTCAGAAAACTGAATTGAAAACTAGGTTGAAAGAAACTAATCAATTAGAGGTTAATTCAGAGAGCCTTCCATAAATCTCTCAGAAAAGGCCCCTTTAATATTTCCAATAGGAACTTCTTCCGAGAGACCCTTCGAAGAATTAAAATTTTAGAGAGCCTTTAAGGATAAATATAAAAACGAATTGAGGAAAATTATACATTAAAAGTTAAAAATTAAAAATTACGGTATTAGGGATATCCGAGGAATTTTCAAAGGGCTGCTTCAACAGATACAACTTAGGCATAATAGATACAATAATCTAAGCAATTTAAGTAATTTAATTAGGGAGCAATTCAAGGAGTTTATCAAGTTGGGCAAGATTAAAGAAAGTGGTAACTAAGAAAATACATAAGCAAAAAGACAATAATTATAAAATGTATCTTTAAGAAGGTATAAGGTAGCTTCAGTGATCTAACCATGTATTATCACAAAAAAAAACATTCTAAAATTATTGATACAGGATTAAAAATGATTACAAAATTATTACAAAATTACCACAAAATCATTACAAAATTATCAAATCATCACAAAATTACCACAAAATCATGATAATTTGATAAATTTGATAATTTATGATAATTTGATAATTTTGTAATGATTTTGTGGTAATTTTGTGATGATTTGATAATTTTGTAATGATTTTGTGGTAATTTTGTAATAATTTTGTAATAACTTTTAATCCTGTATCAATAATTTTAGAATGTTTTTTTTGTGATAATACATGGTTAAATCACTGAAGGTGCACATGGAGAAGGTGCCCCCCTCTCTTTCACTTCTTTACTTACAGGATGGTATACAGAGAAGGCCCATTTACACGAGCCATTCTCGCCACTATCACCCACCTTTCATAAAACTGCCTGTAGCCAAGCACCTCTCTCTCCATTCTTATCCTTCTTCCGAAGGGATATCGGAAGAAGTAGACCAGACTATGGCCAGAGAGGAAGTTGCCTCACCTCAGACCTTTCAATCGTGTCCACCAAACAACCTCTTTCCACATGGCTATTACGCACAGAAAAACCGCCTTTGCTTCCTTTGTGAAGAGGGGAGGCGGCTTGATTGTTATCACGGACTCGGCGGTCAATCGAATCGGCCCCACCCGCGACAGCAGTCGTTCGGCATGGCCCCACAGATCAGACACGCCCGGACAGGGCACCAATGCGTGCGCAACGGTTTCTTCGTGACGCACGCATCTAGGGCAAATCTTTTTCGAGGGATCCCTGCCCGGGCGCCCGTGTCTGTAGAGATTTTCTCGAACGGGTAGAGCCCCCTGCTGGCACTGCCAGGACAGTGACTTCTGGAAGTTGTCCATTGGTCCCGGGCCGAAAGTCCTACCGAACAGGCTGGCCAGTTCGTCCTCTTCCATGTCCAGCCACTCTCCAAGGGTGTCATCACCCCTGCTAGCCACCAGCCCTCTATAGAATAACGAGGTGGATTCTCCACCGATGGCCGGGTCCGCTTGCCAGAGTGCCCTGAGCGCCTGGGCACACTCAGTGTGCCAGTCGCCCAGTTTTACGGATCTTTGCTTGACCCAGGACTGCAGCTCGGTGAGCGAGACGAGTCTCGGAAAGGCTCGTCTAACGAACGGAGCTCACACCGGTTGACCAGTGAGGAATACCTGTAGGTGCCGTAGCCTTAATGCGTTCCTACGCATCATCAACCACGGCATCCCCAGCCCTCCTTTCGAAGGTTGTTGGCAGCAGATGGATCTTCTCACCATAGGAGGGCGCTTCTTCCAAAGAAATTGAAAGAGCATGCGTTCCATGGTGGTGAGTGTTTCCTTAGGGCACGGCACGACAGTCAGGTGGTAATAGGTGCCGGACGCTATGTAAATGTTCGCCACCTCCGCCCGACCTTTCAGGGACAGCTTACACTTGGCCCATTTCTGGGTCAGTGCAAACACCTTGCTCGTAACCTCGCCCCAGTTCTTTTCCACCTGGAGGTCCGGTCCAAACCAGACCCCAAGCAACTTCACCGGGCCCTCCGTCCAGTGTCCGACGACACCGTCGGGAGGCATCGGTCTGCCTCTCCACGTTCCGAGTTGCAGCCCGATGGATTTTTCCCGGTTCAGTTTCGCTCCTGACAACCTTTCGTATTCCTCCAGTGAGGTACCGATCGCCTCGATCTCCGAGTCGGTCGATACCATTACTGTTACGTCATCGGCGTAGGCCGACACCGCTTTGCTGAATCCTGGTTCCAGGGGGATACCCTGCAACAACTCCAACTTCCTCAGTAAAGGCTCGAGAGTCAATACGTACAGAAGGGAGGACAGAGGGCACCCCGGTCGAATGGATCGTATGATTTCGAACGGCTTCGAAACGTAGCCGTTCACCTTGATCCTAGAACAGATGTGGTTGCTATGTAGGGCAGTGATCCAGCCTCTGAAAACAGGACCGAACCCAACCTCCGCTAGCACCGCATCCAGGTAACCATAGTCGACCCTATCGAACGCCTTAGACTGATCCAAGTTGATCAGGGCCCCACCGAAGCCGAGTTTGTTGCCAACCCTCTCTATGATGTATCGCATGAGGTGGAGGTTGTTGTGAATGGACCTGGATGGGATAGCACATGTCTGCGCATCTCCCACCAGGCTACCCAAGACAAGCGCCAACCTCTTTGCTAACACCTTGGCCAAAATCTTTAACTCTGTGTTTAGCAGGGTTATGGGCCGAAAATTATTTATACTATCCCCCTTTTTCTCGTCCTTCCTCACCAGCAAGACTACGCCCTTGGCTACAGCACAAGGAATTCTGCCGTTCTGCTGCCAATTGCAGTAGACTGCTTCGAGGAGTTCGGAGAAGAAGACCGGCATTGCTAAATAAAGTACGTAAGGTATACCATCGAGACCCGGAGATTTGCGTCTGCTGCATTGGCTTAGCGCATCCCCGATCTCATCAGCCGAGATTGGTCCCTCGCAGGACTCGGCCTCTTCGCTCGAGAGACGCCGCAGGCAGTCGAGGTATGGACCAAAATCCACGTCCCCGCCCGGACCCTCGCCTCCCCCGAACAATCGGGCAAAGTGCCTTTAAAAGGCCTCGCACATCTGCTTAGGCTCCCGGATCACTCGTCCATCCCCATCTTGCAAAGACCGGATGGTGGATCGATTTCCACTCTTAGCTTCTGTCACGCGGTCCCAGCCAACGGCTTTGGCCCCCTCATTACCTAGAGCACGTATTTTACTTCGAATGACGCAGCCTTCGTGCTTTGCATCGAAAAACTGGCTCAAGGCCGTCCTCGATGCCAACACTCTAGCTACATCTTCGCTCTTGATTGCCTCTTCTAATTTACCTGTTAATTCTCTCTCGTTCCTATTCCTATCGGCAGCTAACATCTTGCTATAACTTATTGATACTGTTTTAATCTCTCTTTTGAGAGATGCCCACCATCGGTTGTTGACGATTGCACCCGTCAACCTCTCCTTAACTAATCTGCTAATCCGGTCTCTGTAAGCCTCTTTTGCCGGTAAAGACAAATTAAGTTTCCAGTAACCGGGACCCTGTCTATGTGTTCTCTCGAGGTTGACTACGCAGGTCACTAATTTGTGATCTGTATAGCCAACCGTGAGCATTTCTGGACAGCTTAATATGTCCCTATCCTTACTTCTAACTAAGAATCTATCTAACTACGATCTAGATTGACCACTAAGGTTCGTCCAAGTCCAGGGTGGCACAGTTGGATATCTATCGACCAAGTTAAAACGGTCGAGTAACCCCTTAAGGCTGTTACACCCGCCTCTATTAGGACATGCTCCTGCATAGTCCCAACGTGCATCTAGGATGTTATCCCAGTCCCCCGCTAGAAGCAGGGAACGCGACGTTCCCAGAAAAGTCTCCAGACGCTGGAAGAAGTCGGGTCGTTCAGCTCCGAAAGGGGAGTAGACGGCGACCAGTCTCAAGGCCGCACCTCCACTACTGCCAACGTCTAGCACCAACAAACGACCTTCCGGGTCCAAGTGAACAACCTGTACGGCGAGACCTAATTGTTTTTCCAGCAGTACGACAACCCCACCCCCACCTCCAGGTTGATAGAGAGATGCGTGCACACCCAAAGTCATCGAAGGTAGGGGCCTGCTGCCGCACGACGCTGATCCGAGTGTCACAGATAACCATTACATTTATAACACGTGACCTGAGGTCATTTAGAAGCTTTGCTTGCTTCCAAGTTGAGCCCAGGCCACGTGCCTTCAAACTTCCTACTCTTAACACATCCATGTGGGCGGCAAAGCCAAAGGCAAAGCTTTCTGCTTCCCGGGGTTCGGGTCGCACGACTTCCATGGGGTCGGAGGTGTTGGGTGAAGGGGTGTCTTGTGGTGGTGTGGGGTCCTTAGTGTGTGGTGGGGTTGGGGTGTTTGGAGTTGTGTTGGGGAGGGGAAGGGGAGGGGGAAAGCTTTTTAGGAGGACGCGGTTTATGGGTTTGACAGAGGGTGGTCCTACGTCCTCCTTAAAATCCTTTTTAGTTTTTGGTAGAGGTTCATTGGGACCTTTATTAATTTTAATTGTGGGTTGTTTTCTGAAAAAACAAAGTTTACCCCTTCGGTTTGTACCGAAGGGTTATTGTTTATGAGTTCATTTAGTTTATTATTGTTTCTGTTGATGTAAGTATAGTGTAATGTCTTTTTTTCGGATGGTGTGAGTGTTTCGAAGAGGGTAGAGGCAGATTTGATTTTGTTTGTTCCTGGAGGGGTGTTTTGTGTTTTGTTGGATTGTGTTGAAATTTGGGTAGGGGCTGTTTGGCCTTGTGTGTTTTGCACATGTTTTCTTTTTTTTCCTTTTAATCTGTCTGAAGGACTCCGTTTCTTCCTCCGAATTCGTTGGGTCATCTTTAGTGTTGGCGGGAAGAGGTATGGTTGCTGGTAGTGTTTCCGTGTTAGTTTTCTTTGTGGGGGAGATGGATGTCCCTATGTTAGACTGTGTTGTGTGTTGTGGCTGCGGTGGTCTTGTTGTTTTATTGAGTGAGGGGTTGGGTGGGACTGTGTTTTGTATTTGGGTAATGTGTTGTGTCTGTTTCTGCTGTGGTCGTGGTGTAGTTTTACTGAGGGACGGGTTGGGTGGGACTGAGTTTTGTTGTTTGTTTATCTGTTGTGGTGGTGGTGGAGCTGGTGTTGTTAGCAGGGTTTTCTTCTTGTTGAGTTGGGGACAAGTCGCCTTCAGGTGCCCTCTGCCTGCACATATATGACAGGACGGCCTTCTCCCCTCCACGCTAATGTTTATATACTCGTGGCCCTCTAATAGGATTCTGTCGGGTATTTGGGCAATGCGTTCAGGCTTCATTTGCACTACAAGTTCTATACCTGTTCCACTGAACGCATTGCCTGTGGTTTTCTCAATGGAAATCACGTTGTCATTCGCTGGATCGATGAAGCCAGCTATGAGCCAGCAGTAGTCCATATCTGGTATCATCGCATCCAGCCATATGCGCTGAGTTCTTTTACCCATATAAGATGGATAAAAGGTAAAATTTGTCGACCGAATCGGTGACAAAGTATATTTTTTTGCCGCCGATTCGTTCTTCATAATAATGGCCAGGCTTCCATACAGCCTGTCTCTTCTTATGAAAGTGGCTTCATTAAATACTTCTCTAAGTACCGCTTTAATTTTTACTTGTGTTGGTTGTTGTGGCTTTTTTGAGATGTTGTTGATGGTGCGGAAAACGACCGTCCGACTTTCAATATCTTTGGTGAGTTCTTGGGGCATTTTTACCGACAAGGCTCCATTTTCCCCTTGAGTTATGAATTGTTTGGCGTTTTTTTATTCTTTGTGCCACATCTGAAATATTTTCAGGTATGTACATTAAAGATTTTTTTGTTGTTTGTGCAAATGAGATGTTATTGGTGTTGACTTTGTCGTCTGTTTTGCTTTCTGTTATGATGTTGTTGTTTTCAAATGTTATTTTTGTGTTTGTTGTTTCTTTGTTTGTGGCATTAATATTGTCAAGCAATTCTTTCAAATTTTTTTTTGTTGTTGGAATCAATCTCCAGATTTGTGTTTTCGTCGACATTTTTCTCCGCATATTCGTCTGTTTTTATTTTATTTTTTCTTTCCTTCTCTATGACGTTAGTTGGGAAGGAAGGGGGGGGGACTAAAGCGTGCGAGCTTACAACTCTTACCGCTGTCCCCCCACCACTATTTTTGTTAGCTTCATTTAACATTTCTCCCAGACGATTGAAATTTTATGCAACAACATTTTTTAAAAACAGGTTTTTCACCCCTGGGAGGAGCGAAAATGAGCTGACCTACCGCCTGACAGTTCAGACGGGGGGTCAAGCTACACAATATTATCAAAATTAAAATTAAACTTACAAAATTTCCGCAATAAATTGGAACAAACAAAACTTCTGCGCGAAGTGAATTACGTCTACGCTATCGAACAGACGACAACTAGATTAATAGATAGATAGATAGATAGATTTCTTTATTTGCCACAAGGGCGCACAAGAAAAGGGGACAATACAAAGACACATGCCGGGGATTTTACATACAGTCGCGTAAAAAAAATATAAAACAAACAAACAATTATAACAATCGAATTCCCCAATAGGGGGGAGACGCCACAAATGGGTTGTTTAATACCCCGTCGATAGAACAACCCTCAACTTCAGGAGCGTATTGTGCAAGTGGTCCCTCCTTCCTTTTGCTCTCTCCTTAACCTACAGGCTTATAAACAGAGAAGGCCCAATCACTCGGGCCATTTTCGTTTCATTCACCCATCTTTCAGTAAATTTACTGGGGTGCAGTGCCTCTCTCTCCACTCTGATTCTCCTTCTAAAGTGATACTTAAAGAAGGGAATCAATTGTTGTCCGGAGAGAAAGGCATCTGTCCTCGGTCCTCTCAATCTCGTCCACCTTATAAGCTCTTTCACCATAGCCACTGTACAGAGGAAAACCGCCTCTCTTTCGTTTTTGAAAGAGGCTGGCGGTTTGATCCTTACTATGGACTCGGCAGTGAACTAGATGCTCCCATACGCGACAGCAGTTGTTCTGCATAGTTCCATAGGTCGCTTACGCCCGGGCAGTGTACAATTGCGTGCAAGACGGTTTCACTGTCCTGCTCCCATCTTGGACACGTCCTCTTGGAAGGATCCCTGTCGGGGCGTCCGTGTCTGTAGATCTTATCTCGAACGGGTAGAGCTCCTCGGTAGCACTGCCAGGAAGTTGTCCATACGTCCCGGGCGGAAAGTCCTACCGAACTGACTGGTGAGCCCGTCGTCTTCGACGGCTAGCGTCTCCACGAGCACGTCGTCACCCTTGTAAAGTACTAACCCTCTATAGAATGTCGAAGTGGAGTCTCCACTGATTGCTGTGCCCACTTGACAGAGGACTATGAGCGCCTGGGCGCATTCAATTTGCCAGGCGCCCATCTTCTTCGGTCTTCGCTTGACCCAGGACTGCAGCTCCGTCAGCGAGACAAGTTGTGGGAAGGCCTCACAAGCGGTGCCCACACCGGCTGGTCGGTGAGGAATACCTGAAGATGCCGTAGCCTCAGCGCATGTTTGCGCATCATTAGCCACGGCATGCCCAGCCCTCCGTTGGAAAGTTGTAGACAGCAGACGGATCTCCTCACCAGTAGAGCCTGCTTCTTCCACGGGAACTGGAAGAGGATACTTCCATCTTGGTGGGGTATTCACGGAAACAAGGCACGACAGTCAAGCGCTAGTAGATGACGGATGCTATGAAAGTGTTCGCCACCACCGCTCGATCTTTCAAAGACAGTTTGCACTCTGCCCACTTCTGGGTGAGTGCAAATACCTTGGCCATGACCCCGTTTCAGTTTTTCTCCACCTGGAGGTTTGGACCGAACCAGACCCCGGGGAATTTTAACGGTCCTTCCCTCCAGCGTGCGACGCCGCTGTCGGACGGCATGGGTTGGTCTCTCTACGTTCCGAGTTGCAAACCGACAGACTTGTCCGGGTAAAGTTTTTCTCCTGTGAACCTTTCGTATTCCTGTAGTAGGTTGCCGATAACCTAGATTTCCGAGGTTTTCGACACCATTACACTCACATCGTCGGCATAAGCTGACGCCGCTTTTCGCAGTCCCGGTTCTACAGGGATGCCCTGCAAAAGCTCCAACTTCCGCAGTAGTGGCTCTAGAGTCAATACGTACAGAATGGAGGAGAGAGGGCATCCCTGTCGAATGGAACGCGTGATTGCGAACGGCTCCGATAGGTAGCCGTTCACCTTGACCTTCGAGCAGATGCTGGTGTTCATCGCCTTGATCCAGCCTCTGAAAACGGGACCGAAACCGGCCACCTTCAGAACCGCTTCCAAGTATCGATGGTCGACCCTATCGAATGCCTTACAGCTAACAGCTTTTGCTCCCTCGTTTCCGAGAGCACGGGATTTACTTCTGACCACGCAGCCTTCGTGTTTCGCGTCGAAGAACTGGTCCAGTGCGCTTCTCGATGCTAGCACTCTAGCTGCGTTGCCACACCTAAGCGCCTCTTCTACTTTGGCTACTAGTTCTGTTTCTGATTTGTTTTTCTCTAAAGCTAATTCTCTGCTAAACCCTATCGATTCTACTTTAATTGCTCTCTTGAGAGAGTACCACCATCTATTGTTTACGATGGCTCCCGTCAACTCTTGCCTAACTAATCTACTTATCCGTTCACTGTATGCTTTTCGTGCCGGCAACAAAACGTTCAGCTTCCAGTATCCGGGTCCTTGTCTATATATTCTATCACGCTTGACTATGCAGACGACTAGTTTGTGATCTGAATAAGCAACCATGTGCTATTGTCCTTTTCTCTAATGAAAAACCTATCTAGATACAATCTAGATGTCATGCTGCGGTTTTCCCACGTCCACTGTGGTGCAGTTGGGAAATCTAATCGATATTTATCGGCCAGACGGAATTGGCCGATTAGATTTTTGAGGCTGTTGCACCCCGCTCTACTGGGACATGCTCCCACATAGTCCCATCGTGCATCTAGGATACCATTCCAGTCTCCCACTAAAACCAAGGAGCAAGACGTTCCCAGAAAAGACTCCAGACGCTTAAAGGAGTCTGGCCGCGATTGTGATTGCCCGGTCGGGTCATAAACGGCCACCAGTATGAAGGCTCCACCTTCAATACTGTTCACGTCTAGGACCACCAGTCTACGCTCCGGGTTCAAGTGTACTTGCTGTACTCCGCGATCCAGGTTTTTCCGAAACATGATAGTCACTCCCCTTCCCCCTCCCGGCTGACAGAGAGATGCGTAGCTCTCAAAGTCATTGAAGATGGGGGTTAGTTGTTGCCTGTTGTGGATCCTGGACTCGGTGATGGCTATTACATCTATACCGTGTGACCTAAGGTCGTTTAAAAGTTGGCCCTGTTTCCAGGGCATCCCTAGGTCACGCACATTCACGCTTCCAACTCGTATGTTAGCCATGTTGGTGGAGAAGAGTTGGCAAAAAGGACGAAAAGGTGAACTTACCTTTTGGTTTCCTGGAGATCGGGTTGTTCAATCTCCATTTCAGTTCTGGTGGGGGTATTGAGTGAGGTTGGGGAAACATTTCAACAAGACACGGTTTATTGGTTTTTGGCAGGGGTTGCCAACGTCCTGTGAAAACCTTTCTTTCAATGTGTGATAGGGCTCTATCGAAACCCTTATTAGTTTTAGGTGTGGTTGAGTTTTCTTTTACAAAAGTTTCCCCTCAGTTTCTACTTTGGGGTCTTGGGAGATGAACTCCATTAGGTTTTTGTTGTTTGTGTTAATGTATGTGTATTGTTGTTTGTTATTCTGTTGTTTTGTTTTGGGTTGTTGTTCATTTTGTAGTTTTCTTTTTATGGTTGGCATTTGTGTTTGGGGTGGTGTTGATGTTGTTATTTGTGTTGGTGGTTGTGTGTTTGTGTTGGTGATTGTTGTTTTCAAGGCTTTGTGGTGTGTCTTTTTTTGTTTTTTTGATTTACGAGGCTCTCCTTCATCTTCACCCTTCATCTTCACCTGGGGATGGAGAAGTAGCCTCGTCTGGTGATGAATCGTCATCAGGGGCGTGTGGGAGGGGTATGTTGTGTGGTGATGGTGTGTTTGTGTGTGTGATTGTGGTAGAGTTGGATGGCGTGGGATGGGGTGGGACTGTATTTTTCAGGGGAATTGTTTGTGTTTTTGCTGTTGTTTGTGGTTGAACAGTTGTTTGTTTTTGTGTGTTTGCTTGTTTTGTGTGTTGTTGTTGTTGTGGTGGTTTTGGAGTTGGTGTTGATAAAAGTAATTTTGGGGGATAGATAGATAGATATAGGTATATAT
>OZ024741.1:138098967-138106467 GCA_964016885.1 Eledone cirrhosa | reverse complement strand
CAAATTTAATGCTGTGTAGTGTGTATCGTTTTGGTTGTTTTGTTTTGTTTGCGTTTGTTGTGGGTTTGTTTCTGTTTCGCATTTTGGTGACTTTTGTGGTGTAGGTGATGGTGGTGTTGGGGTTAATGATGGTGATGGTGTTGGTATTTGGGTTGGTGGGGTTGGTGATGCTGGTGTGGATGGTGGCATATCTGTCCTAACTTTTTTGTTTGTTAATTTATTTGTTACCTTCTGTATTTTGTTTTTGGAGGGGGAAGGAAGAGAATTTTTTCTTTTTTGGTTTCTTTTTTTTTTCCTGATACCGTTTCCCACTCCTCGTCGTCACAATCTGTCTCCAGTTGTGATAGGCCGGGGAGTGGAAAATCCTCTACAGGCGTTAGTTTTGGTTGTGGCGTGGTGGATGGTGTAGGCTCTGGTGATAGTTCTGAAGCGTTGGGTGGTGGTGTTGGTGTTGGTTTTGCTGGTGGTGGTGGTGTTGGTTTTGCTACTGTTGCTGGGGTTGTTACTGTTAAAGTTGCTTCTGTTGTTGTTGCTGCCATCTCTGCTACTGGTGGTGTTGATGGTTGTGTCACTAGGGCGGGTAAGAGAGGTGGCCTCAACCTTTTAGCCTGAGGGCAGAAAGCGCTTAGGTGGGTTCCTTCACCACAAACGACACACCTAGGCCTTCTGCCCTCGACAATTACGGTGAGGTGGCTGCCGTCAGTGAGGTGTATTACCTCTGGGATCTCCTCAATGCTTTTTTGGTCCGCTTGGATCAGGAGCTCCATCCCAGATGCGGACCAGTTCTCCTGCTTTTCTTTTGCTATTTCTATTATTTTGGTGCTGGCCTCGATGCCGGCGAGGGCGGCCGCTATTAGCCAGGGAATTTCGATGGCCGGTGGAACGTGGGACACCCTGATCTTTACGAGTCTCTGGCCACAATAGCTTGGGACGAGTGTGAAGTCGTCACTTCTTAATGGGGCCATGGAGTGTTCTCTAGCCTCCTCTGGTGTTTCAAAGAACACGTCCACGGTTCCATACTTCTGCCCACGTCTGATGTGGGTTTTTCTTGCCCACACATGTCCCAAAGCTTTTGGGATTTGGGACTCGGATGCCCGTTCCACTCGGCGCGATTTTACGTTTATTGTTTGATACAACACGGTGCATAGGCGCCGATGCTCCATTTTATTAGGTGGGGGGGGGCAGACCCTGTACCCATCTTTTGAGATAGTACCTAGTGCGCCTATGACAATCGGGACCACTTTGACTTCATGGCAGTTCCAAATCCTTTTTAACTCCCACTTTAAGTCCTGGTATCGGTTAATTTTCTCCCTCTCCTTCTCTTGCACTCTCGTGTCGAATGGGCAGGCCACATCCACAATCAGGCACGATCTTTTTTCTTTGTCCAAAACCACCAGGTCAGGTCTATTGTGTTCCAGTTTCTTGTCCGTCTGTATCCTAAAATCCCACAACACCTTCACCTGATCGTTTTCTATCACCGACTCTGGCTTATGCTCATACCACTTCTCAGAATGTGGTAAATTGTTTACTTTGCATAGGTGCCTGTGGATCACCCTGCCCATCACATCATGTCTCCAGCCCTTATAGTGAGTCTGGGCTAGGTGTTTACACTCGGATACAATGTGAGCCACAGTCTCCTCTCTCTCTCCACAGATCCTGCACAGTGGGCTAGCCTCCTCCTTGTAAATATGGTGTTTCAACCACTTCATTTTGAGGGCCTGCTCTTGCGCAGCCATTAACATTCCTTCTGTAGCCTTTTTAAGGTCTCCTCTTTTCTACCAGTTCCATGTCTGTGGATCTCTGAATTCAGTTTTCTCAAAGAAGGTACTATGAAGGGATTTTTCCTGAAGGCTGCTCTTTCTCCTTGTTGTTATTTCCTCCCTGGACATCCCCCGGTCTATTGTCCTCTCCTTCAGTACAGTTCTGAGCATTGGCTCCTTACTGTCAGTCACGTATTTGTGTAGGTTGTTTTTCTCCATCTGAACACAGTCTTCTATGCTGATAAGACCTCTTCCACCTTCAGATCTCCTTAAGTAGAGTCTATCGACATCACTCCTCTTGTGGAACATGTTGTAGATAGTCAATAATTTCCTAGTCTTCCTATCCATTTCTTTTTGTTCAGCAACATTCCATCTCAGAATTCCCTCACTGTACCTAATAATAGACACAGCTCGGGAATTTACTGCACTTATGGCATTCCTACTGTTCAGATGTGACTTTAATACGCTCCTTACTCTCCGAATGTATTCAGTTTTATCAATTCCTTCATTTTTTTGTTCTTGATGTCATCAGCCTCCAGAACACCCAAATACTTGTATCCTTCTTCAGTGTCAATTTCCTTTATCATCTCACCGGTTGGCACCTGGATCTCACCTGTTGGCACTTTGCTTCTGCTCAATTTAACCCTCTTGATCACAAGGACTCCGCACTTACTAATACAAAATTGCATACATCTATCATTGCTGAAAATACGGACAGTGTCAACAAGCACATCCAACTCCTTCTCGCTCTTTCCGAAGAGCTTAAGATCGTCCATGAAGAGGAGATGATTGATGGTAAGCTCTCCATTTCCCAACTTGTATCCTGCTCTCACTTTTCGCAGTATAATGGTCATGGGCATCAGGGCAAGGACAAACAACAGAGGGGACAAACTATCTCCCTGGAAGATACCTCTCTTGATCTTCAGGCCTCCCAAGGATTCTCCGCCTGATGTTAACTCTGTTTTCCAGGACTTTATACTTTTGCTCAACAACTGTCTGATGTTATCTGCCACCTTGAAGATCTGTAGGCTTTTGGTAATCCAAGAATGAGGCACTATGTCAAATGCCTTTTTGTAGTCTATCCATCCCATGGCAAGACCAGTGTGTCTCCTCTTGCAATTCTTCATTACCATCTTATCAATAAGTAACTGGTCCTTTGTACCACGGGACTTCTTTCGGCATCCTTTCTGTTCGTCCGGTAACAAGTTGTTTGTGTGGAGGTGATGGTAGATTTCCTCAGACATAATGCTTGTGAACAGTTTCCACATTACGGACAGACATGTGATAGGTCTATAGTTGGTAACATGATTACCCCTGATTCGGTCCTTCATTACCAGAACTGTGGTACCTTTTGTCAACCACTCTGGAACCTCACCTGACATCAAGCAGTCATTGAACATGGTTGTCAGTTTCGGGTGGAGGGATGTTATATTTTTAATCCAATACCCCTGCACACCATCTGGGCCTGGTGATTTCCAGTTGGTTAATTTTTTGGCCTGCCCCTTAAGAGTTTCAACTGTGATACTCAAGTCAGTTTGTTACGTGTGCCTGTTCACTAATCTCCTTCTGTACTGTCTCAATCTAGACTGCCTAGTCATTATGTTTAACATCCTGCTCCCATATTCCTCTCCAGAATGTTTTAGTTTGTTCCGCCTCAGGGATCAAGTCGTTGCTTCTTTCTTTCCCCTCAAGCTCTCCAAACAGCATCTTCTGGTTGTTGTCAAACATGCTGTTCTGTCTATACTGACTGACTCTGCTCTCGTATCGCCTAATTTTTGCACTCTTTGCTACAATGCGTTGCTTCAGTTCCTCTATGATAATATTTAGCTTTTTCCTCCTAGTTTTATACTTTATTTCCAGTCTATTTTTAGTGTCTATGTTTTTATGTGTCCCATTCAGTAGGGACTCAAGCTTTCCAATGTCATTTCTCATTTCCCTGATTTGACCACTCAGTCGTTTCTTCCACCAAGGCTCTGATCTTTCATGTTTGCTGTTTCCTCTCGCTTTTATACCAAGTAATTTCCTCACCGCATTTGCTGTTGCTTTGATGATATTGTTGCACTGGTGAAGGCTCCTCGCCTCAAGGTATGGGATGGCTTTGTTTACCTTAGCTGTTGTTTTCTTTTAACTTTTTCCTGTCTACAAATCTTAGGTTCATAGGTCTCCCACTATCATTGTTCAATTCATCTACCAGTAAGTTTAGGATATCAACCAAATCTTGTCCTAGCCCGTCAGCATTCATCTCCTCAATGGCCGTATCTTTGTTCCAGGTATTATTTATTTCAGCATTCAGATAATTGTCTGCTTCGGATGGTTCCTCCGTTCTCTCACTCTCTTCACCTTCATTTCCCATTGATTGGTTTGCCTGGCATACTCCACTCTCCATTTCCAAGCTAATCTCTCTGCTCAGTTCCTCTAGTTCCAGCTCGCTTATCCACCCATTAGTTCTTATTACCCGAGCCTGTCCGGCCAATTTTTGTTCATCTAATTTAAATAGACCAATCTCATTCCAGATGTTATGCATCCGTTTCCTATAGTCTTTCTCCTCGGGGTTACTCTTCAGGTAACATTGCATAACAGTTCTATTCAATTCTTTCGTCCAGTTGGTTCTGGTCCCTTTCCTTCTTCTTCTTCCTCCGGCACCAGCAGTATTTCGTTGACAGCCAGGTCCCTGCTGCTGAGCCAGGGAGCACCTGCTGGGTGAGAGTCTGCCACATGACATTCTAGTCTCCACTTCACCATTATTCGAACTGTTTAGGTTCGATATTTAAACACTCTTATCGAGGATTGGTGAATGTATGGTTACATAACCACCGGTGATTTCATCACTCCCGGTGATTTTTGTATGGCACTATCACGCTGTAGACGAACATAAATAAACAAACAAACAAACAGGCAAAAAAAACAACCAAAAAAGAATAAGCATAAGTTTCATTGTAATGTAATGTTTGACTGTCTGACTTAGTTTTTCCCTTCCCTTCTCTGTCCGTCTGTTTGTGTTTCTCTTCATTTTTCTTTTCTTTGCGTTTTTCGTTGTTGCTGTGCTGCTTTGATTTTGATTTTTGGTTTTTTGATTTTTTGACCGGGTCAGAAGGTATACGGTGCTGACGATAGCTAATAAGCTTGAAACTAGTACATCGTTCCTGTGTCAGTGTTGAACAAAAAGGTGACGTGTTTGCCTAAACACTGTACGGCGTAACTCAGGCTGTTTGTTTGTTTACAAACGAACAAACCGAGCATTATAATAAATGTTCGGTAAACTGATACGTGCATATATATATGTGTGCCTGTATGTATATATATATACATGCTACTGTACGTGTGTATACATATATGTATATACGTATACATACATACTTACATTTAAGTAAGTGCCGTACTAAGAGTGAGAAATGAAATTTCGTTTCATTCTATTCCATTTATATATATATATATATATATATATATATTATAATAATAATAATAGAATGTTGTAGTTTGCTTGAAGCAATATATATATATATATATACACATATATATATATATATATATATATATATATATATATATACATATATATATATACATACATACATATATATATATATATATATATATACATATATATATATATATATATATATATATATATATATATATATGTGTGTGTGTGTGTGTGCGTGTGTGTTTATGTGTGTATGTTTGTGTGTGTCTAACCACGAAACTGTTCAAAAGCAGATTTTGTCAAGACACTTACATTTTAACACCGGAACAAAGGAGTTGATACCTCCCCATCCTGATATTCATGCATCACGTTATATATTCATAACACATGGAAATGCCAATAATTCGCACATCCGTACTATTTTAACAACAATCCACGGCGAGATATGTCAAATGTTGAACTATTACATTCATGTCTATACAAACATAACTACAGCCGTCACTCGCAATCCGGTATGTCTTGGAAATATGTACTTTTCACTAAGGGGTTCCAGTGGCCCCAGTGTTGAGATTAGATTACATTATATTTTCATATAATAAACATATTGGATATTCCTTAATAACACCCTTTAATACCAATCCATCTAGCCCAGGGTTTATATGCAAATGAGATTCTAAAATGTATTATTTATAAAAATCTATATGTAAGATGTCGGGGAATTTTTCTTTATAGCTGAGTGAATGGACGTGACTGATGAAGGATAAAAATCCCGAAACACTAGTTTCTCACGGCTACTGTTGTAGCTATTGTATGATCACTTCTTAAAATACTCACAGTGAGGTTTGTATATTTTAATTTGTATAAACATATTGCATATGCTTTCATATATGATTGCATAGAGAATAACGCTGTATTAGTGCATCTGCTACTTATTCCGAAGATCGCAGTCCTGGCACATCTATGCTGTATATGCGAACATTTTCAGAGTGGTTATTTTTTCATCACTCACTAAGACAAATAATTCGAAAGAACCAATTATTTTCTACATCATATTTTGATGTCTTTTTGCTGTTGTGTTTATTTTTGTTAACGATGTTTATTAAGTTTTGGTGAAGGTTATAATTACTAAATTAATTAGCCGAACTTTTGAACGATTAAGAAAATAACATTTGTACATGAATTTTTATTTTACTAAAAATTTAATTTACTATCAAACGCTATACTAGACGTACTAAGTATGGAATATAATTGCAATGTAATATTCATATATTCGGATTGTAAGCTTGAATGTGAACCACGGCTAAATATTGACGATATAAATTTAAATATTTCGCTGCATATCGATATTGTTCTTGAATATTTTATCACGCCATGCATGATTCACCAACATGTAAGTAGCTAAGTTCATTATAATTACGTCTCTCATAGAAATCGATTACAAACTGCAAATTGATGCGGTTGATGTCGTGCTTTAATGTCAATCGCCTAATGTCGTTATGGACTATAAGTTTTTAAGTAATTACCGATTTGCTGCAAGTAAAATACTATATCTTCACAATTTATCGGGAAAAAAATTCGTTCCGTTTCAATAATGTAATACAAAGTAAAATGTACAAGCTTTGAGAATTTGATTTTAACTTTTGAACTATAATTCCGTAAGCATTCTCTTGAACATATGCATACAATTATGCATATCAATTCTTTTGATACCAACCCGGCTGAAATCGACACAGGTTCTATAATATAAAACTACTTGTTTTAAAGTAGTTATATTTATCTAAAATTCTTCCATCAAAATGTTATGTAAAAACCTATGTTATGTTTTAAACACTAACATAATAATAAGATAGTAAGTTTATAACTAATTTTTTCCAAATTTTCGGAATCACAGAAAAGGTCCTTCCATAGAAATTTGTTAAAGAATCACTTAAATCAAAAAGATTCATGCTGTAGTAAAACGTAAACCGATATATAAATGCACTAGCAAATCGCTATTTAAACTCGTTATTGGTGTATGAGTGTTGTATATATGTATTGCAGAAATATTATTCATTAAACACGGTGTTTACCTACGCCAAGATACAGAAGTATTAAAAACAATGTCCTCCTACAGACTTGTTAATCAAACAAGACCTGTTTAAGTATAATGACCAAAATGTCGAGCTTGACTCAGCAGTATAAATTAGTGCTAACAATAACACTGTGTAAAGTTAATCAAAACTAGGTTAGATGTGTGTTATTTTTATATATAGAAATATTGAATGATGGCTGCTATCCGTCTTGAGTTTAAACAAGTCTGGCAATGCTAACACACAC
>OZ024741.1:138073967-138093967 GCA_964016885.1 Eledone cirrhosa | reverse complement strand
ACATATCGTTCACTGGTGACTGGTTGGTTGTTTCCGCATCTAAGTGTACGAGTGTCCAGGCGTTTTTATGCGCGCGACTTTATATTCTTATATTTACGATGTAACCATTTCTGTCTGTATAATACAGACATATAGATACACTTGCCCTAATTTTTTATAATTACGCACACTTTCTAACTATACATTTACATGTGCACATACACATATATGCACATCTGTGAGCGTATATACATACACATACACACACCTAACTATGTTTGTTGATAGATTTTTATATATTTCAATTTCTATTTCATTTATCTATATATTTTTTTGATTTTCTTGATGTGTTTTTCTAAGTATTTGCCCATGTTTTATATTGCCTCGTCTGACGAACGAATGAAGTCGTTTATTTCGTATTCGCCTCATTCGGGAAACCTCTGCTAATGAGGTAATAATATTGTATTGATTTTATACATTAAATTTTGCTCTGATACTGACATAGAGCACTCGTCATTTCTATGACCTTTTCTGTTTCTAACTGAAATTTCAATACTTATTTTATATATATATATATATATATATACATATATATATATATAGTTATGTAATAAACAACATAAGATGATTATTTTATTCACCAATGGTTTCTTGAAAGCAAACAAAATGTGCTTTCAGTCATCAGAATGAAAAATATCCTGGTATATTTATTGACAGTGGATTTTAAAAACAAAAATATAATCTATATGAAAGTGAGGCTGGAAAATGAAGAAGGAAAGGAAAAAGAATAAATATAAAAGTAGATAAAGACACATGCACACACACACGCACACACACACATACATACATATATATATATATACATATATATATATATATATATATATATACACACATACACATATATATACACGTACACATACACATACATATACATACATACACATATATATATACACATATCCATACATACACATTCACACAAATACACAAACACACATACGCATGTATATATATATATATATATACACTCATAATCATACATATATACACACGTACATATTCACACATATATACACGCGTACATACGCGCACACAAATATAGATATATGTACACACACCTACATACGCACACACACAATTAATTATAAGAAAAAATATAATAATAAAAATATAAACCAATGGACGACCATATAGGCCGTCACATAAAAATAAAAATAAAAAATATACGACTTAAGAAAATAAAAATAAAAAGTATTATAAAGTTGACAGCGATACAGGAAAGGACACAAAGAAATGAACAAACACACGTGGTAAGCAATACACACAATTACACATACATACATATAAATATATACATACACACACACACACATATACTTATACATATACATATATATACACATATATATATATATATATATATATACATATACATATACACACTCACACACACACATATATATATATATATATATATATATATATATATATATATTAAGACAGGGGGGAAGAAAAAATGGCTTCACTTGTGTTTTCAACAAATTTATTTTCTTCACAATATCCCAAAAGAATTTTTCTTAAAAAAATTATTTTATAAATTAAGTTGTTGGTTGTTGGTGAGTTCTTGGTTAACGTAGGAGGTATTGTTTCGTTTTTAGAAAGACCTTTCACGCTGAGGTGCGCTTGTCAAACTGATGTGTATGTGGTGTGTTGTTCTATATATAGGGATTTAACATGTCTGTGGTGTGGTAGGGGTTTCTTTTCTCCTCCTTTTATATATATATATATATATATATATATAAGGGTTAAAATACTGGAGTGTGTTAGAGTTAAACACCCTCTTCGTATTATAGAACTGACAGTAAAAGGTATAGCTCAATGTAGTTAAACAGAGCCGAAAAATTAAGAGAGTAAAACAAAGAAGCCTTCAATACATCAAAAGTCTTTATCAGCCGACAATGTTTCGTCCTATTAAGGACTCATCAGGGCAATTAAAACAACAAGAAGTAATATCGGCAGATTCAAGCCGGAAACTTTACTTAATAGAAAGTCTGAGATATTCTCTTCTTGCCCCCATGCTATTTCTAATTCATACTTTTATTATAAACCTAAACGTTCTAGTAGTACAAATTGTACCCATTAGCTGATATATTCCATTATTTATTTTTTAGTTTAGGTCCTTTTGTTTGCCAACATTATTATTATCATCATTATTATAATTGGTTTTTGATGACTCTTCATTCTAGATCTCATAATCTTTTGGCTACTGTACCACATCTATCTTCTTACGCATTAAATTTTCACTGTTACACCTTATGAATGTATATAAGATTATATATTGCACGCTATTTATTTTATTTTATCCTTATTTTTATTTTTATTTTTTTATCTTTATTCGGATTCTTCTTTGGACCCCCCCCCCTTCTCCCCCTCATGCGCACATAACCTTATTGTCAACCCCTCCAAATTGACTATGATTATATTATATTTAACCCCCCCCCTTCTTTTACACTCCTTTCTATTATGTAATATAGTATATCGACTATATTTTATGCCCCTTTCCATCCTCCATACATTTCTTCATTTCTGTCCCTACCTTAATTCTGCTTAAGTCATTTCTTTCGATATCGTTATGTATATGATAATAAAAAAATTTCATTTCTTTTTGTAAACATTTGGAACGAAATATTAACGTTTATAAACTTTAATGACTTAAACTACAGCCAATATTATACTGCCTTATTAGATAGTTTAAATATTTTTAATATTAATTTATCAAATAGGGTTTTCGAGTCATTTACAGGGGTCGTTTCCTTAGC
Organism: Eledone cirrhosa; assembly: GCA_964016885.1. Classification (NCBI taxonomy): domain Eukaryota; kingdom Metazoa; phylum Mollusca; class Cephalopoda; order Octopoda; family Eledonidae; genus Eledone; species Eledone cirrhosa. Next base: position 138,091,166 of record OZ024741.1, on the reverse strand, counting down.
TTTTACTTAACTACTTAACTGCATGTTAGACCTAAATGTATACGCTTTGTTTTTGTTTTTTTAATTTCCGGTTCATTCTATTTATTTGATTATTTTATTCTATACTTTGTAATACTAATGTGCATTATATTTTTTGCCTGGCACTTACTCACCCATCCATGTACATGTCTGTCTACCAACCTTGTAATTATAAGTAATTATATATTATATTGTATTAATTTTATTTTATATAATATATTATATTATATTGTATTTTTTATTGTAATATTGATCCTTATTACTTACCGTTAATTATATGTAACATTATGATATGTTAAACCTTATATATCTTGTAAGATGTTTGTACTTCTGTATCATCAACATTTTTTTGAGGTATTGTACATTTTATTTTTCCTCACCTACTCTGTAACCCAGTATGAATTGACTTGTTAACTTGAGTACATTGTATATTGTAAATATTATTATTATATTATTATTGTGACATCTATATTGTTTGTGTAAATTAACCGGAGATTATCTATTCTATTATATTGTATTATATAGTATATAATTGTATTATTTATTATTATATGTGCTACTTATAATTATATCATATTATTACCTATGTACTACTTATAATTATATCATATTATTACCTCATGTATATTGGGTAGATGTACTAGTATTATTATTATTATTATTTTCATTCCTATCATGCTTATTTTTTATATTCAAATTCTTAATAAGGTTTAATTTGTGCAGTTGAGGATGGATGTGTGTATTGTTGTATGCGTATATGTATGTGTACGTGTGCGCACATATATGCATATGCATATTATATCTTTTGATTTTTATTGTAATTTTAATGTTGGTAAAGGTATATTATAGTATATTATATTGTATTATATATAATTCCTGCTCTATATAACCAGCTCTAGTTTTTGCTTTGGACTATATTTGTAATATGGTTCTTAGTGTTATATACATCCTTAGTAATTTTTATCATATATTTTTATTATATATTTTTATTATATATTTTTGTAATACTTCAGTGTATGTACACTCCATATTCTTCGGAGCTTCCGGCTTGTATCTATATTACTTCTTATTGTTTTAATTGCCTTGATGAGTCCTTAATAGGACGAAACATTGTCGGCTAATAAAGACTTTTGATGTATTGAAGGCTTCTTTGTTTTAATTTCTTAATATATATATATATATATATACATATATATATATACACACATGTATGTGTGTAAAACTCATTCTTTGATGTATTCATTGAACCTTGTTTAACTCTTAAATATATATATATAAGAAAATACATAAATATTATATATATATAAAAATAAAAAGATGAAAGGGGTAAACAAATAGTTGGGAATACGACAAATAATAAATAAATAAATATATATATAAAGGTATAAATGTTTATAGCTGATTTAGACCACTCAAAAAGTTCCTGGAGCAAATAATCAATGAAAATAAACATTAAATCATTCTGTATGTAATTATGCATATACATACACACATATATACACACACACACACCCACACATACACACACACACACACACAACCATACAAATACACACATATATACATATATATACATATATATACATATATATACATATATATATATATATATTTCTTTTTCCCTTCCCCGTCTCTGCCTATCCTTCGCACTCACCCCTTCGTTCACTCCACCCCGCTTCACACCCCTGCCCTCTCATCCCTCCCCCTGCTTTCACCCAACGCCCATCATGCCCAATCTGAAATCCTTTCTCCACCAACTCCACAATCGCCTCAAACTTTTCCTCACCCCCCTCCTTCCACCCTGCTACCTCCCCTCCGCCCTTCAACTCTCCTACCTTCTCTTCGCCAAAACCCGGCACTCCAGCCACATCCATTTCCTCAGCCACTGCCTCCGCCCCCACCTTATCCCCCTCGGCTTCCGTATACACTTCCACCCCTCCCCCGCTGCTTCCCCCTCCTCGCAACGTATCCTCACCCGATCCTCACGCCTTCTGATGCGCAACTCCATCCGCGCCTCCCGTTCCACCCTCCGCCTACTTGACCACCAACTGACCCCCACCCTCCTCCGCCTTTACTCCACCTGTCACCCCCTCCTCGCCCAAGCCATCCTCTCCTTCATCCACAACCTCAACCACAACCTCTTCTCGTTCCTCAGCTCCACCAAAGCCCGCAAGCTACACTCACTCCCCCCTCCCCCTCCACCACCACCCGCCCATCCCCATACGCCCACCACTCTCCACCTCTCCCCCGACCCACACCCCTACCCAATCTCCACCCTCAACCTCACCCCTCACCACACCCTCCCTTCCCTCCCCAAACACCCAAACCCCACCCCGTGTTGTCACCATACCCCCTGACCTCCCCCTCTCCGCACCTGAGCGCTCACTCCTTAGTAGAGGCCTTCGCTTCATACCCTACACTCCGCTCAGCGACGAGTTCCGCACCCGAACGGAAGTCGAGCGATTCGTGCGACGCACTAAGCTACAGGCACATTTCAGCCGAACGCCACCGGCTCCGGACGCCCCAGACCCGTTTCTCGCCCTGGGCCGACGACCATCTTCTTGGACGCCGGCCCCAGGGCAATTTAGCACCCTGGACGCCTTCGTCGATGCAAGCCGTAGCGCAGGATATCGTTTCGACTTCCGCCACCGTTCCAAACGGCACAACATCTCACGGGGCGAACTCCTCGCTCTCCGCTCCCTCCGTAGCCGAGATGACATCGTTATCAAACCGGCGGACAAGGGAGGCGCCGTGGTGGTATGGCGCGAGGACCTCTACACGGCCGAAGCCCTCAGGCAGCTCTGTAACCCCCTCTTTTACCGCCCTCTCTATCCGATCCCACCCCCCTCTACCAACAACAAGTCTCCTCCACCATCAAAGACCTTATCGCCTCCTCCCTCCTCCCCCCCACCGCTTCCCACCTCATCGTCCGCACCCCCCGCACCCCCACCATCTACTTCCTCCCCAAACTCCACAAACCCGACAACCTCGGGTGCCCCATCGTCTCCGCTTGCAACTGCCCCCACCGAACCATCTCCGCCTTTCTCGACTCCCTCCTCGCCCCCCTTGTCACCACCCTCCCCTCCCACATCTCCGACACCAACCACGCCTTGCGCCTTTTCGACTCCTTCACCTACCTACCCGGCCCTCAGCCATTCCTCTTCACCCTAGACATCAAGTCCCTCTATACCGTCATCCCCCACGCCGACGGCCTTCGCGCCCTCAAACACTACCTCGACCTTCGCCCCTCCCCCATTCCCTCCACCCCCACCCTCCTTCGCCTGGCCGAGCTGGTCCTCACCCTAAATTGTTTCTCCTTCTCGGGTGAGTTTTACCAACAGGTCACGGGGGTAGCCATGGGCACAAGAATGGGCCCGAACTATGCCAACCTTTTTGTTGGCCATGTTGAGGCCCAAATCTTTGCCCAGTACACCGGCCCCACGCCCGAACTGTACGGTCGTTACATTGACGACTGTATCGGAGCCACGAACCTCACGCGAGTACAGCTCGACTCCTTTCTCTCCTTCTTCTGCTCTTTCCACCCCTCCCTCCACTTCACCACCTCTATCTCCACCACCCACGTCCACTTCTCAGACATCTCCGTCGCCTTCGACCCCTTCCACCACTCCCTCGTCACCTCCGCCTTCTTCAAACCCACCGACTCCCACTCTTACCTCGACTTCACCTCTTCCCACCCCACCCACACTAAACTCTCCATTCCCTACTCCCAACTTCTCAGGATCCACCGCCTCTGTAGCCGTGATGTTGACTTCGAGTCCCAGGCCCTTTCCCTAGTCAGCCATTTCATCCGCAGAGGTTCCCCCCCCCCCTCTCGTCTACACCGCTCTCACCCGCTCCCGTGCTATCCCCCGCTCCACCACCCTCACCCCACGCCACCGCACACCCATCCACCGTCTCCCCTTCCCCATCACCTACCACCCCTCCACCTTACCCCTCCACCGCACCATCCGCCACCTCTTCCGACGCCTCCAGTCCGACCCCTCCACCTCCCACATCTTAACCACCCCACCACTCCCCTCCTTCAAATGCGCACGCAATCTCCGCACCCTCCTCGTCCACAGCTCCCTACCCCCCAAACCACGCTCCGCCCCCCCCGGTTCCTTCCCCTGTTCTAGGCCGCGCTGCAACACCTGTCCCCACATCATCAACACCACCACCTTCCAGGGTCCCAACGGCCACTCTCTCTCGGTCGGGCATGCCTTCCGCTGCACCTCCTCCAACCTAGTCTACGGACTTCGTTGCACGGAGTGCAGCGCGACTTATGTCGGACAGACGGGACGTCGCCTGGCGGACCGAGTCACGGAGCACCTCCGGGATATTCGTCTCGGGGGCAGTTCCCCCATCGCCCACCACTTTGGTGGCCCTGGACACTCCGCACGCCATCTCAGTCTGTGGCCTACTCCAGTGTCACGGAACACCCGCCCATCGCCTTACGGTCGAACAACGCACTATCTTCATCTTACAGACCCACACTCCCCCCGGCCTGAACTCCCCACCCTTATTCCTTTAGCGTTCGACCGCCCCCTCCCCCACACTTATCCCCCACTAACACCACTAACACACCCCACACTAACAATACTAACACCTCCACTCCACCCCTCATCTGACCACCCTTCCCCAACTAACATACTAACATCCCTTCCCTCCCCTCTTCTCCTCCCTCCCCCCTCCTTATCACACGCACACACGCAGCCACTTACACCACCCACCCCACACGCAACTAACATCACTAACACCCCCCCAACCCCACGCACACGTACCCACACACCCTCGTACACCACCAACTCTACACACCCTACCCCCACTAACCCCCACTCACACCTGCATCCCACCCCTCCCCACCTCCCGTATACTAACACCCACTAACACCTCTTCACCAAACTACACACACACCAGTACACCACACTCCCTCCATAGAACCACACACACCCTTCTCTCCCCGCTCCACACTCACTCATCCCACTAACACCCCTACTAATACACACACACACACACACACACCCTCCTCACTCTAACTCTCACACCTACCCATCCTCGCCTCCCTACCATTCCGCCGACTGCTGCTATGCCCTTCCGACAACCTCTCAGCACCAACTGACCACAGCACTCCCACTGCTGACCACTTCCTGTTGCGCGCGCACCCCACATCTCTCCTCTTCCGACCACCGCTTCTTGGATTACCCACACGCGAAATTGACTTCTAACCAAATCTCCAAACATCCGTGGAACTTACCAACTTTTCAACCATCCTCTTACACCATCACCTATATAACTCACCCCCCCCCCTCCAAATAATTTTTTTTTATCCACACGCCACCCATACCCACAACACGCTTAAACCACACACACGTGCTTCCCACCACATATTTACACCCTCAGCCTCCTGATTCCTCTCCCCCCCACCCCCTATCCACACACGCACAGACACTCCGACCCACAAAAACACCCCCACACACACCTTCCTGAACATGCAACCCCGTTCTTCCCCCAACCCTCACTTTCACATACACACACACACACACACGCACACCTAACCACACACACCACCTTCAGCCCTCCCCGCTCGGACACCCCGTCTCCCTCTCCCCACTCCACCCGCCACCACCCCTACTCACCCCACACCCTTCCACCACCTGTTTACCCCCCTTTTAATTTCAGTTTATTTTGATCATGCCTTTATTTTTAAATGTTCTCCTTCCTTGTATTTTGATCATGCTTTATTTTTATTTATTATATTTTTTGTCTTTATTTGTTATTTTTTCATTCGCACCGTTTCCTTTCGCTATATGTCTCTCCACCACTCCCCTACACACCTTTTGAACTCTGTTCCCACACACTTCTCACCCGAAAGGTCGTCCCCCACCCAACCTCCCCTCTCCTGAGCGCGAATTTAATAAACATTTATTGTACTGCCTCTCTGTTGTGTCCCTGTTCAATTTTTCATTATATATATATATATATATATATATATATATACATATAGGAAAAAGTACGACCCCGACGACAGAGCCCAAGCCGTCTCGACGGCTATTATATATATACACATATAAACACATACATATATATAAAAATACACATACACACACACACACACATATAAACACATACACACACCAATATATATATATATGTATATATACACACACACAGATACATACAGATATATATAATACAATTATATACACACATACATATATATACAGATATATATAATTATATATACATATATATATATATATACATATATATATATATATATATATATATATATATATACATATATATATATATATATATATATATATATATATATATATATATATATATATATATATATATATATATATATATATATATATATATATACAACACATAGATACACACAAAAATAAATATCTATAAATATAAAAGGTGGGTATGTAAAGGGTATGGGAGAAAGTAGCGGGAATAAGGAAAATAAATAACATAGGAAAAAGTTTAAACATAAGGGGAGATAAGGGAGAAAAAGAATATAAGAGTACAGAAAGTGAGTTCAGAAAGTAATAAAAATCGTAGTGGATGTAAGGCGTAGAGAGCAGCGAAGAAGTTCAAGGTGGTTGAGTCATCATAGGAATGTTAATCGAGTTACAGATCCGGTGTGATTTTAGGATAGGACAACATCTGAAGATCTCGGTCTTGGAGTTCAGGCAAGTTGAAGTGGCTTTCACGATTTGTAGAATCCTAAATTTTTCAGTGGTACACAAAGAACAATTCTTTGTGACCCTTTGGTATTCCCTCGAATGGTCTAAAATAGACCAATCGCTAGGGTACGGGATGATTTTATCTTTGAATTCCCAGACCTTATTTGCGAGAGCCGTTGCTGTTCTTTTATCAGAGTGTTTAAAAGGAGCGACATGTGCATAAAACCTGGTGATGAACCTGTCCTGAGTCATGCCAACATATCGCTCACTCCTGGCTGGCTGGTTATTAACAAAAGGTGTCACTTAGGCCTCATATACAACGGATTTGGTATTACATTTGCCCTGTAATGGGCATTCATCCGCTTTCCCGCAACTGCATCCTGGATTTATTCTCGTACGACTAGAATTAGTGATTTTAGACTTCATTGATGGGCACCAAGAGTAACTGATTTTAACTACATTTCTATTAAATATCTTATAATATCTATGATTAGGCGGAAAATGTTTGTCTAACAGATCAAGGAATTTCCTTCCTACATTAGTTTTGACAGTTAGAGAGAAGGGGGGGTGTAAACCAAATAATTTTCCTTTTCCTATTATTGTGATTAGTTTTTGGGGGAAGAGTAGGTAAATATTTAATGTGTTCTGTAAAGCCGCTGTTATTAAGGGTTTTATTGTAATAAGGGGCGGCTTTATTAAAAATGTCTAGAGATACAGATAGGTAGAAATCCTACGGCTAATGTTGGAAATAAGATTTGTAAAAATAACGGCCCTCGCAAGTAAGGTGTGGGAATTCAAGGATAAAAACATAGAATGCCTTAAAGCATCAAAAGGCCTTATAATTAAACTTAAAAAAGTGTATTATTAAATTAGATATATGCATTTGTCTAAATATAAACAAAGATTATATTGTCTAAAGATTAAGATGATACCTATCAGTTACATATAACATAATATAATACAATTAATAAGTTACTGGTATATTGTTAAAAATTAAGGTTTTAGATCAATTATTATAATAAGTCATGTACCACATATATACTATAAGTATACAAGTCAGAATTCGTGAATCATACGGATAAAAATCTGATTCAAAGTAAAAGAAAAATGAATTGTCTGCGATCTTAAATTTGTTTACAAATGTATATAGTAGTATAATGTGTCTGCAAACATGAGAAAGAGAAATCCTAAGGATTTCATTGACCCAAATTAAATTAAATAATAATCGTTATATAACTTAGAAAATTTAGAAAATATTTAGAAAATATTTAACGATTATAACACTAGAAAGTCATTAAAGTATTTTAAGTACTTATAAATGTAATTAGAAGCATGTTATTATACTAGATTTACAGATTTGTTCAAATATAAATAGAGTATTCCAGCTATTAGTGATCGATTTCCATATAATAAATAATTAGTACAATCATTGTTAGTAATGTTATAATTGAAGTTTTACATCAAGTTAAGTGGAAAAAAGTTTGTCGATTAGTATGGTGTGTGATGCATATACCGTAAATATATATAAATAAAAATATATAAATCAAACTTCCTGAATCGTAAAACATACTCCAAATGAATAAATATGCAAGAATCCCAGTCAAAATTAAATATATCTGAACAATCAAAGGATATGCACATTCCTCAAGAGATCATGTTATCAAATAATGTTTTTATATACCTATAGAGGACCCGTTAATCTAACATTAATCATATCATAAAAGAATAAAAAAGAATAAAAAAAAAATTATTAAAGTTTTATAATCTGTTATAACGTTTTAGGTACACAGTTGAGAAGAGACGTCAAAAGTTAGAACCTGTTCATTTAGTGTTTTTTCCTGACTTTTTGCGAGGCTTGGAATGTAGACAAAGCTTTATGAAGGCAGTTTGAGAATAATTCACTGTTTGTGTTAATTAAATTTTCATAATTAGTAGTTTTTAAAAGGGTCTCCATGGTACAGTTATTGCAGTTAGGTGATATTGAAGAATTCAAATAAATTCTACTATTACACAACTTCGCCCAAGAAATCGAGTATTTTAAGTTTTTGTCTTTTAATGACCATATAGGTTGTGATAAAGAAGTCGAAGATTTCCTATTAGGATTCGAAAAAGAGCATTTGTGATTCGCAAATCTTGATTTAAATGTTGAAGAGGTTGCACCTACATAGTTGTCTGCGATGTTATTTGCTTTTACGGTGCATTCATGTACCAGATTGCTATCCAGACAGTTATTTTGCAGGGGGCAATCTGGTCTATTTCTACAATTACATTTCGATTTATTGTTATTACTATAAATTGTACTATTTACAATAACATTATTAGTACTCCGAAATGTTCTATTGATTGTAATGTTACTGTTATTTCTAGTATTAATATTGTTAGTGTTATTATATTCATTATCGTTAAATGTATGTTGATTTAGAATTCTACTATTTATTTTAGCGATGTTCTGGGCCATATTCATAGTTGTAGAATAAAAAAGCTTAATTATGTGTCTGTTAAATATGGAACGGTATTTATGTTGAATGGGGAAGGATTTATAAAAACCTTAATTTTTAACAATATTATCAGTTACTTATTTATTGTATTATTTTATTTTATATATAACTGATAGGTATCATCTTAATCTTTAGACAATATAATATTTGTTTGTATTTAGACAAATGCATATATCTAATTTAATAATAAACTTTTTTTAAGTTTAATTACAAGGCCTTTTCATGCTTTAATGCATTTTAATTGTTAATCTTAATTTTTTTAAATTATAACTGTAATTATTTTATAAATTATATAATGAGAATTATCTTCAATATAATATAAATAATTCAATATAATATAATAAAATTAATAAGAATTACCATCGTGAAGATGAAAATATTATGTCTTCTTTCTGATGTTTTGCAAATAGTTTAAATATGAATTCATAAAATATTATTTTATAAATAAAATATGATAGTATACTTTAATATTAATACAGATATTTATAAACTTTTATAGCCTGAAATATTATACACTTTGATTAATTCATTACTCTCAACTAACTTAAATGATTTGAAAGTTAACGGTCAACCGGATACGTTTGGATAGTATATATAACTAATTAACTAAGGAAATTTACCTTTATTAATTACACCCAGTTATATTCAGGATTTAGATTGATGAATACTTCTAGATAATTCAATAATTCAAAGATTCGAGTTTACTCTACTCTATCGCATAGCTATGCCCAAATGTATAGTTAGGTATAGATATATATAATTCATCCCTCCCTATAATTTATTGCTCTTTGTCTCTCTTTCTTTGATCAATTCTCTTTTGCTTTCTATACCTCTACTAGCTATATTTTCCCATCATCTGTTTTTTCTCTGTCTTTCTTTTTTTTCTTTCCTCTTTCTTCAATAATTATTTGATTCTCTAACAGTTACGCACCCTCTGTATTATATGTATTATATGTAAGTTTTTTCATATCTCAATCTTAATGTATATAAATATTGAGTTTTATCATATCTTACTCACTACCATGACTGGATCTTAATAATCTACTATGTCAGGGTATGTCATGCATCATCTTATTTTATATGACGAGGACGTACTGTTGAAGTTAGCTCAATACCTCTGGAATATATGTATAATAAAATATACTTGAACACAATGAAGTTCTATTTTTGTTAATATTTTGAATTAATATTATATATATATATATATATATATATATATATATATATATGTATATATATATATGTATATATACATATATATATATATATATACATATATACATATATACATATACATACACACACACACACACACATATATATATATATATATATATATATATATATATATATATATATATATATATATATATATATATATATATATATATATACATATACACATATATATATATATACATATATGTAGATAAATCTACCAAAATATACGGTAGTGTCCAATCCGTATGAAGAACTCAATGTAATACAAATACCATGAAAAGAAAAGATGTATTCAACATTTTTTTCGATGAAAATCACAGGAAAACAGATTCAAGATAAATTAATAAAAACAATGAATAAAAACAAAGAAACAGTTCCTTATATTAAAAAAATGTTTAATATAAGGAATTGTTCCTTAGTTTTTATTCATTGTTTTTATTAATTTATATACATATATATATACACATAAACACACACATATATACACACATTTATAAACTGATACACATACATCTATACATATATATATACGTATACACATACATACACATATACATACATGTACACATATATATATATATATATATAAATATGATAATAAGGGCGCTGCGGAGTTGCAAATGGGTTACATATGAAAAAAGTTTGTCCTTCATCAGTAATCTTCCAACTATCATAGGCATTTCATCGCTTTAAAGACCATATACCTCCGGTTGGTGCGAGCAACGGCTAAAAAAAGTCGTTGGGACACGTAAATAAAGGGGATGCGAGGGTAAACAAACAAAATGGTGAAGCAACAGAAAGTGAGGAAGAAGGAGACAAGTCCCAGATTTCTATGAATTTAAGTTCGGTGAAATCGTGAACGAGAGAATAAAGACCATCAAACCTGGTTGAAATGTGAGCAAGGAAGGAATTCCGCACAGGTCTAACGGGAGGAAGAAGGGGGTCTGGTCTGCGAATTCGGTAAACATAAGTTCTGTGAAATCGTAGACGAGAGAGAAAAAATTCCGACCAGCTTGGCCGAGAATGTGAGAGAAAAGAATTACTCACAGGTCAAACGGGAAGAAAGAGGAGGAGGAGAGGTAGTGACAGAGAATGAGTGAGTGAAGGGTGAGGAAGAGGCTAACAGAGAGAGAGACTGCTAGAAAGGGGAAAGATACATAGAACGAAAAAGACGGTGTAGCAGCAGAGGAAAAAATATATGTAAATATGATAATAAGGGCGCTACGGAGTTGCAAATGGGTTACATATGAAAAAAGTTTGTCCTTCATCAGTGATCTTCCAACTATCATAGGCATTTCCTCGCTTTAAAGACCATATACCTCCGGTTGGTGCGAGCAACGGCTAAAAAAAGTCGTTGGGACACGTAAATAAAGGGGACGCGAGGGCAAACAAACAAAATGGTGAAGCAACAGAAAGTGAGGAAGAAGGAGACAAGTCCCATATTTCTATGAATTTAAGTTCGGTGAAATCGTGAACGAGAGAATAAAGACCATCAAACCTGGTTGAAATGTGAGCAAGGAAGGAATTTCGCACAGGTCTAACGGGAGGAAGAAGGGGTCTGGTCTGCAAAATGAGTCCCTCATCAGTGATTTACCAAACGATCATGGGTATTTCATCGCATTAAAAATCATATACCTCATGTTGGAGCGATAATAACTAAAATAATGTTATTAGGACAATAGAAACGCGTAAAGCGAGTGAGACAAGTAAACAACACAGGGGGAAGCTAACCGAAGATGGAAATAAACACAAGCAACATAGTTATTCTTTCAGCATAAGCTGTGTGAATATATGAGCGAGTCTGAAAACAGACCTTTCGCTAGTGAATCCGGTGTTAGAAAGAATGAAAACCGTTTTCCCAGCGAACGGGAGGAAGAAAGAAGGGGAGAAACAGGGACTGAGTGAGTGGGAGTGCGAGGAAGAGGTCAGTAGAGAGAAAGAGTTAACTGACATGGCAGAGGGGACGAAAGAAAGCTTCCCCTGTGTTGTTTACTTGTCTCACTCGCTTTACGCGTTTCTATTGTCCTAATAACTTATTTTAGTTATTATCGCTCCAACGTGAGGCATATGATGTTTAATGCGATGAAATACCCATGATCGTTTGGTAAATCACTGATGAGGTACTCATTTTATAACATGTTATCCATGTGCAACCAGCAGTATTCTTCTCACCCATATTTTCATATATTTACCCAAACTGCAATTCTGTGTTTCTCTCTTTCTCTCTTACTGCTCCCTCGTTCTCCGTGTTTCTCTTACTTTCTTTCGTCCCCTCTGCCATGTCAGTTAACTCTTTCTCTCTACTGACCTCTTCCTCTCAATCCCACTTACTCAGTCCCTGTTTCTCCCCTTCTTTCTTCCTCCCGTTCGCTGGGAAAACGGTTTTCATTCTTTCTAACACCGGATTCACTAGCGAAAGGTCTGTTTTCTGACTCGCTCATATATTCACACAGCTTATGCTGAAAGAATAACTATGTTGCTTGTGATTATTTCCATCTTCGGTTAGCTTCCCCCTGTGTTGTTTACTTGTCTCACTCGCTTTACGCGTTTATATTGTCCTAATAACTTATTTTAGTTATTATCGCTCCAACGTGAGGTATATGATTTTTAATGCGATGAAATACCCATGATCGTTTGGTAAATCACTGATGAGGGACTCATTTTATAACATGTTATCCATGTGCAACCAGCAGTATTCTTCTCACCCATATTTTCATATATATATATATACATATATATATATATATATACATATATATATATATACATATACATATATATACATATACATATATATACATATATATACATATATACATATATATATATGTATATATATCTATGTATATGTGTATGTATGTGTATACGTATATATATATGTATATGTATATATCTATGTGTATGTGTTTATAAATGTGTGTATATATGTGTGTATATATGTATATATATATGTATATATATATGTGTGTATATGTATGTATGTATATGTATATATATATACATATACACATATATATATATATAAATATACATATATATAAATATATATATATACATATACACAAACACATATATATATACATATATATATGTATATATATATATGATGGCTGCCCCCTCGTTATCGAGTATGGCCATTGCACGAGGAAAAAAAAAATAATAATAATAATAATAATAAATAAATAAAAAATAAAAAAAATAAAAAATATATATATATATATACATACACATACACATATACACACACCCACACACCCAGACACACATATACACACACACATACATTAATAACAACAATAATAATAATAATAATAACAACAATAATAATAACGACAACAACAATAATAATATACATATACATATATATATAGACACACACGCACACACATAAGTGTATCTACACACACACACACACGATAGCAACTAACAGCGCTGCGATCGAATGTGGCTTTTTAGCCCAGCCAATGATCTAAATTGTCTTGCACAGAGTCGGCAACCAAAACATTCACTGGGAATAGTTGGCTGTGGTTGGAGTTCGTGTACTTTTGCATGTCGCTTGAGCCCTCCTGCTGATTTACATTCTCTACCACATATTTGGCAAGCATGATGAGTAGCATCTCCAACAGCAGCCTGGTAGTCAACCACTGGTCTTACTTTATGACTGCGAAGATGACTTTCGAGTCCAGCTTTGCTTAGGCAGAGTCTCGCACATACGCTGCATGTCAGCACCGTAGGAGGACCCTCGCCGTCTGGAAGTGCAACAGCAATGCCCTTCCTCACATCCCGCTTTACTTTCTCGTATGCGATTCGAGATTCCTCAAAGGCAACTTTTCCCTCATATACAGTCTTTCTCCATTTATTACGATCAGCAGCAATATTCTCCCATGTATCAGCAGAGATGTTAGCGTCTTTCAGAGAGGCTTTCAAGGAATCCTTATACCTCTTTTTTGGTTTATGTGGCGGTCGTTTTCCTTTAACCAACTCTCCATAAAAGAGTTGTTTTGGTATTCTAGAATCCTTCATCCTGGCAAGGTGACCACTCCAACGGAGTCGTTGCTTAAGCACGAGAGCTTCTATACTGTCACACATAGAGCTTTCCAAAATCTCGACATCACTGATGTGGTCCCTCCAGTGAACGCCATGGATCCGTCTGAGACACATCTGATGGAAACGCTCCAATTGCTTAAGGTGGTGTCGATATGTGACCCAGGTTTCGCAGGCATAAAGAAGACAAGAGAGTACACATGCCCTGTACACCTTTACCTTTGTCCTCCTGCATATGTCTCGCCGACCCCAGAGTCGTGTTTCTAGCTTTCCCAAAGCATCACTTGCTTTCCTATTCCTAAGTGAGATTTCACTGTCAAGGTTGCCGTATCGATTGACAGTGCTTCCCAGGTAGACAAACTGATCAACCACTCCAAGTCGTTTGCCATACACATAGATGTTTGGTTCAGTGTACTGCTTACTAGGGGCAGGTTGGTACGTGACGACAGTTTTCTTGAGACTGACAGTCAAACCCAGGGCAGTGCAAGCGTCAGAAAATGCATTCAAAATGTGCTGCATATCACTCTCTGTGTGCGCTACAAGATCGCAATCATCTGCATACAAGAGGTCTCTTATGATTGATGGAAACACCTTTGTCTTTGCAGCAAAGCGCCTGATGTTAAATATGCTGCCTGAGGTTCGATATCGGATGTAAACACCACGCTCGCAATTCCTGAATGCAATACAGAAAACCATTGCAAAGTATATGGCAAACAGGGTCGGTGCTGGAATATCCCCCTGTTTCACTCCATTTGTTACTGAGATAGGCTCCGACATGTTACCTCCGACATTAACCCAAGCCTTCATGTCGTCATGGAAAGACCTAACTAAAGCAAGGAACTTATCAGAGCAACCAAGTTTCTGGAGAACCTTCTGTTGACAGTATCGAAAGCCTTTGTCAGATCGACAAAAACCTGATACAGATCCAAGCCTTGTTCAATGCACTTCTCCTGGAGCTGTCTAGTAGTGCCGCGTCCAGCACGAAAACCAGATTGACTTTCAGGAAGAACACAATCTGCAATGTGTGTCAGCAGACGGTCCAGAAGCACCCTACATAAAACTTTCCCTACGACAGAAAGCAATGATATACCTCTGTAGTTCCCACAATCATTCCTGTTACCCTTTTCCTTGTACAACACTACCATTACTGCATCTCTCCAGTCCTCAGGTACGGATTCATTAGCCCATATCCTTCCAAACAAAGAGTGCAGATGTTGCAGGAGTCTCTCACCACCATATTGTAGGAGCTCAGCATGTATGCCATCCATACCTGGAGATCTTCCACTGTTCAGCTTCGAAATAGCCACTGCAACCTCCACAAGCGTCGGAGGTTCTGCGAGAGCTACTTTCACAGGACTTTCTGGAATCAGATTGAGGAAATCTTCACTGACGACAGACGGCTGATTCAAAAGATCATCAAAGTGCTCTCGCCACCTTCGTAGAATTCCCTGTGAGTCACGAAGAAGTTCTTTGCCATCCTTGCTGCGAAGCGGTGTCACCAGAGAAGAAGACGGTCCATAAACCTCACGCAAGAGACTGTACAACAGCTTTGTGTTATTGGAATCAGACGCAGTTTGTATCTCACCAGCCTTCTCCTTCCACCACTGATCCTTCATCTGAGAAAGACTCCGCCTAACACGTGATTTTACATCCCTGAGCTCCTCATGCAACGTATTCCTCTCCTGTGGTTTTGCCGTCAAGTAGCGTGACAGAACACGCCTCTTATCAGCCAACAAGTCTTCTATATGTACATCATTTTCATTAAACCAGTCCTGATGTTTTCTCTGCACCAATCCCAGAACACGCCTGCCTACATCATAAACCGACTTTTTAAGGGTCGGCCAATCCTCACCAAGATCTGCAGCCTGCATCTCTTCTTCCAATGTCCTCTTCACATTGTTATCCTTAAGACGAGCAGCATTCAATCTTTTGGGCAGGGTAACACCAGGAGCCCGGATTTTACGTTTGGTGATTAGTTTCACTTTTGTGCGTACCAGGCGGTGGTCCGTCCGACACTCAGCTCCACGAAGAACACGAACACACTGCACATCCTGTCTGTCACGCATCCTGACTAGGACGTAGTCCAAAAGATGCCATTCCTTAGATGCAGGATGCATCCATGTGGTCTTGAATTTGTTCTTTTGTTGGAACATGGTGTTGGTAACACACAGATCCAGCTCCTCACACATCTGCAGCAGGAGCATACCATTGCTGTTACACTTTCCCACCCCATGCCTTCCGATTACATTCCATGTGTTAAAATCCCTACCCACTCTAGCATTGAAGTCACCAAGCACGATGACTTTTTCTGCCTGAGGGATATTTCTTAGAACACCTTTCAAGGCATGGTAAAAGGACAGTTTTTCTTCATCGACAGAATTCATAGTTGGAGCATACAAACTCACCAGGGTAGCATATCTTCCTTTGTCCAGCGGAACTCTCATGGACATAAGACGCTCACTAATCGCTACTGGGAATTCTTCTAATTTATTCACAAGTACAGTCTTAACAGCAAATCCTACCCCAGCCTCTCTTCTGGTTCCTTCATCTCTTCCTTTCCAGAAGAATGTATATTCTCCACAAAATTCCGTAAGATGACCATCTCCAGCTAACCTCGTCTCAGATAAAGCCACGATCTCAAGATCGTAACGTCGAAGATCCTTTGCAACAAGAGCGGTCCTTCGTTCAGGACGCTCCAAGGAATCCCTGTCAAGCAG
>OZ024741.1:138056467-138063967 GCA_964016885.1 Eledone cirrhosa | reverse complement strand
AAATATATATGAAATATATAAGAACCCTAGAGCAAATAAATAAATATATATATATATATATATATATATATATATATATATATATATATATATATATAATTAGTTTTGCGAGGTTTTTTATATGAAATCGTGTGTCGAAACAGATATTGTTATACTTGGGGAGGGTCATATTTGCGCAATATTGCCAGAATTAATAACAGAACACACTCACTGTTTGGTTGGTTTTCGCTTCTCGCTGTCTTTTATTATATCTGCGATCTAACTTACTCGGTCCTCAATGTTGCCATTGACTGACCGGCGGTCAAAAATAATACAGATACAATATAGACACAAACACATATATATATATATATAGTTTACATAATTTACATAAATCTTTCGTTGCACATCTGCAACATCGTCAGTGGTGTTATATTCATTGTTCCTCCTGTTGTGTTGTATGCCTACGCCATTTTTTATTCAGTCTGTCTATATATTTATTTATTTAATTGCTTGTTTGTTTATCTTATTTTATTTTGTCTTCTTTGCGCATGCGTTTGCGTGTGTGTATAGTGTTATGTGTGATGTGTGACTAGTGTGTATAGTGTTGTGTCTGCTGGGTGACTAGTGTGTGTTTATGTGCTTGTTGTTATTGTGCTTGTGTATGTATTTATTTATCTTATTTTATTTAATTTTATTTACTTATTTATACTTCTCTTAGGTCAGTGTTGTTTGTTTGGGTGTTGTTGTTGTTCCACTCATTCTTTCTGTTTAGCTTTGGTCTTCTAATTTCTATTTCACTGGCCTCTCTGATTTGCCTATCTGCTGGGTCATTCCTATGTTTAGATATTATTCTAATTTCTATGTTGTCTATGTTACCGTCATGTTGTTGTCTAGCATGTTCGTATAGTACTGACCCGTGTTTTCGTCCTTTTAGTTCCCCCCAGTGTTGGTCTATCCTTTCACCTATCCTTTCACCTATGCTAACCAGTGTAGAAAGGCCCTGAGAAAGACCCACTTAAAAATAAAGGTGGTAGAAAAGCCAGGAACCACCATAAAATCCCTGATCAGCAAAACCTACCCTTTTAAGAAAACCCACTGTACCAATAGGAAGTGTATCATATGTAAGGTGAACCCCCGGATAAACTGTAAAACTAGAAACGTAGTCTATAGCATAAGATGTACAGAGGGTACTTGCAGAAACATGACAACAACATACATAGGTGAGACAGCTCGTAGCATAGGTGAAAGGATAGACCAACACTGGGGGGAACTAAAAGGACGAAAAAACGGGTCAGTACTATACGAACATGCTAGACAACAACATGACGGTAACATAGACAACATAGAAATTAGAATAATATCTAAACATAGGAATGACCCAGCAGATAGGCAAATCAGAGAGGCCAGTGAAATAGAAATTAGAAGACCAAAGCTAAACAGAAAGAATGAGTGGAACAACAACAACACCCAAACAAACAACACTGACCTAAGAGAAGTATAAATAAGTAAATAAAATTAAATAAAATAAGATAAATAAATACATACACAAGCACAATAACAACAAGCACATAAACACACACTAGTCACCCAGCAGACACAACACTATACACACTAGTCACACATCACACATAACACTATACACACGCGCAAACGCATGCGCAAAGAAGACAAAATAAAATAAGATAAACAAACAAGCAAATAAGTAAATAAATATATAGACAGACTGAATAAAAAATGGCGTAGGCATACAACACAACAGGAGGAACAATGAATATAACACCACTGACGATGTTGCAGATGTGCAACGAAAGATTTATGTAAATTATGTAAACTATATATATATATATATGTGTTTGTGTCTATATTGTATCTGTATTATTTTTGACCGCCGGTCAGTCAATGGCAACATTGAGGACCGAGTAAGTTAGATCGCAGATATAATAAAAGACAGCGAGAAGCGAAAACCAACCAAACAGTGAGTGTGTTCTGTTATTAATTCTGGCAATATTACGCAAATATGACCCTCCCCAAGTATAACTATATATATATATATAAGTATGTACACGTACATTCCGTATTAAGTCGTAGTGTCCAGCAACCATCGTTGCTCATTTGTTCAAGACTGACAAAGGAACGCTGTACTAGTTTCAAGCTTAATAGCTATCGTCAGCAACGTATACCTTCCTGCCAGATTGTTGAACGTATATACTTACCTTATGCATATTAACGGCTGAGAAGCGCAATTTGCATATCGAGTGGGTTAATCGGCCGGGTGCACCGAAAACAATAAACGGAAAAAGTGAAACGAAATTTCATTTCCCACTCTTAGTACGGCTGTTACTTAAATATAAGTATGTACACGTAGATACATATATGTATACAGACGTACAGTAGTATGTATATATATATACATACATGCACACATATATTTATGTACGTATGGATTCACCGAACATTTATTATAATGCTCGGTGTGTTTGTAAACAAACATCCCGTATTAAGCCGTAGTGTCCAGCGACCATCGCTGCTCGTTTGTTCAACACTGACAAAGGAACGCTGTACTAGTTTCAAGCTTATTAGCTATCGTCAGCAACGTATACCTTCCTGCCAGATTGTTGAACGTATATACTTACCTTATGCATATTAACGGCTGGGAAGCCCAATTTGCATATCGAGTGGGTTAATCGGTCAGTGTTGAACAAACGAGCAACGATGGTTGCTGGACACTACACCTAAATACGGGATGTTTGTTTACAAACACACCGAGCATTATAATAAATGTTCGGTGAATCCATACGTACATATATATATGTGTGCATGTATGTATATATACATACTACTGTACGTCTGTATACATATATGTATGTACGTGTACATACTTATATTTAAGTAACAGCCGTACTAAGAGTGGGAAATGAAATTTCGTTTCATTTCTTCCATTTATATATATATATGAATCCGGCGCTCGAGTTTATATAATTATTACATAATTATTGGAAAACTCAAAATACGGACGAAACCATGTTAGAGGTTTAAATGTATTCTATTTTCTCCTAGTTTATTTTACACCTAATTCTGTTTAGTTGACTATATCTGGGCGATTACGCTGTCGAAATATTCGATAAATATTCCGCTACGGCCGACGCGAAGCGCTAGTTTCGGTTATTTGTCGGAGATTTCTCCATAGAAGCCTCATTCTTATAGCCTGGTCTATTCGATTTTTTATATAGTTAATTATGCTAATTGGGAGAGGAAATAGTATATATTTTATCTTGTGATTCTATAGACATGTTTTATGATATATAGCTCTGAATGTTTAATTTATTAATTTTTCATTGAGCCACAAAGTGACCAGCTGCAAAACACGTATATGTATATGTATGTATATATATATGTAAACTTTTATATGTAATAATCTCCCATTAGGTTGAGATATAACTTTGGCTGTATTGTGCTGTGCTTTCTAGCAAAAATGCCACCAGTCGTAGGCAACTACCACACCCTTCCAACATGACCGCGACTACGTCACGATTTTTAGCCATTTTGAAATGAATTCTTGGCGCGATCACTTTGGAAAATTTAGTGTCTAGATAAGAGCGAGCTTCCTGATGAATCCGGCGCTCGAGTTTATATAATTATTACATAATTATTGGAAAACTCAAAATACGGACGAAACCATGGTAGAGGTTTTTAAATGTATTCTATTTTCTCCTAGTATATTTTACACCTAATTCTGTTTAGTTGACTATATCTGGGCGATTACGCTGTCGAAATATTCGATAAATATTCCGCTACGGCCGACGCAAAGCGCTAGTTTCGGTTATTTGTCGGAGATTTCTTCATAGAAGCCTCATTCTTATAGCCTGGTCTATTCGATTTTTGATTTAGTTAATTATGCTATTTGGGAGAGGAAATAGTATATATTTTATCTTGTGATTCTCTAGACATGTTTTATGATATATATATATATATATATATATATATATATATATATATATATCCGTGTTTCTTTAGAAATATGGAATTTCTATACATATTTGTATAAAGCTATGCTTGAAGCGAAATACTATTTCTATATTTTTACATACATATACAGATATATATATATATATATGCAAAAGTTTTATTTAAAATTGTTGGGTTAAAACAAGTAAATATTTTATAACTGATATAAAGCACTCGACAAGTTTAAGAGATCTTCTTCTCTAAAAGACACACCTTTACCTAAGAACAAAGACTTTATTAAACAATTAATAGAAACATCAGACTCTTTTATAAGAAGAATCAGGTGGCGTGCCTTCCACTTTGATAAATCTAATCTAAATGAAAATGTTTCAGATTTGGATAAAGTTTTCAAATCTAAAAAAAATCCACCCCCCAACAAACTAATAATGGATTTTGAAAACGATATAATTTCTATCATCCAAGGAATCAAATTCAAGAGAAACTTCAAAGGCCAGGACTATCTAAGATGCATTAAGGATAATATTGAAGGCTTGGAGAGAACAGAGAAGATCTTGGTGAAATCGGACAAAACCAATAACCTTTATGGAGTACAAAAGGACATGTATAATGGCCTTATATTGAAAGAACTAAGGAAAAAGTACAAGGTAGCAAGTAAGGACGAACTGGAAAAAATGAATGCAGAGGCATCTTGTATAATGCATGAATTAGACATTGCGAATAAAACACAACCCTTCATGCTTAGGAAACCCAAGATCAATATGAAAGATCACAAAAGAAATTTTGAAAATGATTTGCCAGTCAGATTGATTGCACCATCAAAATCTGACCTTGGAAAACTTAGCAAAAACATTCTAGACAGGGTAATACAGCAAATTAAAAACTTACATAATTTACCTTACTTAAAGTTATGGAAGGGGACTGGTGAGGCTATTGAGTGGTTTAAAGAATTTAAATATAACTATAATAATAAATTTATTCAACTTGATATTGCTAACTACTATTCATCTATCACTCCTTATCTAGTGAATAAGGCACCAAATTACGCATTTAAACATACAGACCTAACTAGCAATGAAATGCACATTATATTATCGGCAAGGAAAACATTGATAGAATTTAATAACCAACTATGGACTAGGGCAGATAGAGATAATAATTTCGACATAACTATGGGATCATCTGACTCAGCTCAGGTAACGGACCTTGTGGGCCTATTTATAATTAATTCGCTGCATAGAACAATACCAGGGGTAACCGGAGGATTATATCGTGATGACATGCTTTTACTTATTGAAAATAATAACTGTGAACTAAATAGAAAAAGAAAACAAATTATACAATTTTTTAATTACCTTAATCTAAAAATAGAAATAGAGAATAACCATAGAATAGTCAATTTCCTAGATGTAACACTAAATCTCAACACATGTCTTCACTATCCATTTCACAAACTAAATAAGAACTTGAATTATGTCAATTTTAACTCTAATCACCCCAGATCTGTTAAAAATACTATAGTGAACTCTGTTCAAGAACGAATCTCAAGAATTTCATTTAATAAAAATATTTTTGACGAAAAAGCGCAGTATTGCAATGAAGCGTTAGCTAGAGAAGGATATAGTGATAAAATTAAGTACATCGATAATAATAAGCAAACTAACCAAAATAATAACAATTTTAATTACGGTAACAACACTAACAACTATAATAGAAAACATTACAATAATTCGAAAAGCCGAAAAAGAAATAGAACTAGAAATATAATATGGTTTGCCCCCCCCCCCCCTTTTTTTTCACTAAATATTAAAACCCATATTGCTAAACTATTCTTTAATGCTCCTGACAAACGCTTCCCTAGAACACATAAATATAACTCAATTTTTAATAGACATACTATAAAATTAACTTACTCGTCCACCAAAAATTTAGCACAAAATATTAACAGAATTAATAATAGGAATTTAAAACATAACCAAAATACCAATAATAACCCAAACAATATTCAATTAAATAACTGTAACTAGAAATAAATCTAACTGTCCGTTAAATAACAATTGCTTAGTTAAAAATATAGTATACAATTGTAATGTTAAAACTAACTTAAATTCTTTCAACTATGTTGGTTCCACCTCGACAGAATTTAAACTTCAATAATCATAAGAATTCTTTCACAGATCCAAACAGAAAATCCTCAACTTAGCTATCAAGCCTACTCTGGCAACTTAAACGAGATAATGTTGAGTATTCGATGTTTTGGAATATTGTCTCAAGAGGGATTTCTTTTAATTCCTCATCTGAGACATGTGATCTCTGTGTGGAGGAGATATTCTTTATATTAAAATCCAAAAATTCCCGGAGCAATTTATTCAGTTGCTGCAGACATAGATTGAACTCAACGTTTAAATATAAATATAAATTTAAAATGTAGTATAATTAATTAAGAAATTTAATCAATGTATGTAACCTGACGATAAATCTTTCGATTCCTTCACCTTTTTCTTTTTAAACCTTCTTCATAAATATAAACTAAGATGTAATTAAACTACTCTAAAATGTATATGCTCCCAATGTATTAAATAAATTTTACGCAAGATAAATTTCTATACTAAATATAAGGGCAGCTGTAGAACCACTGGGTCTTCTAAATCTTTTAAATAATTTTTGTTAAATAATTTTTGTTTTTTTATTTGTTTTTTTACTCTGATTGCTTCTAAAAGACTTTGCAATATATTGTCTGAAAAATTGGAAGGATAGATTTCTGTGCTAAATATATGAAGCATATTGTTTTTGGCCTGAGATACTCTATAGTGTGTTGAAAATATTTTAACGTTTTGATGTTTCTGTGCTGGTATATTGATATTTGATTATCTCTATACAAAGGCCATATGTATATTAACATGCATATAGATGGCTTATAGAGTTTATTTTATGTGTTCATGGGTCTGTATGTGTGCATAGAGATGCTGGAATACTCACGCAGATATCTTGTATATACATATATATATATATATATATATATATATAGGTATAGTTCTGTATATGTTACAGATATGCATAATATTAAATACATGAACGGTAATCATATATGTGAGCGCATGAATATTAATCGTTTATTTTTTATGTATATATATAGTGACATTTTTTATAACACAAGAAATTCTTTTTTATGACACAAGAAATTATAGAGTTGATCACATAAAGTCATGTATATGTCTATATTATTGACTAGAGCTAGACATAACTTTCTCTTTTTTCAGAAAGTACAAATACGTATATATATATATACATATTATATATATATATATACATATTATATATATATACATATATATACATATATATATATACATATATATTTCCGTATTTTTATAAATAGGGTAATTTTTTGAAGGTTTATCTCAAATTTTGGTACATTGACCTCAGAGTTTTAAACTGAACATATGGTCATTATGGACAAAGTTATTTTCTCATATTATATATCTATGTCTCATTCATGAATATTGATATTTACATTCTATTATCCATTTCATATGAATTGATACTTCAAATTGA
>OZ024741.1:138054003-138056267 GCA_964016885.1 Eledone cirrhosa | reverse complement strand
TAACTGTGCTTAACACTATAACTAAATAATTACTGTACTCTCTCTATATCTAGTACTCCCTCTCTCTTGAATCTCTCTATTTGTATGGTGAATTATTATTATTTGTCTGTTGCTTTCGGTTGCCTCTCTTTTTTCACCTGCTCCTTCTTTCTCTCTCCCCTCTCTCTCTGTTTTTCTTTACCTCCTTT
This sequence comes from Eledone cirrhosa, assembly GCA_964016885.1. Classification (NCBI taxonomy): domain Eukaryota; kingdom Metazoa; phylum Mollusca; class Cephalopoda; order Octopoda; family Eledonidae; genus Eledone; species Eledone cirrhosa. The sequence goes on along the minus strand of OZ024741.1, from coordinate 138,056,079 downwards.
CTTCTTTTTCTCCGTCTTTTTTCTAACTGTGCTTAACACTATTACTAAATAATTATAAACACTTCACTACCAAGGCAGCCTCCTAATTTAATGGTCGCTTATATTATGGTACGTCAAAATTATTTATAAAACTGTTTACATATTGTATTTTATCTGACGAAGTCATGCCATATTTTTAATATGGTATCCCTGAAATATGTATAATGAAATAAATATGGTTTTATAAATATAGTTTCCATTTGTTTAATATCGTATATATATATATATATATATATATATATATATAATTTTGTGATTTGCGTTATGTATTTTTTCCATGTGAATTTGTATAAAAAAATACTAATATTTAAAACAGAGCTGACCATATACTCTCTCTATAATTGAAACCTTCTTTATTTAGAAATAGTCACCACATCCTCCTTAAATCACATAGTATCCTATTACAGATTAATAAAGAAATGTTGTTTACAGCATAATGCATTCTTAAATTATGCTGTAAACAAAATTTCTTTATTAATCTGTAATAGGATACTATTGTCATTGTTCAATATCTCTAATCATGCATCTCCTTCCTTGGATTTTATTTGGTGATGAACAATTCCAGCATTCGAAAAATATTTCACTTGTTCAATCATTTAGTTGCAAACGTATGAATAAAATACTGACGTCCATAAACCGAATTCCCCCCAAATAAACTTGGTGATGTATTACTCTTGTGTAATATTCCAAAGAGCATAAAGCAGTAGGATGTGTTTAACCGTATGACCAATTAAATTCTGACGGTAGAAATTTCCAAAGTTAGATATATCATATGTTACAAGAAAACTAGACAATAAGAAATGAGTAAAAACAATATACAAAATTCTTGTAACTTCTACGTAGACTTTTGAAACTTAGGTTTGTCTTAACAGCTTAACTTTAATGATATTCTCTCTCAGAAATAGACACTTCTAAAATATATATTTACCCAAAGGAAACATTGACTTTCGACGATACACAAATATAAGCACTCTTATCAACAGTTGACGGTAGCAAGAAAACATAATATAGCTACAAATCTTGTCTCTATTTTTTTTCTTTCTCACTTTAAACACCAGCCGTGTGTGTATCAGTCGGGAGAATAAAAAACATATTGTATAAATTATGTTTATGCATACAGAAATAAGTGATGTATAGACGTACTCATACCATTTACGCAACTTATACAATGTGCCTCTGTGTGTGCGCGTGCGCCTGCCAGTATGTATGTGTGCGCCTGTTTGTATGTGGATCTAACTGTATGTATTTGTGTATTTTCAGCTGTGCGTTTTGGCTAAGTATTTAACTATATAAACGTCTGAGGGACTGAAACTAGAAGCTATCAGTGAAATTCATATATACTTTCAAACTAAACTGTGGCGAATGTAAATTAAATGGAGCAAACAAAGCACACATAAATATATATACACACTCATACACAGAGGTTTATATGCATACATACACCTATATATATATATGCGTACATACATACATACATACATACATACATACATACATACATACATACATACATACATACATACATACATACATACATATATACATATGTACCTATGTATGTATGTGTACGTGTATGTGTGAATACATACTCTTAAATGTTGGGAACAAATTTTACTTACTTGAATATATATATAAAATTATTTAGCTACGCGAGAAAAACGATATATATTTAACTACATATATGTATATATGTGAGTGTGTGTTTATGTATATTGTGTATCACATATATATATTATATTTCATACATATATGTATGTATATTATGTTTTATTAAATAATACACATTATATATTAATGTGTAAATATTTTACATATTAAACATACGTATATAGATTACAATGTTTACAAACCCATTACTTTTAAAATCATTATGTATGCATAGACTTCTAGATAATATCAGAATATATTCAATGTTTTACCAGCAAATATCTGTAGATAAAATAAAGTGGTTGTTATTTGGTTCGTTATGAAATTGTCGGTGGGAAAGACCCAGCATCATTGAAATAATAAATAAAAATATTTATGTCTCTCAATACG
>OZ024741.1:137999003-138044003 GCA_964016885.1 Eledone cirrhosa | reverse complement strand
CATAGCAACAATGACAGAAATACTGATCTAATATTTATTGGTCATGTTTTAATAACCTTCAGAGTATTAGCAACGAGAAATCTGGAATGCAGCATTGCCAAAGTTATATATGAATGTGTGCACGTAGTTATCTGTGTGCATATATTTATGTATAGATAAACATGTTTAGAAGATAGGGAAATAGAGGCTGAAATGAGGTATTACGTGATTTAAAGTTGTTATGAGACACTCAAGGAAGAGAAATTCGTATTTACAAGGAAATCAGATAAAATATTAGAGGAAGGCCATCATTCGGTAGTTCAATTAATTCAGGGAATGACATGTATTAGATATGGGTGTGGGAACGTTAAATGCTAAATATCTAAATACACTAGTTAGTAATCTTAGTAGATATTGAGGTGAAAATGTCAGTATATGCTATAAGAGATTTTGGGATGAAGCAACTTAAGTATACAGGGAAGGAAAACAATAAAAACAAAAAAATAACATCAGATGTAACTTGGAATACTCATAACCTCAAGCGCTTCGTGTAGTCTTCATATTCATTGGCAGCGTGTTTAAAGTTATTTATTTAGACTTCGACTTAATTCATTATTCGAACTTTCCTATGTCTGGAGTTCAAAATGTGCTTTTATCAATAATATGATATCTGACAATTAGCTTATGGCTATTCATTCTCCTTTGCTAATCGAAAATTCTCAGATAGGATAATATATCTATTAACATTTCTCGATAGATCAATAGAAACAAATGCTACCCTCAGAAATGTTCTCATTACTGCACGGAATCGTCTTACTCGTATTTACTTAGAAAAATTATACCTCTTCCTTTCTCTCCACTAAATTACTTAAGTTTTCACCAAACTTTGTCTTCACTTTTCGTTTCATTGTTCTTATTCTATATCTTACACAATGTCAACTGTGTATTCTAACAGTTTCTTTCTATTTAATATGTCTATTGTAGACATAGGTATGGCCGTGGTGCCGCTAGTAGTCCGATTAACAACTGTGGTTTTTAGGGTTCAGTTTCCAATAAGTAGCAACTTGTGAGTATTTGTTCTACTCTAGCGTCTGTTTGATCAGTGAGAGGCAAATGAGATTTGCCAGACGGAAAGTGCAGATGCCTGATGCCTGATGTGTGTGTGTGTGTGTGTGTGTGTGTGCGTATGTGTGTGCGTGTGTGTGTGTGTGTGTGTGTGTGTGTGTGTGTGTGTGTGTGTGTGTGTGTGTGTGTGTGTGTGTGTGTGTGTGTGTTGTGTGTGTGTGTGAGCGCGCGGAGAATTACGTCGGATACTAATGAACGAACACCTGCTGAGGAAAGGATCTCCAGTTCCACCGCTAAATAATAACTATGTACAGTTACGACTTGCGTATGCATTGTGCAGCTTGTGATTCACCTTCTCGCAGTCCCAGAAACCTATCGATTCTTGTCTATTCGAGATGGTCCATTTTTGTCTCATACGTGTTTTTATTTAGAGTTGGTGTGGTTACAAACTATGGTCACATACATCTGGTCAATTTATTCATGATATCACACTTTCTTAAGTTTGTGCTTACACTGGACTAAAATGTATTAACTTTTCACTATATATATATATATAGGAACAAGTAGGACCCCGACGGCTGAGCTCAAGCTGTTTCGACGGCTAATTGTGGACTAAATAAAATATTTATCCTGGTAAATGAATAGCCTAACTTCTGAAGGGGTAATTCCATATATGGTAAAAGTGATTGTCACAAGGATTGGTCAAAGGTTTGTTGTTGAGACACATGATTCTATCATGGCATTTTGTGGAAGGTAGGGGTAGCTGAACTTGCCAGTAGAAGAAAGAGGGATAGAGAGTGGAGGAAACCCAGTCGAGCGTTGAAAGTGACAACTACAGCAGATTCTAAGGATAGAAGGTCGAAAAAAGTATACTAGAGAAGAGGAGGGGGAGGAAGTATAAACAATAAGTAAATCTATATGGAGTAAATATATAGAAAAATATTTAAAATATTAAAAATATAAAAAAAACAATTTCTGGTTACTATTCCCCTTCAACAATCATCAAATCTCTCACTGGTACTGCTAAGCTATAGACAATTTTAATAGGTGGGACGGAATACTAAATACGAGTTTGTAGTGAAAGAATTTTATGAGTTAGTATTAATCGGCCAAATCTATCTTACAATGACAGGTCAACAAGTAGGGGGGCCAAAATACTAAAAAAAACTAATACAAAATAATAATTAGTCCCGGAACTAATACGAAATATTAATTCAGGATCCCGAAACATGAATACTAATACGATATATATAAGTACTGCTACAATACATAAATTCTAATAGAAACTACATAAATACTCATACAATAAATATAAAAAAACTAATACAATATATATAAATACTGCAACAATACATAAATTCTAATCCAATCTACATAAATGCTCGTACAATATATATGAAAAACTAATACGAAAAATTAATTCAGAATCCCCCCCCCCCCCTCCCCCCCCAAAAAATACTGATATACAAGAAACTAAAGCAGAAATACCACTAAGAAATCTAGAAATCACGAAAAAGGGGTAGCAATCAGAGAAGAAAGCAAGTATCTGGGGTCTAGCACATCTGCTATAAAAAGCGGAATCGGCCAATTCTATCATGAAATAAAGCGACAGAGGACCGAGGGGCTGTCTCGGGGTGGGCGAGAAGGTGAAAAGAACGACGACAAAGAAGGAGATCTGGGTGGAAGGACTAGGAAGGGATGGGGGAAGGAGGAAATATAGAGGAAACGATAAAAAATATATAAGAAAATATATACAAAAAAGTTACGTCTACCTTTGTAGCAGGGGTTACCCATTACAAAGTAGGCAAGAGGGGTGTTTCAGCCCTTGTCTAGCCCCCTGGGTTTCCACCACTTCCTTTCCCTCTTTCTTCTACTGGCAAGTTCAGCTATCCCTACCTTCCACAAAATGCCATGATAGAATCATGTGTCTCAACAACAAATCTTTGACCAATCCTTGTGACAATCACTATTACCATATATGGAATTACCCCCTGAGAAGTTCGGCTATTCATTTACCAGGATAAAACTTTCATTTAGTCCAGAATTAGCCGTCCAAACGGCTTGAGCTCAGCCGTCGGGGATCTACTTGTTCCTATTACCCACTCTACTACCCTAAGTATTGAGTACTTTGGTGCGTTATGGTCCATCTGGTTCCTTACCACATTTCCTTCGTTAGATATATATATATATATATATATATGAGGGGATATGCTGTGTGTGTGTGTATGTGTGTGTGTGTGTGTGTGTATGTGTGTGTGTGTGTGTGTGTGTGTGTGTGTGTGTGTGTGCGCGCGCGCGCGTGCGTGTGTCTGTGTGTGTGTGTGTGTGTATGTGTGTGTGTGTGTGCGTGTGTGTGTGTATTATGTGAATGCCTGTGTGTATATTTACCCCGTAAAATAGCGATTAGACGCAAAAGGTATATATAATAAACACTAAATCATTCAGTTATCGTGATGTAGAAACAGTATAAAAGAATCTCCAGGTTTACACTGCCCCACCTATTTTTCACACTAACTGACATACACCCAAACACACACACTATTTATGTGTGTCCGTGTATACATTTATGCGCAAGGACTATGCGCCTGTGTATGCGAACGCTTGTGTAATATAGTATGCGCACTAATGGAACACAACCCGCACGAGGCAGACTGTGTAACAGTACTGAGGGGCCCGAATGACGCGCCGCCTGTAACTGTAAACTGTATTTACACACCTAACTAATATGCATTCACACACAGACACACACACACACACGCGCATATATATATATATATATATGTAGGTTCACACAGGTGAGTATTCGACGTTTAGGTTCACGTCTCTAGGTTCATTCTGGTTTACAGCAGAGGTCCGACGAACTGATCAATAGCAAAATGCGCGTCACCAATCAATAAACAAAATTAAGGCTGAACAAATCGTCCTTGAATTATTATTATAAATATTGGATTGGCAGTATCGGTAGAGGGTCAGGCGCCATGCTTAGCAAGCAAAGAGTTACAGCCCTTTATTGTCTGAGTTCAAATCCCTCTGAGGTTAACTTTGCCTTTCATCCTTATGGGGTCGATAAAATAAAGTACCACTAATACACTGGCATAGTTGCTGGCCTTGCGCCACAAGTAGAAACAATTATTATTATAAGTATTTGTAGTTGCATTTATCTTGCTTTATGTTCATACGAGTTATGACCAGGTCACAACCAGTGACCTCAAGAGACAACAAGGTCTGCCATGTTCAAGAAAGAATATATATACAGACACATGCATCTTTAGGTGTTTAGACTTGTGATGTACTTATATTGACATAATCTTCCTTAGTATATGGGCAGTTCCCATTAGTACTATCTTTTATATTTCTTTTATACGCGGGTTTCCTGTGATTTGCGATAAGTAATCATTAGACCCCTTAGGTATCATTTCTAGAGCGCCTACAACCACTGGTATTGTTTTAGTTCTCAATTTCCACATTTTTCCAATTTCTATCTCCATGTCCTTATACTTGCTCAATTTTTCAAATGTTTTTATAGATACATTCTTGTCTATTGGAACGGACATATCAATTAGCAGGCATACCCTCTTATTATTATTATTAAATCCCGTCGAGGTTAACGTTGCCTTTCATCCTTACGGGGTCAATAAAATAAAGTACCAGTAATGCACTTGGTAATTGCTGGCCTTGTGCCAAATGTAGAAACAATTATTATTATCATTTTTATTTTCTTTCATTATTGTTTCTGAGATATATGCCGAATGTCTTCCTGACACCTATGGCAAATAAATTCACAGTGTGCATTGGTAGACCAGTTAATACAGCACATTAATTATAATTTAAAAACAAAAACAAATAAAACAGTATACATATATACACATGTGCATATGCATGTGTAAATACAAGGAAGGATATCAATCTTACAGAGATAGTGCTCTTCTCATTACGTGTGCAGTAACAGTCAAAACAATGTTTTGCATCTCGTGCAGAGAGGGTAAACCAGGAATCATTCGCAAATATTGTTCTGTTCCTTTCTTGATCATTCCCAGTCCTCCCACAATCACCGGTATTGTAACGGCCTTGAGGTGCCACATTTTCTCAATTTCAATAAGTAGATCTTTATATTTTCGTAGCTTGTCAAATTCTTTTGCCGCGATATTTTGATCACATGGGATGTTCATATCTATCAATAAACAGACCTTGTTGTGTTGATCTTTTACAATGGTGTCAGGTCTATTTACTTTTATGGTCCTGTCAATATGTACAGGAGAGTCCCAGAGAATTGTTACTTTTTCTCCTTCAGTTACAGCCTCAGGGTGATGATTGTACCACTTGTCTTCAGCTTTGATTTTGTAATGCCGACATATTACCCAGTGTAGATATTGGACAACTCTGTCATGTCTATATTTTTATTCTACTGGTGCTAAAACTTTACATCCAGAGACTAAGTGATCCACTGTTTCAACCTCAGCATTGCAGAATCGGCAATTTGGGTTTATTCCATTTCTCATCACATTGGCTTGGTAATTACGAGTCAATAAGTTTTTATCTTGGGCAGCTAAGATGAATCCTTCACTCTCCCTCTTTACCCTGAACTACGTAACCACTGATGGGTGTGCTTTTGGTCAACATCAGCTTGTTTGCTACGGGCCACATATTTGCCATGAGGATGTTTCTGCTCTCAATTTGATGCTAATTGTCCTTGCCCTTTTGCTTTTGCCAGTGATTTTATGTGCCTAGCAGCATCAGTTGCAACAGCTTCTTTAATCTGTCCAGCCTGGGTATCAAGCATGAGATCAGTAGCATATGTTTTGCTCTCCTTCAAGATAGAATGAATCTTCTTACTACTCTCATACTTTTCAACAAGTTTCAGCATACAGTCGTTAGTTGTTTTAAGGTATTTGGCCAGTCCAATGATGGTGGTCTTGTAAGCAAGTTCAAATTGGATCAGGCCACGGCCTCCTTGACTTCCAGGAAGGTAAAGACGATACACATCTGCTTGACAAGCAGGTTATGGGCCAATAGTTTTTGGATCTTTGGTTTCGTTGTTCTTTGGTAGAAGGTAGGTAATGCCACTTGCTATCCAATCAGGTGTATTTTTTTGATCTTTCATAATTCCATTAATCAGCTTGACCAATATATTGTGAGTGCACGGGAGTGTGGAAAGCCAGAAATTTGGCACCCTGTCTCTTTCCATTTATCAGATTTATTGAGTTATGTCCTTAAGTCCGCTATAGAGATGTCTTCCCACGCCTGTTCTTCTAAATTTGTGTAGGATTTTTCCAGGCGACTAATCCAATCTACATTAGCATTATATGTCTTCTCATCTTCTCATCTTCTCCAAATCTTACTCCAGAAGTTTTCAACTTCTATGGACTTCAATAATCATTTTTTTCTTCCCTACTTCTCTATAAAATAACTTGGCATTGGATGAGAACAACTTATTTTGCCTGTAGAAGTTGTTTCGCTTCTCGAATCTACGAATTCGTTGGGCTTTTAGTTGGACTTTTTGTTTCAGAGATTCTTTTGTTGAAACTATTGCTTCTCTAGAAGACAGTCCATATTTTCTCTTTAGCTTTCTTACCTTCTTGGCTCTTATATCATTTCCAGCGGTTAACTCACTCAATAAAGATAGTTCTCCTCTCATTACGTCAATCTCCTTTTCGATTCTACTCGTCCAAATTGGTTTACCTCAAAGGTTCGACGTTTGTTTTTGTTTTTGTGGTAAACAATTTGTTTCAGTTACACTAGCAGATGCATAAATGATTTCATTTAACTCAATAAGATCAGGTTCTTCTATGATCACAGAATAACCAATCATTATTTGTTTTCTATTTTGAATTGTATTTGGGAGTTTTGGAAGTGGTTCTCTATCATTTATACTAGAATGTCTTACTACTACAAGCTCATTCAGTATTTTTTGCTTTAATTCCTTCATAGTCTCTCTGTGTTCTGCAGCAGATGTTTTGTTTTCAATTACTGTTTCTAAGTCCTTCTCCTGGCTATTTTCAGCGGGTTCAATAGGGCTTCTCATTTCTACAAACCTATTTATGATTTGGTCAGATGGAGGTCTTTCAGTAAAGACTTGTGACTGGTTACTATCTCCAGGAGATTCTTCAGCATCATTTATATTTATGTTATACTCCACAGCCTGTTTGATCGCAGTTCGTTCAGTGTCTGTGAGTCTATATTTCTGAAGATATACCCCCTTACATTTGCCAAATAATTTCCATCCATATCACGTCTGCTAGCGTGATTCCGAGTTTTCCAGATTTTGTAGGAGTTTAAAGTGTGTCTGACTTGTGATGGCTTACCTAATGCATGGATTGGCAGTATCGGTAGAGAGTCGGACGCCATGCTTTCCAGCATATTTACGTCCCTTTACGATCTGAGTTCAAATCCCGCCGAAGTTGACTTTGCCTTTCATCCTTACGGGGTCGATAAAATAAAGTACCAGTAATGCACTGAGTAATTGCTGGCATTGTGCCTAAAGTAGAAACAATTATTATTATTATTATTATTCTTTGAGTCTCAGTCATTGATGTTATTTAACTGGAAAGTGTGTTGAAATGAACATCAAGCTGCTACCTGCAGCCTCAGATATTCAGGACGTATCGGAGGGCTCTTGCTGTTCCCAGCAAGCATTATTATTATTATTATTATTATTATTATTATTATTATTATTACAGCTGCATTAATATTGCTTTATGTTCATACGAGTTATCACCAAGTCACAACCAGTGACCTCAAGAGACAACAAGGTCCGCCTTGTTCAAGAAAGAACATACATACACAGACATGCGTCTTTGGGTGTTTAGACTTGTGATGTACTTATATTGACAGAATCTTCCTTAGTATATGGGCAGTTCCCATTAGTACTATCTTTTGTATTTCTCCTATACGCGGGTTTCCTGGGATTTGCGGTAAGTAATCATTATTATTATTATTTTGAGTTCACTATTATTATTATTATTGAGTTCAAATCCCGCCGAGGTTAACTTAGCCTTTCATCTTTACGGGGTCGATAAAATAAAGTATCCTTACTGAGTAATTGCTGGCCTTGTGCCTAAAGTAGAAACAATTATTATTATTATTATTATTATTATTATTATTATTGAGTTTGACTTTGCCTTTCATAATTACGGAGTCGATAAAATAATTCTTTGAGTCTCAGTCATTGCTGTTAGTTAACTGGAAAGTTTGTTGAAATGAATACCAAGCCACTACCTGCAGCCTCAGATATTCAGGACGTATCGGAGAGTACTTGCTGTTCCCAGCAGCATGCCTTTTGAAGTGTTCCAAAAAGCGGGGCGGGGCCAATTTTCTTTAACCATCCCTGGAAACTTTTTGAGATAGTACCTAGTGCGCCTATGACAATCGGGACCACTTTGACTTCATGGCAGTTCCAAATCCTTTTTACCTCCCTCTTTAAGTCCTGGTATCGGTTAATTTTTCCCTCTCCTTCTCTTGCACTCTCGTGTCGAATGGGCAGGCCACATCCACAATCAGGCACGATCTTTTTTCCTTGTCCAAAACCAACAGGTCAGGTCTATTGTGTTCCAGTTTCTTGTCTGTCTGTATCCTAAAATCCCATAGCACCTTCACCTGATCGTTTTCTATCACCGACTCTGGCTTATGCTCATACCACTTCTCAGAATGTGGTAAATTGTTTACTTTGCATAGGTGCCAGTGGATCACCCTGCCCATCACATCATATCTCCAGCCTTTATAGTGAGTCTGGGCTAGGTGTTTACACTCGGATACAATGTGAGCCACAGTCTCCTCTCTCTCTCTCTCTCTCTCCACAGATCATGCACAGTGGGCTAGCCTCTTCCTTGTAAATATGGTGTTTCAGCCACTTCGTTTTGAGGGCCTGCTCTTGCGCAGCCATTAGCATTCCTTCCGTAGCCTTTTTAAGGTCTCCTCTTTTCAAACAGTTCCATGTCTGTGGATCTCTGAATTCCGTCTTCTCAAAGAAGGTACTATGAAGGGATTTTTCATGAAGGTTGCTCTTTCTCCTCGTTGTTATTTCCTCCCTGGACATCCTCTGCTCTATTGTCCTCTCCTTCAGTACAATTCTGAGCATTGGCTCCTTATTATCGGTCACGTATTTGTGTAGGTTGTTTTTTCTCCATCTGAACACAGTCCTCTATGCTGATAAGACCTCTTCCACCTTCAGATCTCCTTAAGTAGAGTCTATCGACATCACTCCTCTTGTGGAACATGTTGTAGATAGTCAATAGCTTCCTAATCTTCCTATCCATTTCTTTTTGTTCAGCAACATTCCATCTCAAAATTCCCGCACTGTACCTAATAATAGACACAGCTCGGGAATTTACTGCACTTATGGCATCCCTACTGTTCAGATGTGACTTTAATACGCTCCTTACTCTCCGAATGTATTCAGATCTTATCAATTCCTTCATTTTTTAGTTCTTGATGTCATTAGCCTCCAGAACACCCAAAGACTTTCATCCTTCTTCAGTGTCAATTTCCTTTATCATCTCACCTGTTGGTACCTGTATCCCGTTGCTTCTGCTCAATTTACCCCTCTTCATCACAAGGACTCCGCACTTACTAATACCAAATTGCATACATATATCATTGCTGAAAATACGGACAGTGTCAACAATCACATCCAACTCCTTCTAACTCTTCGCGAATAGCTTAAGATCGTCCATGAAGAGGAGGTGATTGATGGTAAGCTCTCCATTTCCCAACTTGTATCCTGCTCTCACTTTTCGCAGTACAATGGTCATGGGCATCAGGGAAAGGACAAACAACATAGGGGACAAACTATCTCCCTGGAAGATACCTCTCTTGATCTTTACGCCTCCCAAGGATTCTCCAGCTGATGTTAACTCTGTTTTCCAGGACTTCATACTTTTGCCCAACAACTGTCTGATGTTATCTGCCACCTTGAAAATCTCTAGGCTTTTGGTGATCCAAGAACGAGGCACCATGTCAAATGCCTTTTTGTAGTCTATTCATCCCATGGCAAGACCAGTGTGTCTCCTCTTGCAATTCCTCATTACCATCTTATCAATAAGTAACTGGTCCTTTGTACCATGGGACTTCTTTCGGCATCCTTTCTGTTCGTCCGGTAACAAGTTGTTTGTGTGGAGGTGATGGTAGATTTCCTCAGACATAATGCTTGATAACAGTTTCCACATTACGGACAGACATGTGATAGGTCTATAGTTGGTAACATCCTTACCCTTGATTCGGTCTTTCATTACCAGAACTGTGGTACCTTTTGTCAACCACTCTGGTACCTCACCTGACATCAAGCACTCATTGAACATGGTTGTCAGTTTCGGGTGGAGGGATGTTATATTTTTAATCCAATACCCCTGAACACCATCTGGGCCTGGTGATTTCCAGTTGGTTAGTTTTTTGGCCTGCCTCTTAAGAGTTTCAACTGTGATACTCAAATCAGTTTGTTGGTGTGCCTGTTCACTAATCTCCTTTTGTACTGTCTCAATCCACACTGCTCCCATATTCCTCTCCAGAATGTCTTAGTTTGTTCCGCCTCAGGGATCAAGTCGTTGCTTCTTTCTTTCCCTTCAAGCTGTCCAAACAGCATCTTCTGGTTGTTATCAAACATGCGGTTCTGTCTATACTGACTGACTCTGCTCTTGTATCGCCTAATTTTTGCACTATTTGCTACAATGCGTTGCTTCAGTTTCTCTATGATAATATTTAGCTTTTTCCTCCTAGTTTATTTCCAGTCTATTTTTAGTGTCTATGTTTTTTAGTGTCCCATTCAGTAGGGACTCAATTATTATTATTATTATTATTATTATTATTATTATTGGCGACCTACTTAGTAAATCGTATTATCGTGAGCTCCGTAACGGTTTGTTATTTTCAGTTGTTTAAATTGCCATTTATGGAAAAACTTTATTGTTAAATGTATATAAGTGCACATACATTGTTTTCTAAAAAGGACACTCAAAAAGATTGGGGCCTTGAGCCCAAAATTTAAAATTTTTATAATTATCAAACAAACATTTTTTCTTTGAAAAATAATGGATGACTCAGAATCACTCCTTCCTCACAATCCAACACCTCACACCGACACCACCATTGTAAACATTGCTACGTTTGCCAACACTGGAATTGTAAGCAGTAGCAATATTTTTAATTTGTCTCAGGCAGACATTCATTTCTTACCATTACCAATGACTGCAGGTGTTAAAGCCGCCACCCCCACCACCACCACAGCGACAACAGAAACAAAAGAAAATAATAAATTAACTCGTGATATCGAAATGAATCCAACCAAAATGAATTCTTCTACACCGAACACCACTGACGCCACCACCACCACAACTGAAACAAAAATTAACAATAACAAATATAACGATAACAGCAACAATGAAATTAAGAAAACCACCCGAGTGGAGTAGCAAAACAGTGCGAAGCATTCCAGGTAACTCGGGAGGAATTAGAAGAAGCCAAAAAAATGGTAAAGAAAGATGGGTACAGGGTCAGACCCCCCCCCCCCCGCCCCACCTAATAAAATGAACCATCGGCACATATACACCGTGTCTTATCGGACGATTAGCACAAAATCGCGCCGAATGGAACGGGCATCCGAGTCCCAAATCCAAAAAGCTTTGGGACATGTGTGAGCAAAAAAACCCCACATCAGACGTGGGCAGAAATATGGAACCGTGGACGTGTTCTTTGAAACACCACAGGAGGCCAGAGAACACTCCATGGCCCCATTAAGAAGTGACGACTTCACACTCGTCACGATCTATTGTGGCCAGAGACTCGTGAAGATCAGGGTGACCCACGTTCTACTGGCCATCGAAATTCCCTGGCTAATAGCTGCCGTCCTCGCCGGCATCGAAGCCAACACCAAGATAATCGAAATAGCGAAAGAAAAGCAGGAGAACTCGTCCGGATCTGGGATGGAGCTCCTGATCCAAGCGGACCAAAAAGCATTGAGGAGGTCCCAGAGGTAATAGTACTCACTGACGGCAGCCACCTCACCGTAATCGGCGAGGGCAGAAGGCCTAGGTGTGGCGTTTGTGGTGAAGGAACCCACCTAAGGGTTTTCTGCCCTCAGGCTAAAAGGTTGAGGCCACCTCTCTTACCCACCACAGTGACTCAATCATCAACATTACCAGCAGCAGAGATGGCAGCAACAACTGTAGCGGCAAAAACAGAATCAACTGTAACAACAACAACCCCAGCAACAGTAGCAAGACCATCACCACCACCACCCAACCCGCCAGAATTAACACCAGCGCCTACACTATCCACCACGCCACAAACATAACCAACGCCTGTGAGGATTTTTCACTCCCCGACCTATCGCAACTGGAGACAGATTGTGACGACGAGGAGTGGGAAACGGTATCAGGAAAAAAGAAAAAAGGAAAAAGAAGCCAAAAAAGAAAAAGAGTTTTCCCTCCCCCTCCAAAAACAAAATACAGAGGGAAACAAAAAAACTATCAAACAAAAAAGTTAGGACAGATATGCCACCATCCACACCAGCATCACCAACCCCATCACCCCCAAACACCAACACCATCACCATCATTAACCCCAACACCACCATCACCTACACCACAAAAGTCACCAAAATGCGAAACAGAAACAAACCCACAACAAACGCAAACAAAACGATACACACTACACAGCATTAAATTTGAACAACAACCAATTATTACACTACATCCAACACAACACCAGCATCACAGAAAAAGACTACACAACAACCCCAAAATTCCCACCACCTCCACACATACAAATCACTCGCATCACACAGAAAATGTACACGACACTAAAACAAAAATTCCCCAAAGACATCGGAGACTTCCGACAAGCAGTCTCCAGGAGGATTTATAAGGACATCCTTCCTGAGGAGGCCAGAAGCAGTGAAAAGGATGGAGAAACCATCCTTCCTCTACGAGAAGTAAGGTAAGTGGTCTTTCCCATCTTTTCCACTCCATTTCAACATGACCTCACTCAGAATAGGCAGCATGGCTTGGCATAGGCGCGTGGCTTGGTATCGTCATGGAAGCAGGGCCACCTGCTCAACGACCTCAGGTCACTAAACATAGATGTAGTGGCCATCAGCGAGACCAGAATCTCTGAAGCACGGGCCTTTGTACCGATCTTCGGCGGCTACGATGTGTACGCATCTCCCAGCCGTCCTGGATCGGGGAGTGGAGTTGTTGTGCTTTTTCGGAGAGGTTTGGATCTTGCCATACGGGCCATCTTCCTGGACCCAGAAGGTAAGTTGGTGGTACTGGACGTGACCAGCGGAGACGGGCAAGCTTTCAGGTTAGTGGCCGTCTATGCCCCGACAGGAGCAGGGCGGCCTGATTTCTTCCGGCGTCTGGAGACCATTCTTGGAACGTCCCGCTCTTTAGTGTTCTTGGGCGACTGGAACGGGATTTTAGATGCACGCTGGGATTGTGTGGGATTAGTGGATAGGGGAGGAGGGTGCAAGGGTCTCACCAACCTGCTCAGGCGTTTTGAACTGTCTGACAGGTACCGATTGGATTTCCCGAATGTACCAATGTGGACTTGGACAAATCGCATAGGGTCATCCAGATCATGTCTAGATAGAGTACTTTGTAGTGGAATAGATAGGACTAGCATAGGCTGTCCACAATTCAAGATAGTCAGCTACACGGACCACAAATTCGTGATCTGTGCGCTTGACTTAGATAGGCTTCATAGACGAGGACCCGGCTACTGTAAGCTAAACGCGTCCTTACCAGCGCGCAAGACCTACAGAGACCGGATTAGCGAACTAGTTAAGCGGGCGTTGACGGGGACCATCGTCAACAACAAGTGGTGGTTTGCTCTGAAAAGAGCAATTAGAATAGAGTCCATTAGGTTTAGTAAGGCTTTAGCAATAGGGAAAAATAGAGCAGAGGGAGAATTAGTTAGAAAATTAGACGAGGCGCTTTGCAAAGGCATCGCCACCGACGTACTTGCGGCGAAATTGGCCCTTGACCAATTCTTCAATGCAAAGCACGAATGCTGCGTTGTCAGAGCTAGGGTGCGTGCTCTCAGACACGAGGGGACAAAAGCCATTCAATGGGCCCGAGTGGCGGAGGCGCGTCGTGGCAACAAAGCCACGATCCGGTCTTTGGTGGACCACGACGGGCGCATGCTACTCGATCCAGGAAAAATGTGTGTGAAGCTTTTCAGCGACACTTCGCTCAACTGTTCGGGGGCAGCGGCGGGCCGGATCGAGGGATGGACTTTAGTGTCTACCTCGACGGACTGCCGCGGCTCTCGGCCACTGAGGCGGAGTGTTGCGAAAAGCCGATAACAGCCGCTGAAGTACGGGAGGAAATGACTGGCTGCACAAGGGGTAAATCGCCTGGTTTGGATGGTCTGCCCTATGAACTTTACGTACAAATTCCAGACTTGTTCGGAGGCCTCTTGGCTGACGTCTAATGCAGCTGGCAAAAGAACGGGAGAATTCCCAGCTCTCTGAGCAGAGGAACGGTGGCGCTGCTGAGAAAGGATCCGAACAAGGGGGATAACATAGATAATTTTAGGCCCATAACTCTGCTAAACACAGAGTTCAAGATTTTGGCCAAGGTGCTAGCAAAGAGGTTGGCTCTTGTCGTTGGTGGTCTGGTGGGAGAGGCGCAGACATGCGCCATTCCCGACAGATCCATCTACGACAACCTCCACCTCATGCGATACATCGTAGAGAGGGTAGCTTGGGAACCTGGCACGGGTGGGTCTTTGATCAATTTAGATCAGTCGAAAGCCTTCGATAGGATCGAACATCGTTACCTAGCGGCTGTCCTGGGGGAGGCTGGCTTTCGGCCCGTCTTCAGAGGCTGGATCGCTGCCATGCACAGCGACATCTGCTCTGTGGTGAGAGTGAACGGTCACCTTTCGGAACCGTTCAACATCATGCGCCTGGTCCGCCAAGGATGTCCCCTCTCGTCCCTCTTGTACGTATTGACTCTCGAGCCATTACTGCACAAACTGGACACGTTGAGGGGGTCCCGCGCGAACTAGGATGCGGAAGATCCGTGTCAGCATATGCGGACGATGTCACCGTAGTGGTGTCGAACGCCAAACACATCGAGACGATCGGCACTACACTAAGAGAATACGAAGCGGTGACAGGAGCAATGATCAACCAGGAAAAGTCAGTGGGCCTGCAGCTCGGCACCTGGAGAGGCAGGTCCATGCCGTCCAACAGCGTCGTCGGGCGCTGGACGGACGGACCGGTTAAATTGCTAGGGGTCTGGTTCGGTCCGGACCTCCAGACGGACAAAAACTGGGACGAGGTGACGAGCAGGGTGGCTTCTCTCACCCAGAAATGGGCGGAGAGGAAGCTATCCCTGAAAGGTCGAGCGGAGGTGGCTAACGCGTACATCGCATCCGTCATCTACTACCGCCTGACCGTCGTACCTTGTCCTAAGCCCCGCTTGACTGCGCTGGAGCGTTTGCTCTTTCGCTTTTTGTGGAAGGGACGCGCTCCAATGGTCAGGCGGTTTATCTGCTGTCAACACCCGCTACGTGGAGGGCTGGACACGCCGTGGTTGATGATGCGCAGACACGCGCTCAGGCTACGACATCTCCACCTCTTCCTCGACGGTGATCAGGTGTGGTTGCCGTTTGCTAGACACGTCTTTCCCCAGCTCGTCTCCTTGACGGAGCTGCAGTCCTGGGTCAAGCGAAGACCGAGATGGAGCGCTTGGAGACTTGTATGTTTTCAGGCGCTCACAGCCCTCGACCAATCGGGCAATGATCGGTGGAAACTCCACCTTGGCGTTCTATAGAGGATTAGTGGAGGGGAAGAGCGACGACGTACTTGGAGAAACTCTAGGCGTCGACGAAAATCAACTAGCCAATCTCTTCGGAAGGACTTTCGGGCAGGGGCCTATGGACAACTTCCAGAAATCCCTGGCCTGGCAGTGCTACCGGGGAGCTTTGCCAGTTCGGGATAAACTCTACAGGCATGGAGGTGCCGTCAGCCGGGCATGTCCGAGATGCGCGCAGGGCGACGAAACCGTCCTGCACGCACTCGTCCAGTGTCCGAACATTCCTGACTTGTGGGTTCATGTCGAACACCTGCTGTCACGTGTAGGACGGATCCGGCTATCAGCTGAGTCCATCGTGAGGATTGCCCCGCCCTCTTCCTTTAGCCGGGAAGTGCAGGCAGTTTTTATCTTTCTGGTGGCCATGGCGAAAGAGATAGTATGGTGGACACGTTTGAAAGGGCTGAAGACGAGCACTTACCTCTTCGGTGATGCCCTGATTAACTTTTTAAAATTTCATTTGAAAAGGAAAATCAGGGTAGAGAGGGAAGTGCTCACTTCCCAGCATATTGTTGAAAAATGGGTGAGAGAAGCAAGTATGGACCGAGTGAATGGGCCTACTCTGAGTATGTGTCTGTAAATTAAGGTGGGAAAACTGGGAGAGGGCACTTGCCCTGGTGGTCAGGGTCACTGTGGTCTTTTAATGGGCTTTCTCCACAAATGTCCCTCGGAAGTCTCCCCCTATTGGGGAATTTTTCTTTGTTATTTTATTACATCCTCTGTTTTTTTACACGCAGAAATGCCCATTTGTACCGTCCTGTTTTGTCCTGTACTGTCCTTAATGTCTACTTTATGTAAACCCTTGTGCTTAATAAAGAAAACATTATTATTATTATTATTATTATTATTATTATTATTGGTGTCATCGGACGTTTTTTTGCTCGCTCTCGTAAGTCTCTTTATTTACCTGTCATAAATTATTTGTTGTTAAATTTTTATTGTTGTGTAAGGGATATAAGCACTTGGACTTTGCCTTGTGATGGAAAGTATAATAATTGGACCTATTGGCCCCAATATTTGAGCTTTTTACATTTAAAAATTACCGGAAAAAAACATAGCTGAGCCACGCTCCCTACGCGATATGTCTGCTGTCGTGTGACAACGACGTAAAAGTTGAGAAAAGTGTTACGGTGAACACAGAAATTGATACAACAAACACCACCACAAACAACGTGAACAAAGACAGCAATTACAACGACACTGAGAACACTAATTTTTAAAAAAATTATCACACTAACCACAACAATAACAGCGACAACCAAAATACAGACAACAGAAAAAATGACAACAAATGCAACAACGATATCAACACCATTAACATGAAAACAAATAGCGACAACACCAACAGCAACAATACAAATTGCACCAAGAACAACAGCAACGGCGGCACTAAAGACACAACCAACTGCAACTGTGATAACAGCAACAACACGAACAACATCATTTGTAGCAGTAGCAACAGCAACAGCACCAACAACAAGACCAGTAGCAGCAGTAGCGGCGGCAGCAATGATGCCACTGGAAAAGGGACCATCTCTTTTGCAAAGGTGGCTCGCAACGTAGAAACAGTCCTGGTCACAAGGGAGGAGATCCCGGTCGCAAGACATGTTAACCAGAACTGAATTTTCCGTGTCCTTGAAACCACCAAGTGACTTCCTGCAGGAACAAGAGCGACGCAGTGTGACATACCGCACGATTGCCACGAAATCGGGTCGTGTGGAGAGAGCCTCGGTGGCCCAACTCCAGAAGGCCTTGGGAAATGTGTTGACACAGAAAAACCACATCATCCGAGGCAAGAAATAGGCTACCATGGACGTCCTTTTTGCTACCACCCAGGAAGAAAACTCGCACTCACTGAGGACCCTACGAAGTGATGACATAACATTTGTCTCGCTTTACTGCGGGAAAACAATTGCAAAGGTCAGAGTAACCCAAGTTCCGCCCTATGTACCCGTGGCTTGGCTGGTCGTGCCTGTTCTTGCGGGCATCGAGGATAGAACAACCATTCTACAGGTACAGAAGTTGGGGAGAGAAGACTGGTCCGGTATTGGAATGGAGATGCTCATCCAAATCGTCCAGGACTGCATCAGAGTTATTCCCGACAGAATAGACCTCGTGAATGGCTCCCAACGTTCCATATCTGTGGAAGGAAGGCGCCTAAAGTGCTTCACCTGTGGATCGAAGTCTCACCTCAGGGCCTTCTGCCCACAGAAAATAACAAAGACGAAGGTCCTCCTCCCTCCAACGCCGGAACCGCTGCCATCAGAAACAGAGCAGTCAGCGAAAAAGTCGGCAGCTTCTACAGAAAGTATAAGGATAACGTTCGTGGCACCTACGCCACAGCCACGGACAACAAAAACAGCGCCGGCAACTGCAGCAACAGAAACAGCTACACTACCTGCACCTGTGCCAAGAACGGCAGACCACGCTCCACTACCACCACCACCACCAACAGCAACAACAAATTGGAGACGATGAGGGGCGTCCCACGCGAACTAGGATGCGGGAGACGCCGGCGCCGTCACCCTGGTGGTGTCGGAAACGCTCTCAAGTAATACAAAGCGGTGATGGGGGCAAAGATAAACCAGGAAAAGTCGTTGGGTTTGCAACTCGGCAACTGGAGAGGCAAGTCCATGCCGTCCGACAGCGTCGTGGGTTGCTGGACGGAAGGACCTTCTAAATTGCTCGGTGTCTGGTTCGGTCCGAACCTCCAGATGGAGAAAATCTGGAGCGAGGTGACGAGCAGGGTGGCCTTTCTCACCAAGAAATGGGCCGAGAGGAGGCTATCTCTGAAAGATCGGGCGGAGGTGGTGAATGCGTAAATTGCGTCCGTCATCTACTACCGCCTGACCGTCGTACCTTGCCGCCGGCCAACTCTGACCAAAATAGATCGCCTTCTCTTCCGCCTTTTGTGGAATGGACGTGCTCCCATGGTTAGACGATCCATCTGCTGTCAGCACCCGTTGCGTGGAGGACTGGGCATGCCGTGGCTGATGATGCGCAAACATGTACTAAGGCTGCGACATCACTGGTGCTTCCTTGACGGTGAACAGGTGTGGACGCCGTTTACCAGACGCGATTTTTCCCAGCGCGTCTCCTTGAGGGAGCTGCACCCTGGATCAGGAAAAGACTGAGGGATAACGCTTGGGAGCTGGAATGTCTCCAAGCGCTCACGGCCCTCTACCAGTTGGGCACTAGTATCGGTGGAACATCCACCTCAGCGTTCTATAGATGGCTAGTGGAAGGAAGGAGCGACGACGTTCTCGGGGAGACACTTGGCGTCGAAGACGATCAGCTGTTCGCTCTCTTCAAGAGAACTTTCAGCCCGGGGCCTATGGACAACTTCCAAAAATCCCTGGCTTGGAAGTGCTACCGGGGAACGTTGCCGGTTCGGAATAAGCTCTACAGGCACGGAGGTGTTGTCAGCCGAGCCTGTCCGAGAAGCGCGCAGGATGACGAAACCGTCCTGCACGCAATCGCTCACTGCCCGAAGTTTGCTGACTTGTGGAGCTATGTCGAACAGCTGCTGTCGCGTATAGGACGGAGCCGGTTATCGACTGAGTCCATTGTGCAGATAGCCCCGCCATCCTCCTTTAAAGAGGAGGAAGGGCAGACAGTTTTCATCTGCCTGGTGGCCATGGCGAAAGAGATTGTGTGGTGGACAAGGTTGAAAGAGTTGAAGACGGACATTTTGCTCTTCGGTCAATCTCTGATTAACTTAAATTTTTCAAGTTTCACTTGAAGAGGAAAATCAGGGTGGAGAGGCAAGTGCTGTAATAGTAAGTTTGTTGAAAGGTGGGTGGAAGTGGCGAGTCTGGTCCGATTGAACGGGCCCGCTCTTGGTATGCGCCTGTAGAATGAGAAGTGGGAAAACCGAGAGAGGGCGCTTACCCTGGTGGTCAGGGTGGCCGTGGCCTTTTTGTGTGGTTTTCGCCACGAGTGACACTCGGAGGTTTCCCCCGTTTGGGGGAATTTTTGTTGTTTGAATTTTTTTTTTATTTCTAGCCCAATTTTGTTATAACCTATTTACACGACCAAAACCCACTTTGTATCGTCCTGTACTGTTCTGTGCCGTCTCTAATGTTTTTCTTCGTGTTAGCCCTTGTGGCCAATAAAGAAGCCATTATTATCATTATTATTATTATATATATATATATATATATATATAATATTACAGTCTGTCCATATCGATTTAAAATAATAAATCAACAAAGACAAACATTCTAGCTAAATCCTCTTTTGCAATATAAATACAGATATGTTGGTATTTGTGTTTCATCATATATATTAATTTATATTTAAATGTTTTACACGGCTCAGAAATATTTCTTTCTTTGAGCTAATTTCATTGTAAAAGAATTCATTACTCTTAATATATATATATATATATATATAATATATATATATAATATATATATAATATATATATATAATATATATATATATATATATATATATAAAGAGTAGTTAAGACGGAATTCCTTCACCATGATTGCTTTTTTTTGCATGATATATATTTCTATTACATAGTTATGCATGTGACTTCATCAGATTCCCATACAATTATGTGTAGTTATGCAATCATGTTGATATGTCACTGCTCATCCAGATGTAATGCCAGCAGACACATGATTGTATGTGCTTCTGATGAAGTCACATGCATAACTACGTAACAGAAATATATATCATGCAATAAAGCAATTATGGTGAAGTAACCCCATTTAAACTCCTTTTAATTTGATAAATGAACACTCCGTCAGTCCTAATCACCAAATTTTAGCTGGCATAAACTACTGACTTGAAATGCTTATCCTCAAGAAGTTACAACGTAACAACCACGTATTTCCACCATATCTTCTGCAACTCTATACACAGCCCCCAACCCCCAACCCCCCATATATATATATATATATATATATATATATATATATATATATATATATATATATATATATATATATATATATATATATATATATATAAAACGCTCGTATTTCTATTTGCCTTCTGTCAAGCGAATGTTTATAAGACGTTCTTTGCTGTAAGTAAGGTGTAGCCCATAGGGAGTACTTGTGAATTCTAATAAAGAGGAAAGATATTTCGGTCGTGGAAATATCTCCGGAAATAATCAATACAAATGGATGGCATCAAGTAAAATGTATTAAGGAGCCAATGTGTGTGCGCATACAGGTATGTAAGTTACAGAGGGAGGGAGGGAGAATTTTCGCATAGCTATTTCGCATTAGTGTGTGAAATATTATAGGTGTGTGAGTTATTTTTAAAGAAGAGGACATTGAATGAAATAAATAGACAGTGACAAAAAGAGAGGCGTAAAGTAACATGAAGGAAGTTCAATGATGAGGGTTCATAAATTTGATAAATGTATTAATGAGAAGAAGAAGAAGAAGAAGAAGAAGAAGAAGAAGAAGAAGAAGAAGAAGAAGAAGAAGAAGAAGAAGAAGAAGAAGAAGAAGAAGAAGAAGAAGAAGAAGAAGAAGAAGAAGAAGAATGCAACCATCTTTTTATGGATTATGTGATTATAATCAAACATTCGTATCACAAATTAAAATCAGTTATGTTATAGATAACGAGGATATTGGTTAAAAATATATCTCCGCCACTTCCCTCTAAAATTACTTACCACTCTCTCACAAATGATAGGAAAAATTACGTAACGTAGTCATAGATAAATATACTTCGGAACATGAGATAGAATATACGTTTCCCCACCGATACGATGGAGAAGGAATAAAGCTGAGATAAATAGATATGCCATCATATCAGCAGCTTGGTATAACACAACACTGGAGGTGTGTGTCATAATAATTATGGCGTTCTACTCTCTATTGTATGGTCGTGGGTTTGATTCAGATCGGCAGGTTTAGTCCTTTAACAAGACATTATTTAACGTTGCACTAACCCACTCAACAATAGAGAATGCCTAGTGCCTGTACTTTTAAAGTCCTGCCTTGTCACACATTATGAAAGGTTAACTCATCTTGGGAAATATGTTAGGGTTACACGTGTGAGTGGAATAGTCAGGAACTTAACCGTAAGTTTATGAGTAAGCACTTCCTTTGAAACGGAGGCACAAGAACATGTAACATTATACAGGTGTCGTGAATAGGCAGTAAATCCCGCCGTAAATCCTACCGTGGTTAGCTTTGCCTTTCACCCTTGTTGGCCTTGTGCCTACATTAGAAACCATTACAACAGCTGTATCTGTCTCTAAGTTTCAGGCAAATCATAGGCACATCACAATCTATCGTGTTGAATTATAATTGTTTCTACTATTGGCACAAGGCCAATAATTATCTCAGTGCATTATTGGTACTTTATTTTATCGACTCCGTAAGGATGAAAGCAGAGTTATTAACCTTGGCGGGATTTGAACTCAAACGATAAAGGGGCGTAACTCTATGCTGGAAAGAATGGCGTCGCGACTCTTTACCGATACTGTCAATCGTGTTAAATTATAATACAGTGCTAAATGAGACTATCCAAGAAACAAACATGGCCTGCATATAGATCGAATACATTTTAAAGAAAGAACCACCCTGCAACCAGAAATATCTGATTCGATAAAAATATCAACAAATCAAGATGAAAATAATTAGTAATATATTGCTGAGTAGCAATTGGAGCGAATATATATATATATATATATAACGAAGGAAATGTGGTAAGGAACCAGGTGGACCATAACGCACCAAAGTACTCAATACTTGAGGTAGTAGAGTGGGTAATAGGAACCAGTAAGACCCCGACAGCTGAGCTCAAGCCGTTTCGACGGCTAATTCTGGACTAAATGAAAATTTATCCTGGTATTTAAATAGCCGATCTTCTCAAGGGGTAATTCCATATATGGTCAAAGTGATTGTCAAAAATCAGTAGTAATTCTGTGGTTGCAAATTAGTAGGGGAGATGGTGGCTAAACCTGCCAGTAGGAGAAAGAGGGGAGGGGTGGAGTAGACCCAATCAAGCGTTGGTAGTGCCAGCTACAGCTGGGCATGAGGTCAAAGAAGATACAAGGGAGGGGGAGGGGGAGGAAGTCGGAACGGTAGGTAGAACAATGGGGGGTAGAAATAGGAAAGAAAAAAAATACTGAGAGTGAAGAAAAGCAAATAAGTGTAAAGAAAAAAGTAAAGTAAATTAAATACTACGACCTAGGTCTCAGGCTATTGTTAGGCAGAATAAAATAAAGAAAGAAAGAAAGAAGTAAGGAAATAAATAAATAAGGAAATAACGAAATAAGTAAAAGAACTAGGTGGGACGGATAGGCAAGGACCCTTTTAAGAGGTATAAGTACGTAAATGATACGGTGACGGGTCAACAAAAGGGGCCAAAATACTAAAGAGACTACCACGAAATAAACAATAAAGGTTTCCATCCCGGGCCAGCAACGACCCAGTGCAGCAAAGTGAACTTGTACGAGATAATAATTCTGAGTCCCGAGAAAAATATATACTAATGCTAACTCTAAAAGATCTAAAACAAGCTACATGAAAGTTCGTACGAAATAAAGGTAGAATACGGAGAAATAAATTCAGAATCCACCCCGCCCAGAAGAAAAGCGAAGCAAGAAATACTGAAACGAAAAAATAAGGCATAAGTGCCACTAAGAAATATAGAGGGCACACAGAATAGTGGGAGCGGTCGGAAAAAGGGGGCAAGTATCCGGGGTCTAAGCCAACTGCTATAAAGGGCGGAGTCCGCCAAATCTATCATAGACTAGGGGAGGGGGTGGTGGGGGTACTAAGGCTACATGGGGCCAAAGGGCAGCCTCGGGTGGGCGAGAAAAGACGCCGACAAAGGAGAAGAGCTGGGGTAGAAGGACTAAGGAGAGAGGGGGGAAGGAAATAAAGGAAGCGATAAAAGAATACAAAGAAGATCTTACGTCTTCCTTGGCAAGCAGGGGTTACCCATTGCAAAATCGGCAAGTGGGGTGTTATAGCCCTAGTCTACCCCCCCCCCCCCCGGGTCATTATGGGGTTTGAGGGCGAGGTAAGTCCTACGCAATCTATGTTTACATGCAGTGACCAGTTCATCTTTCTTGTTTAGGAGTTGGTCCGTCGAAAACAGCATTTGTAAAGTTTCCTCCGAGCATAAATTGCACGGACGGCGTCCTCCCGTGTAAGAATTGGCTCTGGACAGTAATCTCCAAGTGAGATCATAGGTGATGTTGTTGTCCTTGAGGTCCCATATGTGGCCCGAAAGTGTAGTGGCGTGACGCCGGGCCGGGTTTCGGAAGGTATGTCTATGTTGGTATAGCCGGGTCTTGAAGTCACATGCGGTAAGTCCTATATAGGCTTTGTTGGAGGTATCCGTCCTCACGTTGCACTGGTAGATCACATTACGGTCTCTGCATCTATTGTCGAGTGGGCAAATAGATCTATCCGGGCAGTTACACCTCCTGGTCGGTTCTCCACTGCTATTTAGGTTATTTCTGCCATCGGGGTTGAGTTTTTTGTTGTTAGAGGAGACGATGTTTTGTGCGAAGTTTGGTGTAGTGCTGTAAGAGAGTTTGATGGTATTTTTGTTAATTATGTTGTGGTAGCGGTGTTGTAATGGGAAGTGTTTTTCAATGAGCCTAAAGAATAGTTTCCCGATGGGAGTTGTCACCTCTGCGTTGTGGGGAGGATTGAACCATGTTACATTGCGTGAGCGGCGGTGTCTCCTGCTGGTTCCGCTAATGGGAGCTGGACAGTAGGATATTTCCTCCCGGAAACCACTCCGCTTGAGGGCCTGGTTGTAATAAGGCGCATGTTCATCGAATATCCGCTCATTAGCTGACAAACGGGATATGCGGAGGGGGATGTTTTTGACCAGGTTGTTTGTGATGTTCCTAGGATGGTTTGATCGGCGGTGGATGTAGTGCCGAAACACTTGCGCCCATCACCGACCAGGAAATAAAAATCATCCTCCACGCCAGGAAGACAGTCTTACTCTTTGACGACTCTAAATGGATAAAAAGAGCTCCCGACTCACCCTTCGACGTCAGCATGGGCGCCACGGATTCGGCGGAGGTCACAGATCTTATAGGATTATTCCTAATAGCCAAACTCACTGATATGTTTCCTGCTTTCGGTGGTGGATTGTACCGTGATGATGGGCTCCTTACCCTTAAAGGGTACAACCCCAGTAGTACAGATCGGGTCCGGAAACAATTAATCAGATTCTTCCGCGACTGGGGATTTAAAATAACCCTACAAACGTCCCTGACCCGAGTAAACTTCCTGGACGTGACCCTCGACCTCGAAAACGACCTGTACTACCCATACAGGAAACCTAATGACAATCTGCCCTACAATCCGCCGATCAAACCATCCTAGGAACATCACAAACAACCTGGTCAAAAACATCTCCCTCCGCATATCCCGTTTGTCAGCTAATGAGCGGATATTCGATGAACATGCGCCTTATTACAACCAGGCCCTCAAGCGGAGTGGTTTCCGGGAGGAAATATCCTACTGTCCAGCTCCCATTAGCGGAACCAGCAGGAGACACCGCCGCTCACGCAATGTAACATGGTTCAATCCTCCCCACAACGCAGAGGTGACAACTCCCATCGGGAAACTATTCTTTAGGCTCATTGAAAAACACTTCCCATTACAACACCGCTACCACAACATAATTAACAAAAATACCATCAAACTCTCTTACAGCACTACACCAAACTTCGCACAAAACATCGTCTCTAACAACAAAAAACTCAACCCCGATGGCAGAAATAACCTAAATAGCAGTGGAGAACCGACCAGGAGGTGTAACTGCCCGGATAGATCTATTTGCCCACTCAACAATAGATGCAGAGACCGTAATGTGATCTACCAGTGCAACGTGAGGACGGATACCTCCAACAAAGCCTATATAGGACTTACCGCATGTGACTTCAAGACCCGGCTATACCAAAATAGACATACCTTCCGAAACCCGGCCCGGCGTCACGCCACTACACTTTCGGGCCACATATGGGACCTCAAGGACAACAACATCACCTATGATCTCACTTGGAGATTACTGTCCAGAGCCAATTCTTACACGGGAGGACGCCGTCCGTGCAATTTATGCTCGGAGGAAACTTTACAAATGCTGTTTTCGACGGACCAACTCCTAAACAAGAAAGATGAACTGGTCACTGCATGTAAACATAGATTGCGTAGGACTTACCTCGCCCTCAAACCCCATAATGACCCGGGGGGGGGGGTAGACTAGGGCTATAACACCCCACTTGCCGATTTTGCAATGGGTAACCCCTGCTTGCCAAGGAAGACGTAAGATCTTCTTTGTATTCTTTTATCGCTTCCTTTATTTCCTTTCCCCCTCTCTCCTTAGTCCTTCTACCCCAGCTCTTCTCCTTTGTCGGCGTCTTTTCTCGCCCACCCGAGGCTGCCCTTTGGCCCCATGTAGCCTTAGTACCCCCACCACCCCCTCCCCTAGTCTATGATAGATTTGGCGGACTCCGCCCTTTATAGCAGTTGGCTTAGACCCCGGATACTTGCCCCCTTTTTCCGACCGCTCCCACTATTCTGTGTGCCCTCTATATTTCTTAGTGGCACTTATGCCTTATTTTTTCGTTTCAGTATTTCTTGCTTCGCTTTTCTTCTGGGCGGGGTGGATTCTGAATTTATTTCTCCGTATTCTACCTTTATTTCGTACGAACTTTCATGTAGCTTGTTTTAGATCTTTTAGAGTTAGCATTAGTATATATTTTTCTCGGGACTCAGAATTATTATCTCGTATAAGTTCACTTTGCTGCACTGGGTCGTTGCTGGCCCGGGATGGAAACCTTTATTGTTTATTTCGTGGTAGTCTCTTTAGTATTTTGGCCCCTTTTGTTGACCCGTCACCGTATCATTTACGTACTTATACATCTTAAAAGGGTCCTTGCCTATCCGTCCCACCTAGTTCCTTTACTTATTTCGTTATTTCCTTATTTATTTATTTCCTTACTTCTTTCTTTCTTTCTTTATTTTATTCTGCCTAACAATAGCCTGAGACCTAGGTCGTAGTATTTAATTTACTTTACTTTTTTCTTTACACTTATTTGCTTTTCTTCACTCTCAGTATTTTTTTTCTTTCCTATTTCTACCCCCCATTGTTCTACCTACCGTTCCGACTTCCTCCCCCTCCCCCTCCCCTGTATCTTCTTTGACCTCATGCCCAGCTGTAGCTGGCACTACCAACGCTTGATTGGGTCTACTCCACCCCTCCCCTCTTTCTCCTACTGGCAGGTTTAGCCACCATCTCCCCTACTAATTTGCAACCACAGAATTACTACTGATTTTTGACAATCACTTTGACCATATATGGAATTACCCCTTGAGAAGATCGGCTATTTAAATACCAGGATAAATTTTCATTTAGTCCAGAATTAGCCGTCGAAACGGCTTGAGCTCAGCTGTCGGGGTCTTACTGGTTCCTATATATATATATATATATATATATATATATATATATATATATATATAATAATAATAATACTAATAATAATAATAATAATAATAATAATAATAATAATAATAATAAAGAAGTCCTTGAGGCTTTCTACACTGCCATGTACTACCCATCAAATACATCGAATACAGAACAGACATATCTCAACTGGAAAAAGAAACATCCCGAAAACAGAGGCTATATTGACAGTAACAAACTAGCCAATATACGAAGAAATATTGTAAAAAAAAAGTTACTAACTGATATAGAAATTGATCAGATCAAGCTATTAGCACAAAGTCAGCGAAGGGAAAATGAAACATGTGTCAGTGAAAACGAGGTAAATTGTAACACTTCGAATCCCAGGGTTAGGGCGGAATCACAGGCAACAGAACAAAGTAAAGAAAGGATCTAAACAGTGGAGGGAGTGCATGCTCAAGATAAAACTCCAAATGAAAATAATGAGATCGTAAATAATAAAGAAATGAATGAGAATAAACTTGCCAACTTGAAGGATGAAATTATGATCGCATGGATGAAAATGAAAGAATCTGACATGGGGCAACGAGACACCCTCCCTAAGACCCAGAATTCCAAACAGAACCAAAAGATAATACACAAGACTAACATAATTCTCAAAAACATTATCAGCACAAACAAACTAAACATTACTGACTTAAATCATCTCTATTATGCATCGGCTAAAGTCACCACTCACTTATGTGGAGTGAAGATGAAAAAACAAAGGAATTCCCATAAGAAGTCTACTTGGCAAGAGAACATCAATCGCCAAATAAACCTTCTCCGATCTGACATAGAAATTTTAACAAATTATAAAGTAGGTGAACATGTTAAACAAACTAAACTTAGAAAATTGAAAAGAAAGTATAGTATAAAATCAACAAGTGACATAGACATGCTGATAGAAATAATCAAGCAAAAAGTGTCGGCCAAAGCTGCTCGTATAAGGCGCTTTGAAAAACGATCTAGATTCTATAAGGACAATAATATGTTCAAAAACAACCAAAGAAACTTCTACAGAAAAATTGGTAAGTCAACAATAACTACTAAATCAATACCACCCAAGGAGGAAGTGCAAGAATTCTGGGAAAAGATCTGGGCCGAAGAAAAAGTTCATAACATACATGCCCCATGGATAGACAGACAAATGAAAGATACAGCTCACCTTGAAGAACAAACATGGGGAAATATAACAGTTGAACAGTTGCGCTTGGCTCTAAGAAAAACCAGCAAATTGAAATCCCCAAGAAAAGAAAAAATACAAAACTTTTGGATAAATGCCTTCACAGAGTCTCATGAGCTGTTAGCCCAACTTTACAATGAAATAGTTAAGGAGCCAGAAAAGATACCATCATGGCTAGTTAACTGCATTACATTCCTGCTTCCGAAGAATGATGAGACAAACAATCCCAAAAATTACAGACCGATAACCTGCTTGACCACAATGTATAAAATTTTAACATCAGTCCTAACTGAATACACATATGACCACCTGATAACAAATGACCTATTTCCCATTCAGCAGAAAGGGTGTAAACGAGGCTCATATGGCTGTAAGGATCAGCTTCTGGTTAACAAAATGATACTGGAAGATTGTCATAATAGACACAAAAATCTATCGATTGCTTGGATAGATTATAAAAAAGCATTGGATAGTTTGCCACACAGTTGGATTGAAAGATGTTTAGAGATTTTCAAAATATCCCCCGTTGTCAGGAGGTTTTTGTCATTCAGTATGAAGACTTGGAGAACGACACTCCTTTTGAATAGTGAAATAAAATCACTGGAAGCTGGAGAAGTTAATATTAATTGTGGAATTTTTCAGGGTGACTCTTTATCAACGCTTTTATTCTGCATCGCACTTATACCATTAAGTAAAATGCTCAATGAAACAAAACATATATATAGAGTCTATGACAAAACCATTAATCACTTCTTCTACATGGATGACCTGCAAAAAATGATGAACAATTGCAAGGGCTATTATCCACTGTGAAGCAGTTCAGTGATGACATTAAAATGGAGTTTGGACTGGATAAATGCGCCAAAGCAACGTTCACCAGAGGAAAGCTGCTGAAGAGTTCAGACATTAATCTTGATCGGGGGAACGTGATAAGAGCTTGATCAAGAAAACACTTACAAATATCTAGATGTTTGTGAAGGAGACGGAATCAAGCACTCGACAATGAGGGAAAGGATAAGGAAGGAATGTTACCGCAGAGTCAGAGCAATCTTAAGAACGGAATTGAATGCAAGGAATAGGATCGATGCCATAAACATGCTTGCCATACCAGTAGTAACCTACAGTTACAATGTCATCAACTGGTCAAGCACAGAGATCCGTAGGTTCGATACAAAAATCCGAAAATTCTTAACCATGCACAGAATGCATCAACCTAAGGCAGACATAGATAGAATATATCTCCCTAGGAAAGAAGGAGGACGTGGGTTAATCCAGTTAGACATTGCGTTGAAAACTGCAACAATTGGATTATCCACATATCTAAGGGTATCACATGATTGGATGATCAAACTCGTTTTGAAACACGAAGTCACCAAAAGATCATATTCCATTACAAAAGATGCACAAAGATACAGTAATGGACTACAAATTTCAGAAGTCCCATTTACTGCTGAAATGGAAAACACAGAAAAAGCATAGCAGGTAAAAGTAACTGCAAAGAAAGAACTGCTACAGAAACTGGCTAAGAAATGGCTAGAAAAGCCTCTGTATGGAAAATACCCAGAGCGAGCTAACAATCCTGATGTTGACAAAACTTTAACCCATCAGTGGTTGGCATCCTCTGAACTGAAATCGGAGACTGAAGGACTGATTATATCGGCACAAGATCAGTGTCTGCCAACAAAAAATTACCAAGCCAACATAATAAAAAATGGGTGCAGCCCATTATGCCGTGTATGCAAAAAACAACCAGAGACCATTCACCATATAATTTCAATGTGCAGTCCTATAGCTCCAACCGAATACCTAAACAGGCATGACAGAGCTGCACAATACATACATTGGATAATGTGTAAGCATTTTGACCTGCCCCATCAAAAGAATTGGTGGGAGCATCAACCACCTCCCATACTTGAAAAAGATCACATCTCAACCTTGTGGAACTTTAGCATCCAAACAGACCGAAAAATAGATGCACATAGACCTGATATAATATTGAAGGACTTTCAAAGGAGGATATGCCTGCTAATTGATATGTCTGTTCCAATAGACAAGAATGTATCTATAAAAACATTTGAAAAATTGAGCAAGTATAAGTACTTGGAGATAGAAATTGGAAAAATGTGGAAATTGAGAACTAAAACAATACCAGTGGTTGTAGGCGCTCTGGGAATGATACCTAAGGGGTCTAACGACTACTTATCGCAAATCCCAGGAAACCCGCGTATAGGAGAAATACAAAAGATAGTACTAATGGGAACTGCCCATATACTAAGGAAGATCCTGTCAATATAAGTACATCACAAGTCTAAACACTAAGGATGCATGTGTGAATATGTATGTTCTTTCTTGAACATGGCGGACCTTGTTGTCTCTTGAGGTCACTGGTTGTGACTTGGTGATAACTCGTATGAACATAAAGCAAGATAAATGCAAATAATAATAATAATAATAATAATAATAATAATAATAATAATAATAATAATAATAATAATAATAATAATAATAACAATAATAATAAGGGAGAAGACACACGTGGTGGTAGAAGGTCATGAAATCGGTCCCATACCTTTTTGATTTTTAACATATTTAAATCAATTGTGAAATAACAATTCTTAATACAAATGATGCATAAAGCACCGAATCAAGTCTCATACAAATTCGGATCCATAATATATTGTTATATCGCTCAAATATTCAATTTTGTATTATACATTTTATATTCAAAAAAGAAAATGGTTATAAATGGAAGAAAACCCCCTCTGCCTACACTATATAGAACAGCCAAATAACAGCAATTTCACCAACACCAGAAACTAGATACACCACCTACCCATCACCCCACTGTGTACACTAAATGCAACAGCCAGATAACGGCAATTTCACCACCACCACCAATCCCAGCATCATAATAATAATTACTATTATTATTGTCACAAGTTTTCACAAAATGTTTAATTCCAATATTAAGCGAATATGTCAACACATATATTAAACATACGCGACACAAACGCATAGATACTACAGATCAAACAAAACGACAGTCTATTCAACAAAACTCAGTAACGACAACGCCACCCCGCCACCACTCCATCCATCATTGATACCACTATCCCATCACCGCCGCCACCACTCCTTCATTGCTACCGCCACTATTCCCCATTACCTTCTGTTAACTTAAGAAAAGGGAAGGTGGAGGTATCACTAGACAAGGGAGAGGCTAGCAAAAGATATAAATAGATTGACTTAGTGACCCGGCCACCGGCCAAACGTCAACAACTATGGCACTGCTGGCTCCCCCCTTCCCCAGCAACAATATAAAAATGCCCAGCACCAACAACAATAACAGGCAACTTCAGCAAAAAGTATATTATATTATTGTAATGCACTGGGTAATTGCTGGCCTTGTGCCTGGAGTGGAGACAATTATTAATAATTTCATTCTTAAGCCACGCAATGCTCACATTAAGGAACCACTCATGATAATAACAATTTAAAAAAACAACAAAAAATAACACCCCGTGACCAAGAAATACCGAGATGGCGGCCGGCGGGGAATAGCCGTGTCTCTAGGGGAGAACGACGCCTCTAGTCTTGGTTGACACTCGTTCTAGAAGTGGTAACACGAAATGATTACCCATTGGCGGATAAGGATAAAACGCGACAAAATAAAGTAAATGTCTAATGATAAAATCTCATACCGGATCGGTATGAGATGCATGTGTGAGTATATATGTTCTTTCTTGAACATGGCGGACCTTGTTGTCTCTTGAGGTCACTGGTTGTGACTTGGTGATAACTCGTATGAACATAAAGCAGCTGTAATAATAATAATAATAATAATAATAATAATAATAATAATAATAATAATAATAATAATGTGCTTGTTGACACTGTCCGTATTTTCAGCAGTGATATATGTATGCAGTTTGGTATTGGTAAATGTGGAGTCATTGTGATGAAGAGGGGTAGGTTGAGCAGAAGTAACGGGATCCAGATACCAACAGGTGAGATGATAAAGGAAATTGACTCTGAGGAAGGATACAAGTATCTGGGCGTTCTGGAGGCTGATGGCATAAAGAACAAAAAAATGAAGGAATTGTTAAGAACTGAATACATTCGGAGAGTAAGGAGCGTATTGAAGTCACATCTGAACAGCAGAAATGCCATAAGCGCAGTAAATTCCCGAGCTGTGTCTATTATTAGGTACAGTGCGGGAATTCTGAGATGGAATGTTGCTGAACAAAAAGAAATGGATAGGAAGACTAGGAAGCTATTGACTATCTACAACATGTTCCACAAGAGGAGTGATGTCGATAGACTCTACCTAAGGAGATCTGAGGGTGGAAGAGGTCTTATCAGCATAGAGGACTGTGTTCAGATGGAGAAAAACAACCTATACAAATACGTGACCTATAGTAAGGAGCCAATGCTCAGAGCTGTACTGAAGGAGGGGACAGTAGGCCAGGGGATATCCAAGGAGGAAATAA
Organism: Eledone cirrhosa; assembly: GCA_964016885.1. Classification (NCBI taxonomy): domain Eukaryota; kingdom Metazoa; phylum Mollusca; class Cephalopoda; order Octopoda; family Eledonidae; genus Eledone; species Eledone cirrhosa. The sequence goes on along the minus strand of OZ024741.1, from coordinate 138,011,019 downwards.
CATCAAGGAGGAAGAGCAGCCTTAAGGGAAAATCCCTTCATAGTACCTTCTTTGAGAAAACTGAATTTAGAGATCCACAGACATGGAACTGGTTGAGAAGAGGAGACCTCAAAAAGGCTACAGAAGGAATGCTAATGGCTGCGCAGGAGCAGGCCCTCAAAACGAAGTGGTTGAAGCACCATATCTACAAGGAGGAGGCTAGCCCACTGTGCAGGATCTGTGGAGAGAGAGAGGAGACTGTGGCTCACATTTTGTCCGAGTGTAAACACCTAGCCCAGAACCACTATAAGGGCTGGAGACACGATGTGATGGGCAGGGTGATCCACTGGCACCTGTGCAAAGTAAACAATCTACCACATTCTGAGAAATGGTATGAGCATAGGCCAGAGGCGGTGATGGAGAACAGTCAGGTGAAGGTGCTGTGGGATTTTAGGATACAGACGGACAAAAAACTGGAACACAATAGACCTGACCTGGTGGTTGTGGACAAAGAAAAAAGATCGTGCCTGATTGTGGATGTGGCCTGCCCGTTCGACACGAGAGTGCAAGAGAAGGAGAGGGAGAAAATTAACCGATACCAGGACCTAAAGTGGGAGGTGAAAAGGATTTGGAACTGCCATGAAGTCAAAGTGATCCCGATTGTCATAGGCGCACTGGGGACTATCTCCAAAGGTTTCCAGGGATGGTTAAAGAAAATCGGCCCCTTCACGCTTTTTGGAACGCTTCAAAAGGCATGCTTGCTTGGAACAGCAAGAACCCTCCGATACGTCCTGAATATCTGAGGCTGCAGGTAGTGGCTTGATATTCAATCCAACGGACTTTCCAGTTAACCAACATCAATGACTGAGATTCAAGGAATAACACTAACAATAATAATAATAATAATAATAATAATAATGACGTATTATATTGGTTTTTTTTTCGTTCTTTGCCAGGGAACGTTTCCACGAACCAAAGTATCGTCTTCCTGTCTTCTTCCGGTTGCAAAGTTTTTGAAATATCCACTTCTGCGTTTACAGATTGACATTGTTAGATTCAGAAGATCCCTTTAAGGGCGAAAGCAGCGGTTCTTTGCTTAAACTTAATCTGTTATTTTAATATATATATATATATATATATATATATATATATATATATATATATATATATATATATATAATGTATGTGTATTATTGAAAATTTATAACATCGATTCGACGCCTTATCCTCAGGCAACAGGTGAATATTATAGATGCTTGATTTTTCTGTTACGTGTTTACCATTAACACAAGATGGAGTAACAATATGAGAACTGAAGGAAGAGGAGGAAAACAGGTTGTTGTTGAACGCGTCACAGTATGCCTGGTAAAAGAACTTTGACGAACTTACGTGTGTATTTTTATTGACAACATTCATGTATACATCGCTATTTCAGAGCACCAATCCTAATACCTAATTTTTGCTGGACCGGCAATCGCTCTGTATAATCAGCTCCTGATTATTACCGGAATTCTATAAGAATCCAGCTTCTATAATTTTTGGCGGAAGAGGGAGTATGTGGTTCTGATGATCGCCAAACAGCGTGAAACAGACTGTTAACGTCTCTCCCTTCTTACACCGAAAAGAAGTAAGTGACATAGTCAATATTTTAAACCCGATAGCGTATGGTCTTCAAAATGTTTTTAATTAAACATACGGTATATTGCCAAATATACTATACATACATTCATGTATACATCGTTATTTCAGAGCACCTATCCTAATACCATATATATATATATATATATATATATATATATATATATATATATATATATATATATATATATATATATATAAATATATATATATATATAATATATATATATATATATAATATATATATATATATATATATAATATATATATATATATATATATATATATAATATATATATATATATATATATATATATATATATATATATATATATATATATATATATATATATATATATATATATATATATATATATGTAGGAGGTGAGTTTTATTGTAGTACAATAAAGTATTGTAGTACAATAAAGCAATGCACTATCTCTTTCTCTCTATCACCCATCTCTCCCTCTCCACCTTCACTCTCATCTCCTCCCCTTTTTTCATCCTTTCCACGCCCCTCCCTAAATAAAATATTTTTTCCTCGTACATATTTTTCCCTTCGTTAATTTTCAAATTCTTTTAATTCATACATTATCTTCCAACGGTTTTCAACCTCTCTATGTAAAACAATATATCTTCTCTCAGTTATAAAAACTATCTCTTTCTCTCTATCACCCATCTCTCCCTCTCCACCTTCACTCTCATCTCCTCCCCTTTTTCATCCTTTCCACCCCCCCTCTCTAAATAAAATATTTTTCCCAATATCACACATCAATCTAAAACCACTTTTCATATGTTGATTTAAAACTGCACTATCCACAAGTGTTTTTTAGCCTTCATATCATGTTCTGTTTTATCTGATGAAAACACAAATATCATTGCATGATGATGTTTGTTTTTGAAATGCGCATAATAAAATACATGGAACTCCTTTAACCATCTTTTGATCTTATATATTATATATATATATATATATTAATTAATTCAAAATATTAACAAAAATAGACGTTCGTGTGATCAAGTATATTTTATTATACATATTTTAGAGGTACTGATCTATCTTCAACAGTACGTCCTCATCAGAAAAATAAGATGATGCATGACATACCCTGACATAGTAGATGGTTAAGATTCAGTCATGGTAGTGAATATGATATGACAAGATTCAATATTTATATACCTTAAGATTGAGACATGAAAATATTTACATATAATACAGATGGTTCATGTAAGAAAGCTTAAAAATACTTAATAGCAATTTACATAACTGTTAGAGATTCAAATAATTTAAATTATTGAAGAAAGAAGGAAGAAAGAAGAAAGACAGAGAGAAAAAGATGAGGAAAAAATATAGTTACTAGAAGTATAGAAAGCAAAAGAGAATTGATCAAGGATATAGAAAAGAGAGACAAAGGGGAATAATTTTTATAGTATTGGGCATAGCTTTGTGAAAGAGTAAACTCGAATCTTTGAATTATCTAGAAGTATCCATCTATCTAAATATTAAATATATCTGGGTGCAATTATATTAGGGTTTAATTTCGAGTCCTCAATTACTAAGAAATATACTAACAATTATTTATACACCATATATTTCCAAACTTATCCGGCTGACCGTTAAATTTCAAATTCTTTATGTTAGTTCAGAATAATGGATTAAACTAAAGGTATAATATTTAAGGCTATAAAAGTTTATAAATGTCTATATTAATATTAAAGTATACTAACATATTTAATTTATAAAATCATATTTAATATATTTTCAAACATGAGACAGAAACTTAGTATTTTCATCCACACGAAGGTAAACCATATTAAATTATATTATCTTATATTATTTTCCCATACTAAAATAATTCTCACTATATAATTTAGAAAATAATTACAGTTATAACTTTAAAAATTTCAAATTAACAATTAGAATGCCCTAAAGCATCTAAAAGCCTGATAATTAAACTTAAAAAAGTTATTATTAAATTTGATGAGGACGTACTGTTGAAGATAGCTCAGTACCTCTGAAATATGTATAATCAAATATACTCGATCACATGAATGTCTATTTTTGTTAATATTTTGAATTAATATTAATAACTCCGGAAAACCATTACTGTTGAGTGCTTCTAATCTATTGCAGAACTCATTCTTTGATTTATTCATTGAACCTTGTTTAACCTTTAAATATATATATATATTTAATAATAATAATAAATTTGAAGACGAAAATCCAAAGAGGGCTCGATAATAACCCTTCCTAGTAACCCAGCATTGCTATTGCTACCCTTTGAAAATGATGTCTTGGAACTCATATGGAGTATCAAATTTCGGAATAGGAGCAATTCTTCCCAGCAGGACCTGAAGAATAGAATTCGTTCTATTAAGGATTCTAATGCCGTGCACGTCCATTCCGACAAAACTGGCAATCTATATCAAGTACATAATGCTATAACTATGGATTACCGTAAAACTAATCGGTGCGTCATTAATGAAATCAACGATGCTGGGTTTAAAGTCACTTCTGATCTCAAAATCCTGGACCGGACTGAACCTCTGGACCCTTTTCTCCCCACTTTACCTTGAAGGATCACAAATCCAATTTTCCGAACGACCCCTCTATTCGGCTTATTAACCCTACGAAGTCCGATTTGGGTAGTCTTAGTAAAAGGATTATTGATAGAATTATACCTGAAATTAGAAGTTTGGCCCCTCTTGCACTGTGAAACAATTCTTTCACGGTGATTGATTGGTTCAACGGTATATGCAACAAGGAACATTGTCGTTTTATCCAATTCGACAACAAAATCACTACTCCTCCATCACTTTACCACTTCTCCTTAAAGCTATCAATTTCGCTAAAACACTCACAGTGGTTAAGGATTTCGAAGTTGATGTCATCCTCAATGCCCGTAAGTCGGTGATTAATTTCGACGACTCTATTTGGATTAAAAAATCTAATAGTACCCCATTCGACGTGACTATAGGCGCCAGCGATTCTGCGGAGGTTACTGATCTTATCGCCCTTTTCCTTCTTTTCACTATCAAGGAAGAATTTCCCAACGTGGGCGGAGGTTTGTACCATGATGATAGTCTTTTGACCATGACTAAGTGCGGCCCACGAGCTTGCGACAGGATCAGAAAAGAACTCACAGCCTTCTTTAAAGGTTTCAACCTCTCCATACAGGTTGAGGCCAACCTCTCGGCCGTTAATTACCTCGACGTTACCCTCAATTTATCGAATGGCTTGCATTACCCGTATAAAAAGCCGAATGATACGCTTAATTACATAAGCAAGCATTCTAACCATCCTGCCAGCATAACCAAGAACCTGGTATGAAACGTTTCTTTGAGGCTTTCCCGTCTATCTACTAACGAGTATATTTTCAACGACCATTCCACATATTACAATGAAGCTCTTGCTCGGAGTGGATTTGTCAATAAGGTAGCATATACAGAGTACGAGAATAGACCTAGAAGAAATAGATCCCGACGCATTATATGGTATAACCCACCATATAATATGGAGGTGGCCACACCATTAGCTAAGATCTTTCTCTCCCTTATTATGAAGCATTTTCCCCCTACACATAAATATAGTAAAATCTTTAATAGAAATACTATTAAAATGTCTTACTCTACGACTACTAACCTTGCACATAACACCACAGCTTCAAATTTAGCTAAACTACCTAGCCGTAGGGACACGTGCAATCCTGTAGTTAGTATTAACTGTAATTGTAAGAATCGGGTTGACTGCCCCCTATCCGGGAAATGCCTCTCTAGTAACATTGTCTACAAATGTAAGGCTGAAACACCCACGTCCCGTAGGATCTGCATAGGGTTAACCGCCAATAGATTCAAGCAGCGTCCTTACATGCATACCCATTCTTTTCGTTTCCCTTTAAGACGGAATATGACGTCACTTTCTGATTATATCTGGAGTCTAAAAGACAACCACGCCCAATATAAGTTACACTGGAAGATCCTAGCTAGGGCTAGATCGTATAACGGAAATAAAAGACCATGTGACCTCTGCGCCGCTGAGGCCCTGGAAATACTCTGCGCCACAGACCACATCTTAAACAAAAAATCTGAGGCAATTTCAACTTGTAAACATAAATTGCACAAAACCTTCCTGTATTACAGCCCCATGTTATACCCTAACGGATAGTACAATCTATACGCGGATATTTTACGTCTTGATGTGGTAGCTAAGTATATGTTATGTTTATACCCTTACTTATTTGTATAGGTAAGTATATATTACCTGTTGTTTGGTGAAGTACGTATACTTTCTCGTACGTACATGTTATGGCGTATATGTTATGGCGTACATATTATATATTCTTGTACATATGCTTTTGGTTATGTGTATACGTGAGTTTTGTGTCTGTGTGAGTATGCGGGTTCGTACGTATGTAGGGTGTGTGTATATGTGTACTTCGTGTTTTGGTTGACGTAGGTCTCTGCACATATGTGTATTTACATGTAGGTATGTGTGTGCGCTTGTTATATATGTATTTATTTATTTATATACTTTGATTTAATTATATGTATACACGCGCACACACACATATATATATTTTTTTTGTTATAAATATTTTTAGTTGTATTTGGTGTATACATTCGTATGCGTGCGGGTACATGCGTTGCGGGGGTTCTGTATGTGCGTGCGGTGTTTTTTGTGTACGTGCGTGTATTTGTATACCTACGGCATGTGTTTTCGCGTATGCTTGTGTATGTACGTATATGGATGCGTGTATGTATTTATTTAATTTCAATTACCTCTGTATTTGATTTACTTTATTCTTAACTCTGAAGCCGAGAATCATTCGGTGTTCTAGTTAGAATTTTAGTCTACGACTTCAGTTATACCATTTACGTAGTTTTGTCTTTGCGTGCAATTGTTCTCTACGCTCCACATATGACGTATTATCTTCGTCTTTTCCGTTTATTGCCAGAGAATGTCTCTATGAACCACCTAATAGAATATTCGTCTACGACTTCTTTTATACCGTAAACGTCGTTTTGTCCTTGCGTGTAATTGTTTTTCACCGCTCCAAATAATGACGTATTATATTCGTTTTTTCCCGTTCTTTGCCAGGGAACCTTTCCACGAACCAAAGTATCGTCTTCCTGCCTTCCTCCGGTTGCAACGTTTTTTTAAATATTCACTTCTGCGTTCACAGATTAACTTTGTTAGTTTCAGAAGATTTAATTAAAAACATTTTTAAGACCATACGCTATCGGTTTTAAAGTAGTGACTATGTCACTTACTTCTTTTCGGCGAAAGAAGGGAGAGAAGCTAACAGTCTGTTTCACGCTGTTTGGCGATCATCAGAGCCACGTACTCCCTCTTCCGCCAAAAATTATAGAAGCTGGATTCTTATAGAATTCCGGTAATAATCAGGAGCTGATTATACAGAGCGATTGCCGGTCCAGCAAAAATTAGGTATTAGGATTGGTGCTCTGCCATAGCGATGTATACATGAATGTTGTCAATAAAAATACACAAGTAAGTTCGTCAAAGTTCTTTTACCAGACATACTGTGACGCGTTCAACAACAACCTGTTTTCCTCATCTTACTTCAGTTCTCATATTGTTTACTCCATCTTGTGTTAATGGTAAACACGTGACAGAAAAATCAAGCATCTATAATATTCACCTGCTGCCTGAGGTTAAGGCGTCGAATCGATGTTATATAGTTTCAATAATTATATATATATATATATATATATTAGACGTTATATAAAAGATGTGTCTTTCGTTAATCTTTTTATTTTAAAAACGATTTTTAAGGTTACCCCTTCAAAAATGTTTTTTTTTGTTCAGCCTTATTTTCGTTTGTTATTTGATAATTTTCTTACCTTTGTTATTACTAATCCGTGGCGAACTTGTTATCTAATCTCCTCAAATAATTGCAATGGTTTACATTTTTAATACGATACATTACTTTACACTTCTTGGCTTTTTCATTCTCTTTTTCTTTTTTCTTTCTTTACTTCCCTTTTTTCAGTCTCCCCAGACTACCGTTGCTATTAAAACACAATCAGTTATCTTAGACATCACATAAAGTTCTACGTGCATATGTTACGGCTTAATTGCTATAAGTTATTATGTTGTCTTGTCTTTTAAGGACATCTCTTTGACCTGTCTCAAACGGTTTAGTCCTGGGTGAACCAATAGTAGCGTCAGTAATTGTCGAAATTGCAAAAGTCCCTCTCGACTGCTGAAGACTTTGGAGGTGTGTCTTTCGTTTGTCTTATTTTAAAAAAAAAATGTTTTTATCGTTTTGCCTTGTTTTCGTTTGTTCAATTCTCTTTGTTAATTTTCCTACATTTGTTATATATGTATATATGTATGTTTGTGTGTGTGTATGTGTGTGTGCAGTTGTGTGTGTGCCTGTATGTCTATGTGTATCTGTGTATTTGTGTATACATACATAGATGGATAGATATTATACATTACATATACGCACAAACACACACGCACCCACATATATAATATATATATATATATATATCATATATACATATGTATATATTTACATACATATATATTTACACATTCGCATACATATATACACATGAATGCATATAGTTATGTGTATATGCGCGTATACGTGTACTTTGTGTTTGGGTTGGAGTCTCCGAGAAGTGCAAACATACATGTGTGTTTGTATTTAAATATTTAAATACGATGCTCACTAAGGCATATATATATATATATACAAAAGTACATAAAACTATATATCCATATATAGATATACACCGCAAGAATGGTGTGGTGCGGGAACAATAAAGATAGAGATATCATTTTGGAAAAATACATAGAAATCGTAATTCTTTTCTTATAAACACTTCAGATTGATATGAAGGGATGGTTGAGTAGAGGATGGAGAAGTGAATACATAAAAGCTAAACAAAAAAATGTTTTCATTACAAATGCAGTAATAATTCAGACATTTCTAAGATGAGAAACAAACGCTACACAATGAGAGACAATAGAATTTTCTTTTGTTCCTCTTATCTAATGCAGACAAAATCAAGGCCTTTGTTATCGCGTAGACACGTCAGAATCACCTGTCATTATTTGAAATTCCCTTTCCAAGCAATTCTATTTTTCGATGACATAGTTTGTTTTTATCGCTATTTCTTTTTTTTTTCTTTTTTTTTTGTAACGTCATTATTAGTTTGTTTGGATGGATGGCGTGGAGGTTTTTTTTATATGTTGACATTATTATGTTTCCATTCTGTGATGTTTGCAGAGATATGTATTGTGTGAATTTACACTGATTGTAAATTTATGGCGGGGTTGCGTCGACCGAAATTACTTTAAAGCCACTGAACAACAAGTTTTAATTGAAATTCATCTATAAATATTTATCAGTGGGTGCTATATAATATTGGTTGCTGATTTAGGTAAAATGCCAACAATTTGGGGTGATGGAAAACTCGATTAAATCGACCACAATGCATTACTGGTGCTTTATTTATCGACCCTTAAGGATGAAAGGTAAAGTTAACCTCGGTGGTTGTGAATTCAGAACGTAAGGGGCCGTAACGCTATTCTATGAAGCATAGTGTCCGATGCTCTAATGATAATGGGGGCTATATGATATTGTTAACATTTCAGTGTTCGAAGGCTGCGAACTTGTTTTCATTTTAGCCTTCTGCTAATCTAATTATTGTTACACACCAATATAATAAATAAAACATCCCATAACTCGTTATCGTATACTCACACTTCATATATTTGATATACATAATACGGGCTATTTTTGAAATTAAGCTCAACGCCAGTAATTTTAAGGGAATTGCAATGTGTATTAAATCGATTCTAATACTAGAGTGGTATTCCAAATTATCAACCCCGGAAGGTAAGTAGGCAACTTTGGTCTGTGTAGGATTTGAAATTTGAACATAACAGGCCATAACAAACCACGTACGCAATAATAATCCATTTCTATTCAGAGTAAGTTAAATGTTTATTTTTGTTTCGCTTTCGACATGAGGTTGAACGTTGGAGTTTTGATATTCGAACACCGTCAGCTAGCCACTTTACTCTCTAAACTCAACCACTGAGTCACAATTTCCTTTATATACAACACAACATTTCTAAACAATCTGAGATACCCATTCGCTGTAGTAGTAGTAGTAGTAGTAGTAGTAGTAGTAGTAGTAGTAGTAGTAGTAGTAGTAGTAGTAGTAGTAGTAGTAGTAGCATCAGCAGTAGTAGTAATAGCAGCAGCAGTAGCACCAGCAGCTGCAAGTAATAGCATTCAAGTGTCGCGCAGAATTCTAAATGTCACTTCAATCTCAATGGATGGTTTACAAATACAGTCTCTAAGGCTTATTTCTCTTATTTTAACAGAATGAACGCCTTCCAATTCGTTTCCCATTCAAAATACCGTTTCCTTGTTACATCTTCCATATTGCTTGAACTCCCAGAACCAATTCTATCGATTGATTATCTCCTTTCAAATATTCAATAATCACGCAACATGTAACCATTGGTATCCTCCTCCTTGGATAAATGCCACTTGCATTTAATACGTTTGAGATTTTTCTAATTATCTTCTACATTCTACAATCAGTGTCTCTGCAAAGATTGGTAATTCAGAATTCCAACTGACTGGATTGAACACTTTAGAATATCTAAACACAAGTAATTAATAATTTCATGACTAATGAGGACCGAAAATTAATGGTTGAGGAAATTATCCACAAATATTTCTCTGTATATTTATAAATCTTGTACACATTTACGTCTCCAATGCACAAATACGTTGCAGTGCAAATATATACATGTGTGAGCGAGCGAGCGGAAAATGTCAGCTTATAGAGATTAAAATGAAAGCCATACCGGCAATTATCTATTTATCTGTCCAAGTCTATTTGAATCAAGCTACTACTAAATCTAGATCACTTGTGCTCTGTTCAGAATATTGATTTATCTTGCCAATTGAATCTATTATGAATTAATGATGTGTAAACGTGCCCTAGGCACGTAGTTCCTAGATCGTAGCCCATAGCTCATCTTTCTTAGCCGAAGAGTTCGATTTGATGGTGAGTTAAATTATTAGTGAAATTTGACAAGTTATGTTAGCTTTTCATTAATCGTATTGTTCGCGAGAGAGTGAGAGGTTAGAGAAAGAGGGTGAGAGAGACGAGTAAATGAATGCAAAGAGTTAGAATTTAGAGAGGGAGAATGAAAAGAGGGTAAAATATAATGAAAGAGAATAAGAAATCACTGACGTAAGAAAAGTATGTACAGATCAAATGATTACACGCGTTCTAGCACTTGAAACCGTCGGAATGGGGAAGGGGCCTCCGTCAGTTTGAAAGTTGAGAAATCTAGTTATACGATGAGCAGACAAGCATGCTCATGACATTTACATGCATATGACTGGCTAAGCTACGGACAACTGTAACTTTAACGTAATTCACAGGTAAACTCAGTGATACATAGTGTGACAAGGCTGGGCATTTGAATTACAGATACAGACTGTATGTCTTACTGTCTCCGTATGCAATATTTCACTCACATTCCATGAGTTAATCTGAGATATGAAAAATAATTCTTGCCCAGAACATCTTACACCAATATAGCACTAAGAATCTGATGCGTCCATTGTTTGAGAACGAAAGAGAGTTTACGCATCTCTAATATCTTCGATAATCACGGCAGAAGATTACATATTGAAGTACTCCAAACTTCCTTCAATAACGATATCCTGTAAAAACAAAAAAGAAACACGATATGGTCATGCATTAAAATTGTGCAGCCTTAGAGACGGCAGATAATTCAAAACTGCTCATTATGTGATTTTGTTATCGACACTTCCATTTGCTTCACGCTGGTTCCTGCAATGTTGCTCTGATTTTGACTAAGCATAAACATTCTGTACTATAGAGGTATACGAAATTGATGGGTAACAATGTTTTCAGAAAGAAATTAGAAGGATAACTGAATTACTGGATGGTAAGGGTTTATTTATCTTCTAAATCGGGACAACGTCGTCACATTCGTCGTAAAATTTAAACTAGTGGGCTATTTCTTCATATTCTGGGCGCAGGCATTGTTTCGAGATAGGGCAAGAGAAAACGAAAAATTGAGATAAAAATTGAGAAAAAGACACAAAGGAAGATTCGACCCGAGTACTGGATTGGCGTGTTATTCCACGACCTCAACAGGAGGAAAGGCATATTTTACCTTGGCTGGATTTGAAATCAAAGCGCCAAGTCGTGGAAAGAATACCGTAAAACATTCCAGACAATATATTAATGACGTTTTGAATTCACCAACTCAGAAGCTTTTAGAGGTCATTAAAGCAGAAACCATTAAATAACCCACAACTTAAGATAGAGAGCAGAAAGTCAATTATAGGTAATCTCGCGAAAA
>OZ024741.1:137986503-137996503 GCA_964016885.1 Eledone cirrhosa | reverse complement strand
CAAATATAAGTAAATTTTTTTTCATCTATTATTTCATATATTATGCACAGATATCGGAATTTATGGAAGTAAAATTACCTATCGTAACTAATGTATTTCTCTTTCAAGTGACATCATTTCTTATTCAACGGTATACAACGCTTCCCAATTTTTCTATTTAACCAAAAACTATATCTAGTTATAATCGTGTATATGGTATTAAACCTTAAATCAAATGAAATAGATAAAAGACTGATTCCAAAGTGATTAAGTGCATTTATGGATAATACAAGATGTGCGAGAGAACAATGCCTCACAAGGTATTGTCGAAAGCATTATTGTCATCGGTTGCAATAGTATTTCTTCGTAGCCAAATACCACTGGTACGTGATCCATAAGAGAAGGTCAATGGTAAGGTACCTGACGTGAGCCCTTAACCCATAACAGGGTCATAGCAGCGCAGTATTAACCGTAGCGGAACACATCCTTCTCCAGGCTGGAACAAACCTGGTTTAATTGTAGAGGAATAAAGAGATCGTGAGAGAGGTGGGACATAGATATAAAGTTGCAACACCAGTATAAAACTGGTACTTTATCCTTCCCGAAAGGATATGTGCGAAATCCATCGCGGCAGAACTCATAGCATACATCTGTAAATCCCAAAAGTATTCAATCTGACGAACCTAGTTTCAAGCAGATTTGATGAAATAAATTATTTTTCTCGAAATTTTCCCTTGACATGTTATACGTAATTGCAAGTCATATTTCCTATGATTTGGAAAGATTTTACGATATTGTTGTTTCACCTTTAGTGGTGGCATTGCCTGTGGAATGATGATAAAGTTGGAGCAGAGAATGAACATTTGGGAGGAATATTCTTGTTTATATGATATGAGCCGGTCGATGTAAATGTCAAATGGAAAAAAGTACTAATTAAGAAATATCTAGACTGAAAAACGCTGTGTAGGAATGGTTTTCGGTGTTACTGGAGAGGGACATGACAAAAGTCAATTTGATAAAAAGATATTTTGGGATGGATGATAAATTACGAAAGCCATTTCTTCAACATCCTATGTACTTAGGTAAATTGTACTTCACTATATGTTAATATCCACTTTACTCTTGCATTATGAAGTTTACATGATATCTATCGGTATATTTCGGGTTGAAAAACATCGTACCACTAACGACAAATCGTTTCAATCAGAAAATAATTCTGATATTGTCAATGTCTACTCTGAGCTAACACTATAAAACGCAGAATTGGTTTATTAAAAAATGACAAAAAATGTGTTAAATAAAATGCTATTCACACTATGGATGTAAATTGAATTGGCTTCAAACAGAAATCTAACCTGATTCGGTCCATTGAGATATTGACAATTTCATCTATGGTGCTTCTATAGCATTAACTGAATAATGTTTTTGATATGCATCATGCGGTAGGTGTTGTGTGAAGATACATGGCTTAGAGATTAAAGTATTCAGCTAAATCCCATAACACTCTGTGGTAGATTCCCGGACATGGCGGCAAGTTAGGTCTTTTAGTATGACATCTTTATATCGAGATGCCCCATTCCACTATGATAGAAGAATGCGTGTTGTACCTGTAATTCATAAAGATAGCCTTGTTGTCAAATGTGTTAATTGAAGCTAATTGAGAATTACATGAAAGATACACGTTTTTGGAATTCTCATCCAATTGTAAATTAAATTCCCGGCAGTATATTTGATAGAAAAATAGGAGCATTCGTCGTCGGAATAGAGTTGAAGATTTTATGGCAATATATAACTGACAGCATAAGGAGAGGTGTTTTGTTAATTTTAAAACAAATACAAAATTTGCCGTAGCCTGTATTCACCAGGAATTTATTATTTATCCGATGACACATTTTAAACGCCCCCCGTAACATAATATTGCATAAACCAGCTAATTGGTCAGAAATGACTTGCATGCATATATTCGTAAATGAATTAACATTATTTGTGTAGATTAATCTGAAAAGTGAAATAAGTTAATACTTTCTGCCCCACGGCAATACGAAATACATAGTGATGCATCAATATATAAAAGTCTTATATGCTGCGAATTGGCAAATAATTAGTGCGTTGGATTAAATGCCTCATGATAATCCCAACCCTCTGTGCTTTGAAGTCACACCATTTTTTCAGGCTATATAAATAAGCTGTAACTCAAAAGGAAGCGATTGACAAGATCCCAGACCTTCTTCCCGTATAGAATGGGGTGATACTCCCCAAGTCGTACCAAAGAAACAATTTTTCTATTGGTTTTTATCTTGCCAATACTATTTACCGGTGTCAACACTTTGCAGAAGGAGCACCGTTAAATGAAGTTACATGTTCAAGGACATAAAACATCACCCGGTCCGGTAATCGAACTAACAGACTCTCGATTACAAATTCAATTCCTTAACTCTTATCAGTCTCTTAGAGGTATATATTGTTTTTTTTTTTTTCTTTGGCAGTAATTTAAAGTATTCCAATCTGGAGAAAGATGAAATCTGTCATGTTAAAATATCCAGAGGTTAAAATATCTCACAGCGGAACCCTTAACAAATCAAAAATGGAGCAATGCCACCCTCAGGTTCATGATGAGAAGGAAGTGAGGGAAGTTGGATTAGTTTTCGAAAAATCTATATGTTGAAAATTTCCATGCGAAATGTGCATAATCTTAACGAAGTATAGAAAAATAATTCTGTTGATTGCTGGCAATACACAATATAAATGATCAGTTTTCTGTAGTTTCTAGATAGCTAGGAGATTAGACTGGATCTCATTAGCACCAACATGACATTGAATCAGAGAATATCTCACTTATAGAATAGGTGGTACCACGTTTGAGAAAATTGATAAGATTTCCATTGCATCACAATCAAAATCTAAACGTTAGGAAAGATCTTACCATACATAATATATTTATGTATGATTGATTGGGTGATGGGGAATACAGCAACCTAGGCATATATATATATATATATAAATATATATATATATATATATATATATATATATATATATATATATATATTCATAAATATATATAGTCATGTATTGAGTTAGAAACTCAAAATAGTCTCTTCCCGAGCCGTATATTATAACTGAACAAAAACGAAAAACGAACACAGACATATACATATATGTGTTCAAATCGTAATGGACCAGAACCGCTAATGTGAAAAAAATACTAACTACAGACAATATGGTTTGTTATACTCAATTTAAGAATAAATCAAGAAAATTAATAGAAACCATAATTGTGGTAACAACCGGACACCCGGACAGTTTTGATAAAATCTGTTTCGCAATATTATTTGTGAAAAGGATTACCAAAGTCCTAAGCTCATCAGCGTTTTTAACTCAATACATGTCTTGATATATTCGGCTCCGTTAATTCGTCGATCTAATTCAATTGTCGAGTAAACTCGGCTGCTATTTTTAGTGGCGAGAGTCTGCAAGACACGCTAAGTTCGGGAACCATGTACGTAACATATACACACATTATCCAGTTTCTAATTAGATTTAGAAGTGATAAGGTTACTAATTTCCTCACCCGCTGATGAACTTAGGACTTTGGTAATCCTTTTCACAAATAATATTGCTAATCAGTTTTATCAAAACTGTCCGGGTGTTCGGTTATTACCACCATTATGGTTTGTATTTATTTTTCTTGATTTATTCGAAAGTATATACTTTCCTTAGGCTGCTCAGCCGTTAATTTTCATATGGAAAGTATATACTTTCGAACGTTCAACCATCTGGCAGAAGGGTATACGGTGCTGATGATAGCTAACAAGCTTGAAACTAGTACATAGTTCCTGTGTCAGTGTTGAACAAAAAGGTGACGTGGTTGCCTTAACACCGTACGGCATAAATTCAGGCTGTTCAGTTTGTTTACAAACGAACAAAGCGGGCGTTATAATAAGCGTCCGCTAAACTGATACGTACATATATGTATGTGTACCTGTATGTATATATGTATATATATATATATATATATATATATATATATATATATATATATATATGCATGCTACTCTACGTCTGTATACATATATGTATGTACGTATAGATACATACTTACATTTAAGTAAGTGCCGTACTAAGAGTGAGAAATGAAATTTTGTTTTCATTTTATTACAACTTATCGTTTCGGTACGCCTGGCCGAACTCACTCGATATGCAAATTAGGCTGCTCAGCCGTTAATTTTCATAAGGAAAGTATATACTTTCGAACGTTCAACCATCTGGCAGAAGGGTATACGGTGCTGATGATAGCTAACAAGCTTGAAACTAGTACATCGTTCCTGTGTCAGTGTTGAACAAAAAGGTGACGTGGTTGCCTTAACACCGTACGGCATAAATTCAGGCTGTTCAGTTTGTTTACAAACGAACAAAGCGGGCGTTATAATAAGCGTCCGCTAAACTGATACGTACATATATGTATGTGTACCTGTATATATATATATATATATATATATAAATATATATATATGCATGCTACTGTACGTCTGTATACATATATGTATGTACGTATACATACATACTTACATTTAAGTAAGTGCCGAACTAAGAGTGAGAAATGAAATTTCGTTTTCATTTTATTACAACATATATATATATATATACATATATTTATATATTCATATATATATACATATATATGTATATATATATATATATGTTCATATATATATATATAGTGAGAGAGAGAGAGATATGTATGTGTGTGTGTGTGTGTGTGTGTGTGTGTGTGTGTGTGTGTGTGTGTGTGTGCATAAATATGCATATATAATCGATGTTAGTTTGTTACAATTGCTGTAAAACAATTACTACGTTCGCGAGTGTAACTGATTTATATGCCGAAATAATTACAGGAATCGAAAGTCACTAGTTCCGTCACACAAATGTGTTGAGACGTATTTAAATTACATATGCATACACATCCATATGCATGATAGCTTTCGGCAAATATTGAACCAGGACATGTCTAACTTAAAAGCATCACTTGGCGAAATCTTTCAAATCAGGATTTCGACACCATGGCCTCTCAATTAGAGAGTTGTTGTTTACGGAGACATGTCCGGATGTAGGAGGTTTATCCGGGATTTCTTGAAGGAATTTGTCCAAAGACTTTCTCAACTTTATGTTTCTGTTTTAATGTGTTTTGGTGTAATGTTAAAGAGAGCGAGGCCAATTGAGGCGAAATAATTGTACCGTATTGTTGTTATGAGATACAAGTTTGATTTTAGTTGTCGGCGGATAGCACGGGGCCCAAGCGTTGGGTGTACTTTAAAGGTGATGCCAACATCATTTTGGTAATGCTGATAGAATTTTTACAACACCATGCTGATAATGTAGCGCTCACGGGGGCGTTAGAGAGAATAAAGTTTGAGATTTTCTAGTCGACTCCAATAGATGGCCTGTCATGCCATCTATCTTTTTTGCAATCGATCTTTGGGGTGCTTCAACTTTCATGATATTTTGTTTCGTGCTGAGAGACCACAGTCGACACAGTATTCAAAGTGGGGTCGGGAAAAAGTGGAGAAGAGAAAGATGACAGTATGGATATCTCTCGACTGGAAGGTTCTTAGAATCCATGAACAAATTCTGTGGCATTGTCGACTTTGCTGTTTATATGAGTGGCCCAGTCTATGTTGTTGTCCATAATTACTTCCAAGTGTCCGATGGTGTTGGATGCTACGACAGTTTCATCTGAAGGAAGTATGGGAGTTTCAGTAACCCTATTTTCCAAAGTGGATTCAGAGAATATCCAACTGATAAGGTATGATTTTCCTGGTTATGTCTCTATTTGTATAACACACTTTGTATTTTATCTGAAGAAGGCGTACCAAAGTGTTTTGGCACCCTTGAAATATATAATAAAATAAATATGTGTTTATAAATATAGTTTCCATTGAATATTTACTCCAGAAATCTGTTCAGTACTCTAAATTAGTTAAACAAATTTATATTTATATTTGTCTGATTTCCAAAAATTTAAATATCGCTTCTACTTATATATATATATATATATATATATATATATATATAATATAAGATCAAAAGATGGTTAAAGGAGTTCCATGTATTTTATTATGCGCATTTCAAAAACAAACATCATCATGCAATAATATTTGTGTTTTCATCAGATAAAACAGGAGAACATGATATGAAGGCTAAAAAACACTTGTGGATAGTGCAGTTTTAAATCAACATATGAAAAGTGGTTTTAGATTGATGTGTGATATTGGGAAAAATATTTTATTTAGAGAGGGGGGGAGGATGAAAAAGGGGAGGAGATGAGAGGGAGAGATGGGTGATAGAGAAAAAGAGATAGTTTTTATAACTGAGAGAAGATATATTGTTTTACATAGAGTGGTTGAAAACCGTTGGAAGATAATGTATAAATTAAAAGAATTTGAAAATTAACGAAGGGAAAGATATGTACGAGGAAAAAATATTTTATTTAGGGAGGGGGGGGAAAGGATGAAAAAAGGGGGAGGAGATGAGAGTGAAGGTGAAGAGGGAGAGATGGGTGATAGAGAGAAAGAGATAGTTTTGATAACTGAGAAAAGATATATTGTTTTACATAGAGAGGTTGAGAACCGTTGGAAGATAATGTATAAATTAATATTATTTTTTCTCTCTATCATAAAACTTTTTAATCTCAATTTCATCCTTAATTTATTATTTTTTTCTCCCCATCAGCGAACTCATTCTTAATACATATTAACTCTTTCTTCGCACATATTATCAATTCCTTCAATATACAAACTTTAACTTCACATTATTTTTCTCAAATCATTCTACACACAAACCTTAATAATTTTTTCTCTTCGTTAATTTTGAAATTGCCACAATACTTATCAACATACACCTTTTTGACGTTAGAATATTCATCCACAATTATTATTTTTTCTCTCTATCTTCATACATAAACTCCCTCTCTTTCCTCGTAAATATTTTTCCCTTCGTTAATTTTCAAATTCTTTTAATTTATACATTATCTTCCAACGGTTCTCAACCTCTCTATGTAAAACAATATATCTTTTCTCAGTTATCAAAACTATCTCTTTCTCTCTATCACCCATCTCTCCCTCTCCACCTTCACTCTCATCTCCTCCCCCTTTTTTCACCCCCCCCTCCCTAAATAAAATATGTTTTCCTCTATCACCCATCTCTCCCTCTCATCTCCTCCCCCTTTTCATCCTTCCCCCCCCTCGCTAAATAAAATATTTTTCCCAATATCACACATCAATCTAAGACCACTTTTCATATGTTGATTTAAAACTGCACTATCCACAAGTGTTTTTTAGCCTTCATATCATGTTCTCCTGTTTTATCTGATGAAAACACAAATATTATTGCATGATGATGTTTGTTTTTGAAATGCGCATAATAAAATACATGGAACTCCTTTAACCATCTTTTGATCTTATATTATGTATACTCCAGTCCTACAAACTGTAGAGTGCTTCTTATCCGATATCTGCATTGCTTTATTGTACTACAATAAAATTCACCTCCTACATTATATATATATATATATATATAAAGATTAAAGTGGTAGAAAAGCAATGAACTATCATAACATCACTGATCAGCAAACATACCCTTTTAAGAAAACCCACTGTACTAATAGGAAATGTAAAGTAAACCCCCGGATAAACTGTAAAACTAGAAACGTAGTCTACAGCGTAAGATGTACAGAGGGTACTTGCAGAAACATGACAACTAAAAGGACGAAAAAACGATTCAGTACTATACGAACACGCCAGACAACAACATGACGGTAACATAGACAACATAGAAATTAAAATAATATCTAAACATAGAAATGACTCAGCAGATAGGCAAATCAGAGAGCCAAGCGAAATAGAGCTTAGAAGGCTAAAGCTAAACAGAAAAAAATGAATGGAATAACAACAACAGCCAAACAAACAATACTGACTTATGAGAAATATAAATAAATAAATAAATAAATACACAAGCAAAATAACAACAAACACATATAAACACACACTAGTAAACTAAGATAGAATACAATAACCCAAACACAGTCACCTAAACGCGAACACACACCAAATAGTAAACATACACGCAAACGCATGCGCAGAGAAGACAAAAATAAATAAAATAAAGATGGCGTGGATATACAATACAACTATACACACATGCAAACGCATGCGCAAGGAAGAAGACAAAAATAAATAAATAAACAGATTAAATGAATATGGCGTAAATATACAATACAACAGGAGGAACATAATAGTACCACTGATGATGTTGCAGATGTGCAACGAAATAACATTGTTAGACTATATATATGTGTTTATATCTGTATTATATCTGTATTTTTTACCGTTGGTCAGTCAATGGTAAACATTGAGGACTGAATGAATTAACTGTGGAGATATAAAAGATACAGAAGCGAAAACCAACCAAACAGTGAGTGTGTTCTGTTATTATTTCTGGCAATATTATTACAACAATGTGACCCTCCCCAAGTATAACAATATTTGTTTCGACACACGATTTCATATTAAAAACCTCGCAAAAGAAATATATATATATATATATATTTAGGTTTGTTGCTTCACCAATGGATAGAACTGGTCATTCCGTATGGTTAACCCCGATGTAATATTATGGAGAACACTTGACGTAATGCAACTCACCCGTCTTCGTGTGTGTAGTTGGGGGTGCGGGGTACATAGTTAATTATTATAAAATAACAGGAGGCTGGACTGGTGTAATTCCTTAAAAGGATTATTATACTATGATCATTTCAGTATGAATTCGGTGACATCATCAGTTATTCGAAATATAACAAAGGAATATAATAGATAAAATGTGGCTGAAAATCAGAGACATGAGGGCGACCGAACATTTAGCAGCTTCTACCCCGGTTGGCCGCCCATGGATTTTGTCTATTATGTTCCTATTTCGAATACCTGATGATGTGACCGGATTCATACTGAACCCGGTCATTGAAATGATCATAGTATAATAAACCTTTTAAAGAATTACATCAGTCCAGCCTCCTGTTATTTTATAATATATATATATATAATAGCGCAAGGTCTTCAAAATGTTTTTAATTAAGCATACAGTATATTGCCAAATATACTATACATATATTGATATATATATATATAAGGAATTGGCATTATCGGTAGAGCGTCAGACACCATGCTTTACGTTCTGAGTTCAAATCCTGCCGAGGTCAGCTTTACCTGTCATCCTTACGGGGTCGATAAAATAAAGCAGCATTAATGTACTTGGTTAATTGCTGGCCTTGTACAAAAAGTAGAAACAATTATATTTATATAGAGAGAGACAGAGTAGAAGGAAACAGACACGCAGATTGACTGGCAGATAGAGAGCTGAGTGTTAGTAAATTACACATTGTTTCATTATTTTATTTGTGTCAGTCATTTGGTTGCGACAATGGCGATGTCCTTCTATGAACAGATAGATTTATAGATAGTACATTAACTGGTCAGAGGTTATCTGTTCACGTTGATATAATAGTTACCGCGTCTGTCATGTATTCAAGAATTATGAGCTTTCATTTCTATAAGACGTATTTGGGGTGTGGGGGGTGCGTTCCTCTAACTCATGTTTGTAAACATTACAAATTTCAACATTTTGCTTTACATTATTAAACTTTTCAGAATATGCCATCACTGTCTCTCGGAAGAATATAATATCACAACTTTTTGCAATGTTAGTAAAGTTCGAAGACGTTGTGAAATCTTGCACACATACACACATTTTCTTTTAGTCATAACATTTATTGAGTATCTACCTTCCGAGAAGAGTTACACAGGGTGTCATTATTCGTCAGTTCTATCAGGCACGGTGATGATAAACACATCCACATTCTAAGTTTAGCCAAAACAAAATTTGAGTAGCTTATTTGAAGCACGACCTACATCAAACACGCTGGCACATGAAAGCGGCTCACGTTCTGCTAACTTCCACTGATCTGAGGCCT
>OZ024741.1:137966503-137981503 GCA_964016885.1 Eledone cirrhosa | reverse complement strand
TAAGAATTGTCATGATCAGACAAATTAATAAAATCTGAAAAACATTGCATTCAGTTTACATATATTCAATGTGTGTGTGTGTGTGACTGCATGTGTGTATTTGTGTATGTATTAGTGTGTGTGTTAATGTGTCTGTATGTGTGTTTTTGTATTTCTGTTTGTGTGTGTGTGTGTTAGTGTGTCTGTTTGTGTGTATATGTGTTAGCTTGTTAATGTGTGTCATTATTGTCATTCTTATTCTCGTATTTTAGCTTGTTAGCAGTTACAGATCGATAGAATATGTACCAGGCATTAAAATACTTACTAAGGATTAACTGGAAAATTTTAAAGCGATGCCACAGCATGACCGTTGTCTACTGACCAAGACCAATAACAGAAGAACATCTGAGAATCTACAGATTACTCTAAAATAGAGAATATGAAATAATTGTTTCTACTTTTGGCAGAAGGCCAGCAATTAACTATTACATTACTGGTACTTTATTTTATCGACCCCGTAGGGATGAAAGGCAAAGTTAACCTCGGCGGGATTTGAACTCAGATCGTAAAGGGACGTAACTATGCTGGAAAGCATATCCGAACCTCTACCGATACTTCCAGGCAATAATTGTTTCTACACTTGGCACAAGGCCAGCATTTACCCAGTGTATTACTGGTACATTACTGGTACATTACTGGTACTTTATTTTATCGACCCCATAAGGATGAAAGGCAAAGTTAACCTCGGCGGGATTTGAACTCAGTCCGTAAAGGATGTAACTGTGCTACAAAGCATGGCGTCCGACCCTCTACCGATACTGCCAAAAGTTTAACAGTTCAACAGACATATATAATATGAAGTATTTTATTTTATTTCAAACTTTATAGATTTCAGATTAAATATGTGTAAATCTGGTAAAATCGTTACAGTGAACCAGAAATACACACCCAATAACTTTCGAGTTTCCCCCAATTAATATGCTGGCACCAGAAGTGTTAATTTGATTTCCAATGGGTGGAAATTAAGTTAGCATTTTCTATTTATATAAGTTAAACAGAATTTATGAGTTAACTGCGTGGAGTAGAATGTTCACCGACAGAGGAAAGGAATTAGATGGATATGATTTTTGTTCCTATTTTGTAAACAAAAATTCACATTATTTTCAGTTTCGTTCTCGAAAATGTATTTCTAAGATATAATACTTTTCGATATATTTTTCAAACGTTTTTATATAAGTTGTACATTGGCATAGTCGTTAAAATGAACTCAGAAGTTTGAAGTATCTATTCCGGTTCTCTGCAGTCTGGGTCCAAGGTCTGTCAAGAGAAATGTGCGGACGCGTCTGCACAATGGAAAGACAAATAAGAATATTGTTTCTCATTCCCGATTTGGTAATCAGCTCCTTTCATTTCGTCTGCCAGGAGCTGCAACAAATGTTGTCAGCAAAGGAAAGAACAATTTATATCTTTTCCCTAGACCGATCTGAAAGGCCAATGAGATCCATTTGTTTGGTCCCATCTGACGATCAGTTACTTTCATTTCCTTTCTTGAATCTAAAGTTTTATATGCGAATGAATGGATTGTACCAACAAAATCTAAAAAATTAAATCTCAACTTATGTTGAACATTTTCTATTAAATCCCGAATGGATTCACATCAATTTAAATAAGCTGTTCTATGCTGGTAGCTACATGGATATATATATATATATACAGAATATGAATTAAAGTTAGATGCTAGAAACCTGTATAATGTGAATCAACGGGATTATGAGGGAAACATTAACCACATGCATGCACCCCCCACCACCACCCCCACACACACACACACCATAAAATATTACAAGATTAAAAACAGATTTCTAGATATAATACCGAAATCTTAACCACTTCTTCCGGATTCCGTTGTCGCCACCTCAGAGAGATATCTATACTCTCTTATTTATAGATTTTTTTAGAGTGAAAAAGGCAAATATTTATGAAGATACATCTTTGAAAGAACCGCCTGCATTATATTAGCAGCATTTATTTGCCGAACCAAATATGTAAACACTGGCCGCATATATCCTTAGAGGTAAGCTCTTGAGCAAATTGATAAAATATGTACATTTGATGCGTTTTTAATTGGGAACCAAACAGAACATATTGTCACAAATACGCTGTGGAGGAGGGTTGGTTATACACGATTCATGAGAAGTTAAACGAAAGTAAACTCCTTGTTAGCTATGCTTACAGTATGCTTTTCATTTCAAACTAAGGATTATTGAATGTAGAAGGCAAAGAAAGAGAAAGATAGATAGATAGAGAGAGTGAGAGAGAGAGATAGAGAGAGAGAGAGAGAGAGAGAGAGAGAGAGAGAGAGAGAGAGAGAGAGAGAGAGAGAGATCCTTATTCTGTTCACTAAACTATTATCCAAGACATGCTGTCATCATAATCTATAACAAAAAGAATGTCAACTACAATAACAATAATAGTAATTTCTACTATAGGCACAAGGCCAGCGAGTTTAGCGGAGGAGAAAGTTGATTGAATCGACCCCAGTATTCACTGGTGATTTACATTATCGACCCCATAAGGATGAATGGTAAAGCTAACCTCGGCGAGATTTGAACTCAGAACGTAAAGTTCCATAACTACATGCCGTGAAGCATGTTGTCTGGCGCTGTATCGAGTGTTCCAATCCACTGCTAATAATAATAATAATTGTTTTTACTTTAAGCACAAAGCCAGCAATTTGAAAGGGCGGGGGAAAGTCGATGAAACCGACCCTAATCTGTTACTGGTGCTTATTTCATCGACCGCATGAAGATGAAAGCCAATGCTAATTAATCCAGTACATTACTGGTACCTTATTTTATCGACCCCGTAAAGATGAAAGGCAAAGTTAACCTCGGCGGGGTTTGAACTCTGAACTATAAGTACCATAACTACATGCCGAGAAGCATGTTGTCCGACGCTCTACCGATTCTGTCAATCCACCGATAATAATAATTGTTTCTACTTTAGGCACAAGGCCAGCACCGATAATAATAATAATAATAATAATAATAATAATAATAATAATAATAATAATAATAATAATAATAATAATAATGGTGGTTTTGGACAAAGAAAAAAGATCGTGCCTGATTGTGGATGTGGCCTGCCCATTCGACACGAGAGTGCAAGAGAAGGAGAGGGAGAAAATTAACCGATACCAGGACTTAAAGTGGGAGGTAAAAAGGATTTGGAACTGCCATGAAGTCAAAGTGATCCCGATTGTCATAGGCGCAATAGGGACAACCTCAAAAAGTCTCTAAGGTTGGTTAAAGAAAATTGGCCGCTTCACGCTTTTTGGAACGCTTCAAAAGGCATGCTTGCTGGGAACAGCAAGAACCCTCCGATACGTCCTGAATATCTGAGGCTGCAGGTAGTGGCTTGATATTCATTTCAACAAACTTTCCAGTTAACTAACATTAATGACTGAGACTCAAAGAGAAATAACAATAATAATAATAATAATAATAATAATAATAATAATAATAATTAAGGGGCAAGCCAAAAAACTAACCAACTGGAAATCACCAGGACCAGATGGTGTGCAGGGGTATTGGATTAAACATTTAACATCCCTCCACCCGAAGCTGACGGCCATGTTCAATGACTGCTTGGTGTCGGGTGAGGTGCTAGAGTGGTTGACAAAAGGTACCACAGTTCTGATAATGAAAGGCCGAATCAAGGGTAATGATGTTACCAACTATAGACCTATCACATGTCTGTCCGTAATGTGGAAACTGTTGACGAGCATTGTGTCTGAGGAAATCTACCATCACCTCCACACAAACAACTTGTTACCGGACGAACAGAAAGGATGCCGAAAGAAGTCACGTGGTACAAAGGACCAGTTACTTATTGATAAGATGGTAATGGGGAATTGCAGGAGGAGACACACTGATCTTGCCATGGGATGGATAGACTACAGAAAGGCATTTGACATGGTGCCTCATTCCTGGATCACCAAAAGCCTGGAGATCTTCAGGGTGGCAGATAACATCAGACAGTTGCTAGGCAGGAGTATGGGGTCCTGGGAGACAGAGTTGACATCAACTGGAGTATCCTTGGGAAGCGTGAAGATCAAGAGAGGTATCTTCCAGGGAGATAGCCTGTCCCCTCTGTTGTTTGTCCTTGCCCTGATGCCCTTGACCATTATGCTGCGAAAAGTGAGAGCAGGATACAAGTTGGGAAGGGGAGAGCTTACCATCAATCACCTCCTCTTCATGGACGATCTTAAGCTCTTCGGGAAAAGTGAGAAGGAGTTGGATGTGCTTGTTGACACTGTCCGTATTTTCAGCAGTGATATATGTATGCAGTTTGGTATTGGTAAATGTGGAGTCATTGTGATGAAGAGGGGTAGGTTGAGCAGAAGTAACGGGATCCAGATACCAACAGGTGAGATGATAAAGGAAATTGACTCTGAGGAAGGATACAAGTATTTGGGCGTTCTGGAGGCTGATGGCATAAAGAACAAAAAAATGAAGGAATTGTTAAGAACTGAATACATTCGGAGAGTAAGGAGCGTATTGAAGTCACATCTGAACAGCAGAAATGCCATAAGCGCAGTAAATTCCCGAGCTGTGTCTATTATTAGGTACAGTGCGGGAATTCTGAGATGGAATGTTGCTGAACAAAAAGAAATGGATAGGAAGACTAGGAAGCTATTGACTATCTACAACATGTTCCACAAGAGGAGTGATGTCGATAGACTCTACCTAAGGAGATCTGAGGGTGGAAGAGGTCTTATCAGCATAGAGGACTGTGTTCAGATGGAGAAAAACAACCTATACAAATACGTGACCTATAGTAAGGAGCCAATGCTCAGAACTGTACTGAAGGAGGGGACAGTAGGCCAGGGGATGTCCAAGGAGGAAATAACATCAAGGAGGAAGAGCAGCCTTAAGGGAAAATCCCTTTATAGTACCTTCTTTGAGAAAACTGAATTTAGAGATCCACAGACATGGAACTGGTTGAGAAGAGGAGACCTCAAAAAGGCTACAGAAGGAATGCTAATGGCTGCGCAGGAGCAGGCCCTCAAAACGAAGTGGTTGAAGCACCATATCTACAAGGAGGAGGCTAGCCCACTGTGCAGGATCTGTGGAGAGAGAGAGGAGACTGTGGCTCACATTGTGTCCGAGTGTAAACACCTAGCCCAGACCCACTATAAGGGCTGGAGACACGATGTGATGGGCAGGGTGATCCACTGGCACCTGTGCAAAGTAAACAATTTACCACATTCTGAGAAATGGTATGAGCATAGGCCAGAGGCGGTGATGGAGAACAATCAGGTGAAGGTGCTGTGGGATTTTAGGATACAGACGGACAAAAAACTGGAACACAATAGACCTGACCTGGTGGTTGTGGACAAAGAAAAAAGATCGTGTCTGATTGTGGATGTGGCCTGCCCGTTCGACACGAGAGTGCAAGAGAAGGAGAGGGAGAAAATTAACCGATACCAGGACCTAAAGTGGGAGGTGAAAAGGATTTGGAGCTGCCATGAAGTCAAAGTGATCCCGATTGTCATAGGCGCACTGGGGACTATCTCCAAAAGTTTCCAGGGATGGTTAAAGAAAATCGGCCCCTTTACGCTTTTTGGAACGCTTCAAAAGGCATACTTGCTTGGAACAGCAAGAACCCTCCGATACGTCCTGAATATCTGAGGCTGCAGGTAGTGGCTTGATATTCAATCCAACGGACTTTCCAGTTAACCAACATCAATGACTGAGATTCAAGGAATAACAATAATAATAATAATAATAATAATAATAATAATAATAAGAGAAGGGAAGGGAAGAAGACGCACGTGGTGGATAGAAGGTCATGAAATTGCTCCCGTAAGTTTTTGATTTTTAACATATTTAAATCAATTGTGAAATAACAATTCTTAGTACAAATGATACATAAAGCACCGGACTCAAGTCGCAGCAAATTCGGATCCATAATATATTGTTATATCGCTCAAATATTCAATTTTGTATTATACATTTTATATTCAAAAAAGAAAATTGTTATAAATGGAAGAAAACCCCCTCTGTCTACACTATATAGAACAGCCAAATAACAGCAATTTCACCAACACCAGAAACTAGATACAGCACCTACCACATCACCCCTCTGTGTACACTAAATACAACAGCCAGATAACGGCAATTTCACCACCACCACCACCAATCCCAGCATAATAATAATAATTACTACTATTATTATTGTCTCAAGTTTTCACAAAATGTTTAATTCCAATATTAAGGGAATATGTCAACACATATATTAAACATACGCGACAAACGCATAGATACACAGATCAAACAATACTACAGTCTATTCAACAAAACTCAGTAACGACAACGCCATCACTATAGTCACCGCCGCCACCACTCTATCCATCATTGCTACCACTATCCCATCACCGCCGCCACCACACCTTCATTGCTACCACCACTATTCCCCCATTACCTTCTGTCAACTTAAGAAAGGGGAAGGTGGCGGTATCACTAGACAAGGGAGATGCTAGCAAAAGATATAAATAGATTGACTTAGTGACCCGGCCACCGGCCAAACGTCAACGACTATGGCACTGCTTGCTCCCCCCTTCCCCACCAACAATAGAAAAAGCCCCAGCACCACCACCGACATAGCCAACAATAATAACAGGCAACTTCACAAAAAGTATATTTTATTATTAATAATTTCATTCTTAAGCCACGCAATGCTCACATTAAGGAACCACTCATGATAATAACAATTTAAAAAACAACAAAAAAGAAAACCCTGTGACCAAGAAATACCGGGATGGCGGCCGGCGGGGAATAGCCGTACTCTAGGGGAGGACGACCCCTCTAGTCTTGGTTGACACTCGTCCTAGAAGTGGTAACACGAAATGATTACCCCTTGGCGGATAAGGATAAAACGCGACAAAATAAAGTAAATGTCTAATGATAAAATCTCATACCGGATCGGTCGTCACCCGGGCAAAAAAGGGCCTCGTCCCTCAGAGAGGAACCAGACTGGGGTCGAAAAATCAGCTAATGGTTCAAACCTTCCCATCACTTCGGAGCTGGAGACCTCCCAGAACCAGAATACTCCTACTGTTGGCCCGCTATGCTCACCACCAAGAAATCCAAAGAAAAAGAGAGAAAAATTGTCAAGGGAAGATAATACAGAAGTCCTTGAGGCTTTCTACACTGCCATGTACTACCCATCAAATACATCGAATACAGAACAGACATATCTCAACTGGAAAAAGAAGTATCCCGAAAACAGAGGCTATATTGACAGTAACAAACTAGCCAATATACGAAGAAATATTGTAAAAAGAAAGTTACTAACTGATATAGAAATTGATCAGATCAAGCTATTAGCACAAAGTCAGCGAAGGGAACATGAAACATGTGTCAGGGAAAACGAGGTAAATTGTAACACTTCGAATCCCAGGGTTGGGGCGGAATCACTGAGAACAGAACAAATTAAAGAAAGGATCGAAAAAGTGGAGGGAGTGCATGCTCAGGATGAAAATCCAAATGAAAACAATGAGATCGTAAATGATAAGGAAATGAATGAGAATGAACTTGCCAACTTGAAGGATGAAATTATGATCGAATGGATGAAAATGAAAGAATCTGACATGGGGGAGCGATCACCCTCCCTAAGATCCAGAACTCCAAACAGAACCAAAAGATAATACACAAGACTAACATAATTCTCAAAAACATTATCATCACAAACAAACTAAACATTACTGATTTAAATCATCTCTATTATGCATCGGCTAAAGTCACCACTCACTTATGTGGAGTGAAGATGAAAAAACAAAGGAATTCCCACAAGAAATCTACTTGGCAAGAGAACATCAATCGCCAAATAAACCTTCTCCGATCTGACATAGAAATTTAACAAACTATATAGTAGGTGAACATGTTAAACAAACTAAACTTAGAAAATTGAAAAGAAAGTACAGTATAAAATCAACAAGTGACATAGACATGCTGATAGAAATAATCAAGCAAAAAGTGTCAGCCAAAGCTGCTCGTATAAGGCGCTTTGAAAAACGATCTAGATTCTATAAGGACAATAATATGTTCAAAACAACCAAGAACCCTCCGATACGTCCTGAATATCTGAGGCTGCAGGTAGTGGCTTGATATTCATTTCAACAAACTTCCCAATTAAATAACATCAATGACTGAGACTCAAAAATAATAATAATAACAATATTGATTTCATTTATTGGCCACAAGGGCCGACATATAGGTGACAATACAAAAGACTGGGACAGTGGGGTTTTACAGAAAAATCGAAAAATACAAGAAAAATTCCCCAATAGGAGGGGATGACCACCCTGGGTTCGCTCAAGTACCTCACCAACCCTGAACGACCCGACACTTCGAGAGCACCCTGGTAGGGCACCCCTCTCTTCCTCAAATTTACCCACCTACAGGCGCATGACCAGAGTAGGCCCACTCACACGGCCATTCTCGCCACATTCACGCACCTTTCAGAAAATGTACTAGGGGGCAGCACTTCTCTCTCCACCCTCACCTTCCTTTCGAAATGAAACATGAAAAAGTTGATGGGCGATTGGCCGAAGAGAAAAGTGTCTGTCTTCAGTCCTTTCAACCTCGTCCACCATACAACCTCTTTCGCTACTGCCACCAGACAAAGGAAAATTGCCTGCCCTTCCTGGCCAGAAGAAGGCGGCGGGTCGATCTTCACTATGGACTCGGCCGATAGCCGGACCCGTTCTACACGCGACAACAGCTGTTCGACATAACTCCACAAGTCAGTAATGCACGGACACTGGACGAGTGCGAGCAGAACGGTTTCATCGCTCTGCGCGCATCTTGGGCATGTCCGTCTTACAGCATTTCCGTGTCTGTAGAGTTTATCTCGAACCGGCAGTACCCCCCCCCCCCCGTTAGCACTGCCAAGCGAGGGATTTTTGGAAATTATCCATCGTCCCCGGCTCGAAAGTCCTCCTGAACAGACTGGTTAGTTCGACTTCGTCGAAGCCCAGAGCCTATCAGAGTGCGTCGTCGCACTTGCCCACCACTAATCATCTATAGAACTCGAGAGTGGAAGTTCCACAGATCGCATTGCCTGCCTGGTAGAGGGCAGTGAGTGCCTGGCAACATTCCAGATACCAGTCACTCAGTCTCGGTCTCTTCTTGACCCAGGACCGCAGCTCAGTCAAAGAGACGAGCAAGCGGAAAGGCCAATCTGACAAACGGCGACCACACCTGTTCACCGTTTAGGCAGAATATCTGGAAATGCCACAGCCTCAGCGCGTGTCTGCGCATCTTTAGCCACGGCATGCCCAGCCTTCCACGTAGAGGGTGCTGGCAGCAGATGGACCGCCTCATCAATGGAACCTGACTCCTCCACAAGAATTTGAAGAGGAGCCGCTCCAAGAAGGCGAGGCACGAACGGGGGAAAGGGATGACGGTCAGACGAAGTTGATGATGGACGCGATGTACGCGTTCGCCACCTCCGACCGACCTTTCAGTGATAGCTTTCTCGCAGCTCATTTCTGGGTGAGACTGGCTACTCTGCCCGTCACCTCGTCCCAATTTTTATCCACCTGGACGTCTGGCCCGAACC
The DNA here is from genome assembly GCA_964016885.1 of Eledone cirrhosa. NCBI lineage: Eukaryota > Metazoa > Mollusca > Cephalopoda > Octopoda > Eledonidae > Eledone > Eledone cirrhosa. Next base: position 137,971,897 of record OZ024741.1, on the reverse strand, counting down.
AAACCCAGAGCAATTTTACCGGTCCGTCCGTCCAAAGCCTAACGACGCTGTTGGATGGCATGGACTTGCCTCTCTAGGTGCTGAGTTGCAAGCCCACCGACTTTTGCGTGTTAAGTTTTGCTCCCGTCAACCTTTCATATTCCTCCAATAGGTTGTTGACCACCTCGATTTCTGAGGTGTCCGACACCATCACGGTGATGTCGTCCGCATAAGCCGACACGGCCTTTTCGCGTCCCGGTTCGAGTGGGATGCCCTGCAACAGCTCCATCTTCCGCAGTAAAGGCGCGAGAGTCACTACGTACAGAAGGGAGGAGAGAGGGCACCCTTGGCGGACCGATCGGGATACCTGAAACGGCTCCGAGAGGTTGCCATTAATTTTGACCACCAAACAGGTGCCGCTGTGCATTGCAGTGATCCAGCTTCTGAAGACCGGGGCCGAAGCGAGCCGCCTTGAGGACAGCCTCCAGATACCGATGGTCGACCCTCTCGAATGCTTTTGATTGATCTAAATTGATCAGAGCCCAACCGAAGCCAGGTTTACACCCTTCCCTCTCTATGATGTTTCGCATCAGGTGGAGGTTGTCGTGTATGTCCTGGTTAGGATTGCGCAAGTTTGCCCTCCCCAACCAAATCCCCGACGAATAGTGATTTTATTACTACGCTGCGCCTCTACCACGCGGGCCCATCACACAGCTTTGGTTCCTTCGTTTTTCAGAGCACGCGCCTTAGCTCTAACAATGCAACCTTTGTGTTTCGCATTGAAGAAATGGTCTAATGCCATTCTCGCCGCTAGCACGTTAGTTGCGATGCCACTACAAATAGCCTCGTCTAACTTATCTACCAACTCCCCCTCCTTTCTCTCTTTCTCTAACGCTACTTCTTTGCTAAACTCTATCGGCATTACTCTAATCTCTCTTTTGAGAGCCTCTCACCATCTATTGCTGACGACTCCCTCTATCAACTGTTTCTTAACTAAATTGTTGACCTGGTCCCCGTAAGCCTTACGTGCCGGAAATGACATGTCCAGCTTCCAGTAACCTGGTCCTAACCTATGCGTCTTATCTAGGTCGACCATACAGATCACAAACTTGTGATCTGAATAGGCGACCGTTTTAAAACGCGGACAGCTTACACTACTTCTGTCTATTTTCCTAACGAATACCCTGTCTATATACGATCTAGATGACCCTATGCGGTTAGTGCAGGTCTACACTGGCGCATTAGGGAAATCCAGTCGGTACCTGTCAGACAGTTGGAACTGGCTGATCAGGTTCTTGAGGGTTTTGCACCCCCTGCTCCTATCGGATACTCCCACACAGTCCCAGCGTGCGTCTAAGATGCCGTTCCAGTCCCCCGCTAACAGTAAAGGCGAGACGTACCCAGAAAGGCTTCCAGGCGTCTAAAGAAGTCCGGCCGTCCTCCCACAGTAGGGGCGTATTCGGCCACCAGTCTAAAGGCACCACCTTCGTTATTGTTCACGTCCAGGACAACTAACTTCCCGTCCGGGTCCCGGAAGATCGGCCTTACCTCGAGATCCAGGCCTTTCCTAAACAGCACTGCCACCCACCTCTCATTCCCAGTCGTCTAACAGATGCAAAGATCTGATAGTCGTCGAAAATGGGGGCTAGTGCGCGCGTGTCGGAAATCCTGGTCTCCCTAACTGCAATTACATCCATTTTTAGAGACCTGAGGTCGGTGAGCATGTGACCCTGCTTCCAAGACGATCCCAGGCCTCGAACATTTAAACTTCCTACTCTTAATACGGCCATGTTGGCAGGCTAAAAGAGAGAGAGGAAAGGTTTACTTACCTTCCGGGCTCTTGTGAAGTTCGGGTGGCTCGACCTCCATAGTTGGTGAGGTTTCTTTTGGGAACTACTTTAAAGGTATTGAAGTAGGTTTTACGTTCGGGGTTCCCACGTCCCGAGGAAAGCTGTCTCGTATAGCTTTGTATAAATCGAGCGACATTCGCATCACAAACAAATCTTCCGGCACGCGAAATGTGGTCGATTTAAAAATTTCGCCCTCTTTTTGTATATCTTCACTTCGTGCTACGAGGGCCATCAGTTCCTTGTTGGCCCTCCTGACGAGCACGAAGTTTTATATGTTTTGTTGGTGTGATTTTAATTGTTTGCGTGGCTGTGGTGATGATACTTTTGATGGTGTCGTTTCGGTTGTGTCTGTGTTTGTTGTGAGTGCGGTGTCTGTGGTTTCAGATGTTTAGGTTGCGTCTGTTTAAGTTGTTTGCGTTTAGGGGATTCTGATGATGGTGATGGTGGTGTTGATGGTGGTGTTGGTGTTGGTGTTGTTGGGAAGATGTTTGCGTGGGTGGTGTCTGCATTTTTTATTGTGTGTGTTTTTGTGCTTTGTTGAGTTTTTTTATTCTTTTTGTGTTTCCTTTATTGTATTTTGGGGAATTTGGGTTTTCCCTCATCTTCACTACTGGTAGATGAGGGGTCTGTGTCTGTAGGTGTGTCTGTGTGTGTGTTTATGTATTTATTGATGTGTGTATTTGGGGGGGGGGCAACTTTCCTCGTTTTACCCCCTGGGTGGTCTATGTTGGTGGTGGTCTTTCTATTGGTGTTGTTGTGTTGTTGCTGGTGGTTTTGCCGGTGCTGGTGTTGGTTGTGGTCCTCGCCCCGGCGTCGGCAGCAGTGGAGCCCTTCGACGCCTTGCATCTTTCAGCAGTTGATGGCAGAAGGCTCGCAAATTGGTTTTTTCCCCACAAACGAAACAATGCGGCTTTGCCCTCGGTCATAATATGAACGACCTTCCCATTCTGAAGGCGGATATGGTCCGGGATTGGCGGATATGGCCTGATCTGGAGAAGTATTTCCAGGTCAACACCGGACCAGTCCTCTCTGGCAGTTCTTGTCACTTCTATCGGGATGGTATCCGTCCCCTCCACAATCACACATCCCAGAAGCCACCACAGGTCAAGTCCTGGTGGGATTCTGGAAATGCGGAGGCGGGCCGTTCTTATTCCCATGTGGGAGGGGTACATTATGACCTTGCTGATTTTGAAAGGTGTCATAGCGTGTTTCATAGCGAGGGCTTCTGACTTAAACAGCACCGAAATGGTGCCGTATTGTCTGCCCCTCGCTATGTATTCGGTGTCATCCATGATGCATCTCAGCGCGACTTCGACGTCTGCTTGTGGAATTAAAGCTGCCCTTTTGTTTTGAGTTGTTATCACTGTCGCTGTTATCATTGTTGTCTTTGGTGCCACCGTTGTTCTCAGTGCAGTTAGTATTGTTGCTGTTGGTGTTGTCGCTATTTGTTTTCATGTTAGTGGTGTTGATATTGTTGTTGCATTTGTTGTCATTTTTTTTTGTTATCTGTATTTTGGCTGTCGATGTTACTGTCATTTTTTTTCAAAATTAGAGTTCTCAGTGTTGTAATCATTGCTGTCTTTGTTCACGTTGTTTGTGGTGGTGTTTGTTGTATCAATTTCTGTAGCACTCCTCTCAACTTTTACATCGTTGTCGCACGACAGCAGACATATCGCTGAGGGGCGTGACTCAGCCATGTTTTCTTTTGTTTTTTTTTCTCGATAATTTTTTAAAATGTAAAAAAGTTCAAATATTTTAGCCAAAAGGCCCAAATATTATACTTTCCCCATTCACAGGGCAAAGTCCAAGGGCTCGTATGCCCTACGCAACAACAAAAAATTCAATAAATAAGTTTTGACAGGTAAATAAATAAACTTACGAGAGAGAGAGCAAAAAGACGTTCGTTCAGACCCAATAATAATAATAATAATAATATAAGGATTTAAAGTGGGAGTTACAAAGGAAATCAAGGTCGTCCGATTGTCGTAGGCGCACTAGATACTCTCATAGAGTTTCCAATGATGGTTAAAGAAGATTAGTCCAGCCCCGCTTTTTGGAACACTTCAAAAGGCATGCTTGCTGGGAACACAAGAACCCTCCGATATTCCTGAATATCAGAGGCTGCAGGTAGCGGCTTAATATTCATTACAACAAACTTTCCAGTTAAATAACATCAATGACTGAGACTCAAAGAATAATAATAATAATGATATCAATATTTTTTTTCTTGCTCACATGCGTCATTACATACATGGGTTTTACAAAAGCACATTGAAATTTATACCAGCACTTTATATTCCGAATTCAAATCTCGCATGAATCAACTTTCTCTTTCATCCTTCCGAGGTCGATAAGCTAATGTATTGGGGAGGATTCAAATAATTTTGCCATTCCACTAAATTTACTGGCCACCTGATCTGCAGTGACTAACAACAGAATGTTTTAAGTCTGCGTGTCTGACATATATGCGGAGCTTGTGAATAAAATATTCAAGGGGTTTTGCTGGTCGTGGTGATCCCTGCCAAACATCTTATTGGTTAATTTCATCGTCTTATTGGCTAATCAACCAGTGAGAGTAATTGTTGCTCAAAAGCATCCTCAACTTTGTTTGCACGTTTATTTATCGTTTCGCTTTCTAATCTTCCTCCTGTATTTCGTCGTTTACCATAAAAATATTTTTCATGTTTTGGTAAATTATATTGTTAATTTATATATGATTTTTTAAATTTATATTAACTATTTTTTTTTTCAGTTCGTTATAACATGCTTATAATATTGGTTGTATCATATTTACTTGTATATTTGTCCATATTATTCGTTTTATGTTAGATTATTTTATTGTTATTATGTTAGATTATTTCTTTTATGATTATGTTGACTATTAGTATGTAATATTTAATTTGTATTAATTAAACTATAACAATTATGATGTAAAATATATTTATTTAATATTGATTGTTTTTTTGTAGTTGTTTATATTAAAAGTCTGAAAATATGTTTATACATCTTACAATAATATTTATAAGATTTATTATATAATCTAATTACATTACAACGATAATTTATTATTAATATATATCATGTTTAACTAGAGTTATTACAAGCATTACCTTTAAAAAATATTAAACTAGACCTGAAAAATGCGCAAGCTTATTTAAGTGAATTTACAATATAGAATTCGGTTCAAGTGCATTTCGTATTAATCATTACTAAAATTCTAATATGAGATATTGAACATTAGCTTAAATAATTATCGTATCGTCTTGAGATCGTTATGAGTCTCTTTTTCATAAAAGGATGCCACAGAGTGTACGATAGATAATGATTACAATATTTTTGAGCAACAACTCAAGTCCCACATTTTTGAAGGTTTATTATAACATTCTGTGGCTCTTTTGAGCTTGCGGATTTTTCAGGTCTAGGTAAACAAGGGTGGTGCATTGGCAGTAACGGTAAAATATGTTTAGCGATACAGAGTTATGGGCCTTTACGTTCTGAGTCCGAATTCTGCCGAGGTTAGCTTTACCTTTCATCCTTACGGAGGTCGATTTAATCGACTTTCCCT
>OZ024741.1:137926503-137961503 GCA_964016885.1 Eledone cirrhosa | reverse complement strand
TATGCATTATACCACTAAAAGTAAATATATCCCACATAAACTGGTACTTGAATATCGACACTGAAACGAGGAAAAGCAACGTTGACTTCTCCAGAATTTGAACTCGGTGTGCAGTGATTCAAATCACATATCGAATCTATGAATCGTCTTATGCAAAATCACAATCACTACATGATCCAGGATTCGAAACCACGTTTCAGACTTTTAACTTGTTTCTGTAACTAAATCGACCAACAATGGTACACACACACACTGGCATACTCAGAATCTCCCTGATAACTACGTTGAGGGTACACATGAGCGTGGAATACTCTCCCACATGTACATTAATTTCATGAGCAGACGCTTCCCTTGATTATACAACTGGGATATTAGTCGTTGAAAACGATGGAAGACTAACAGAAATACACAAACACACAAACACAGAAATCACACATGCAAACACAGAGACACAAGCACACACAGACACACACATTATGTCAACGCTCCCGAAACTATCCTTATAATATATTCGATGAAGCTAGAGTCAAACAACAAGAAAATATTTAATCGATAATTCTACATAGCACTTGTCGATATTTCCAAAATTGAATCTTTGATGTAAATCTATTAGTTAATGATATATTCTCATGATACCTACCAGAGACATCAAAAGACCTATATACACACATTCTCTTCTATATACAATACCACCACATTATCTACATAGCCTGATGTAAGATTTACACTACCTACCCTCCGGAATTTTATTGCAATATACTCCGAACATTCTCTGGTTCAGTTCATTCATTTCCTCCGGTAATTCCCTAAATACTTTCTGTGTTTGCAATGTATCGAATGAAACATAAACCGCTATTGTTGTATTCTTTTACTGGTTTCAGACATGTGACAGGAGCCATTTGGGAGCACGACTGTTAAGGGTTTAGTGGATCATACCAATCCAATGTAATTCACTGTGAAATTTGTTTTAACTATCCATAATGATCGAATCAATAATTTACATGATATAAAGAGAAACAACTACCACAACTACGGTTTTAATCCGTTATAGTCGTAAGTACAAATGTGTATATATACACACACACATACACCCATACACACACACACAGGCACACACACACACACACACACACACATATATATATATATATATATATATATATATATATATATATATATATATATATATATATATATATATATATATATATATATGCATATATATATATATAATAATAATAATAGTAAAAACGCACCAGGGTACTCAAATTTAGGGTAGTAGAGTGGGTAATATGAAAAGAGTCACGACCCCGGGGTCCTGACTCTTTTCCTATATATATGTATATAATATGTGGTTCGATAGATTCGTGGTTTACTGATCAAAGTACCAAAGTCAGCATTCTATGCTAAGTCATATATTAAGGTATATATTAAGGTATATATTAAAAATAAAGTGAGATTTCACGTTAAGGTCTTTATTGATTATACACATTTACGACTGTTTCACAGATGGGTAGCTCAGGATCTATGTAAACGCCGTATGATCAATACCAGCCCGATCTGAACAACAGACTAATTTATCAAGCAATACCAAAATCTCATCTATATATATATAAAGTAAAAGATAATATGCTCACGTGCAGAGATGCAATACATTAGATTATAAAATATGGTGAACACCCTTAAACGACGGAAAATGAAGTTTCCATCGGCCGTTATGAGGAATTGAACATCACATCTCCGGAATACTGGTATCTGGGAGATATGAGATTGAAGTACTCTTAGCGAACAGACGATGGCAAATTCCTCTTATCCGTCTTTTAAGTGTCTTCACCCTTTTTATAAGCTATTTTATAGCGTCTCTGCGTCGAGCATATCATCCCTTATATATATATACTAAATTCTCAGTGTTTCAAAGTCCGATCCTTTGGTCACTTATATTGTTTATATATATATATATATATATATATATATATATATATATATATATATATATATATATATATATATAGAGAGAGAGAGAGAGAGAGAGAGAGAGAGAGAGAGAGAGAGAGTTATGTAAACTATTGAAAGCGTCGTAAAGTGGTATCGGATTGTGTGTTCAAGTTGACATCACTTTGAGTACTCCCATGATTAATGGTCTCTCTCTGTCTCTCTCCATACATACATATATATATATATATATATATATATATATATATATATATATATAAATATATATATATATATACATATATATATAAAAGAAAAAACGAGAAAGTTTCGTTTATATATATATATATATATAACGAAGGAAATGTGGTAAGGAACCAGGTGGACCATAACGCACCAAAGTACTCAATACTTGAGGTAGTAGAGTGGGTAATAGGAACCAGTAAGACCCCGACAGCTGAGCTCAAGCCGTTTCGACGGCTAATTCTGGACTAATTCAGTCCAGAATTAGCCGTCGAAACGGCTTGAGCTCAGCTGTCGGGGTCTTACTGGTTCCTATATATATATATATACATAGATAGATAGATAGATAGATAGATAGATAGATAGATTCATATGCATGCATAGTTCGAGACATACAAATATATACATAGAATCAACTGTATATATACATAGAATCAATTATATGCTAAATAGATAGGGATAGAGTACAGAAAACAACACATATATATGTATGTTTGTGTGTGTGTGTGTACGGAAATGTCAAACTAATCTTCAAGTATGATTTTTAAAATTGTATCAGCTTGATATTGATATGAAATACACGAGCAGGGGGATTTAAAATGAAAATGCAGCTAAATAAGAGAATAGTTCATATATATATAATTGTATAGATATATGGTATTTTATATATTTCACACACACACACATACATTCACAGAAACGTCCATGCACATACAGAGATATGTAGATTTATGTATTTATATAGAGGTTCCAAACGGGAGATCTAAACTCCTAAAATAGATTAATATATTTAATACTTCTCTTTGAAAGAATTCAGCATCCGTGTAAAGAGTGGTGCTGTACGACTTTATTCTGTACAATGCTGTGGAAGTACCAGCGCCAACTAATACAAATAGTCTTATAGGTCGACATAGGAAAAAAGGGAAGTAACGCATTAATACATGAGAAACCTACACACGTTTTCACTCAACCATGACACACTCATATACAGGATACTGATTTGAGTAACGGGACAGGTGGTTCGTGAAATTAACTTGCAAGTGGTTGAGTATTCCTGCAACACGTGAACCATTAAAATAGTTCTCGCGGAGTTTAAGCGTGATGCAGTAAGTAGCAAAGCTGAACTACTGCATTACAGTTGCATTTTTTTGTGAGTGTATTCGATCAACGTGAAATAAAGCGTCATGCTGAAGCCAGAAATCTAACACAAGATCTTAAGATCGTGAGCTGACCAGCCTAATCTCTAAGCACACTTCACTATGTATATATATATATATATATATATATATATAGATCAAATTACAAAATGTGATGACATAATAGAGAAAAATATAGTTATCTTTTCTTCAAACTACCGGCTGCAGTTTCGCTGATCCGTGTGCAACGCCTCTGCACTACAAAAATTCTGCATCATCGTTGTGAGGTTGATACGGCTTATCAAGAGATCCCTCAGTAAAAAAAGACTGTTGCTTGACGCGTTCCTAGCAAGTGAGAAAATCTCTAGAGGTGGAGAGAGGAATTAACAGTGGTTAAAAAAAATGACAGTTTCTTTCGTAGCAAGTGAAATATCTCGAAGGACGGAGGGAGTAATTAACATATGATACAGTGGTCACAGAAGGGTAGTAAGGTGGACAGTGAGCAAATAACGTATTTGCTAGAAAAACCAGTTAGGACACTCCAGGGTTAACTGGACAATAGGGAAGTTTGGGACAATATAATAGAGAAATACATACATATTCATATGTGCGTGTGTGTGTGTGTGTCAGTGTGTGTGTGTGTGTGTGTGTGTGTGTGTATCTGTGTGTGTGTCCGTGTGTGTGTCTGTGGTGTCCGCCTTAACAGGTTTTGCTCGATGACCGAATAAGCTAAAGTAATCAAAATAATTAAGATAACTCATTAATCAGAGCTATTTATCAAATTACAAAATATGAGGAAATAATAGACACAAATATACTTTTTTTTTCTTCAAAGTTCCGACTGCAGTTTCACCGATCCATGTGCAACGGGTATAAGTATATATATATATATATATATATATATATATATATATATATATATATATATATATATATATATATATGGAGGGGGTGAGTGCATGGATGGCCCGTAAATCTTAAGATATAGGACCTTCGTAATGACATACTGTGTTCCTAGGGCATTATTAAGCTTGGCGGAGCCCATCTCTCCAGCAGATTTCTTACAGAGAAGGATAGAGAGAGTGAGAGAGAAGAATTAAGAACAAGATATAGAGGAAGAATCCACACCAGTACTAAAATGGTACTTTGATATTGACTTTGAATGGATCAAAGGCAAAGTTCACCACGGCCAGATTTGAACTCAATGAATACAGAGCTGAAACGTATTATGAACTTCTGCGCACTTTTCACACCATTTGAATTTAACCGCCAATAGTGTGCTGTGAGCTAACGATTGAATTTGACTACCTTCCTCTTTAGAATGTCACATGATCTTGCCACAGTGTAGAACTACTACTAGCGGTGTGATTTAGAATTAGCATAAAGCTCAACAAATCAATCACCATATAGGGTTGTGTGTGCATTGGAAATGCGTGCTTGAACGAAGCAGAAAGTAATACGTACAAATATTTTTATTTAACTTTAGCAGAAATACAAATTGATATCAAATATATTAAATTCAAAAAGCAGTTGAATGTTTCATTATGTTATACTTTCCTATATGTATCCCAATGTATATTATAGACTATAGATTATATACTCCACATCGACTGCACATATGACATATATAACTGAGATTTTGATCAAGGAGAATATATGCCATGTATAAAATATATTATCATGTCTAACACTTCATCTGTACAAGCAAAATCTTCTGGATGCAAATAAAATGCACATAAAATCCAGTGGATTATGCTTGACAATTATACAAAATTTACATGTTGAAATAGGAATAAAAAAAGATATTATCAACGATATCTAAATTTTGTTATGCTTATATGCAATTACGATTTCTTATTTATGATCCAATTAGAATTTCTAAAGAGATATTAGTACAAGTCGAGTGAATATATTTCACCTAAAGAACGAAAGCTATTATGAGTCCTGATTTTTAGGGATGTATATGTGTTTGGTATACTGCATTTTGTATCAATTATGTCTATTCGTCAATATCTTCGGTACAAAGATTGTGATATTTATCTTAAATAGTTTTCTTACATATTGCTAGTGAATTATATAAACAAATAAGTATCCTTGATACTGTTTTATATAAATGATATTACGGTTGTTATATAAGAGCAGTAGGTTCTGATTACAAAATATAATTTGTAATTCTCAATTCCACAGAATATTTGAATATTTTCTTTAATTATTAACCATGCTTCTAATCATTAATAGTGAGAATCACCCTTACGTATAAAAATATTTACGGATCTTTTTCCATACATATTGTCTTTATTCTCAGTAGATTTTGCTCGTAAAGATGATGCACCAATCTTTCTGTATATATTCTATATAACGGATATTACAGTCCGAAGCGGAGGAAAACTTCAATCTCCACTGAATAATATTAGCAGGAAAACAGATATTCGTACGAATTAAATGACGCCATATAACTTCACCTTTAAATTCGGAAATGAAATGTAGAAGCAATAATGCAAAGATAGATAATTTTCTTACATAACAAAATCGGAAAACACATTTATATAATCATTGAAAATGGCTTCACTGATGTCATAAAATATATTTTTTATTTATTTGTCTTTTCTTCATACCTATATAAATACATAAATAAGAACATAGATTTCTGTATATTTCCTATATCAATATTTTAAAATAGTTATATCTCCTGAACGTTGAATGAAGTGGAAGTTATGTCTTGCTAAAGTACCATCTCTGCTTGTCCTATCAAAAACGATACTGGTCAACTAGAATGATAAATCCATATATATATATATATATATATATATATATATATATATATATATGTATGTATGTATGTATATATATATATATATATATATATATATATATATATATATATATATATATATATATATATATATATATATATATATAAACATAACACAGTGTAAAACTCCATTCAAATATCGGTGAAGCATAAACTACCGGGAAACTATATTCAATTATACTGATTTTTATATCTCTAAACCAAAACAGATTCTGTTAATGTAAGATAATACAATATACTAACTTTTCTTTATATAAATCCATCAGAAATAACAAAGAAACATAACAAAACATATTACGTTTTAAAATATTTCTAAAAGACAGAGACAGGCTCGAATCTATTCATAATATATCATTTTCTAATGTTCCAATCAAGTCGAATGTGTTAATGTTTAGAATTGCCCCTCTCTTCATTAGTTTCACCTTCATGTTCCCTTTCCAACCAACTGAAAAACAGATGTTTATTTGTTTTCTTTATTATCTCGGTAGAGATTTATACAGAAAAAAAATAGGAATTTTGTTAATTATGTGTCATGGGTTTCGTTGCTTATTCCAGTCCTTATTCAAACATCTTTCAAATGTCTAATAAATTATTTTCTTTAAAAGGATATATTTTCAGAGATACATCAATACCCAACTAAGCCACTCACAGTCTGTGCAGAAAAGAGGATGTGAGTCTGAATTCTTAAAACAACCAATGGTCAGCTGCGAAAGTTAGTATTTCATATTCAGTGACATTCGATATGTTACTATAATGAATCTAATGGATGTGTGCACTTAAAGTATTTAGAAATTCTGTAGACGAAATGGTTAACACTTGTAATGAAATGCAGAAGCTCCAATTTACATGATACTAATTAGCTTGCAGACAGCATTTATATTTAATGCAGTACAACATTATATCAATTAATTTTCCTATTGTAAAAAAGTTAAATTTGAATTTAAATTTTCTGTTCATAAATATTGACTTGTGTAACGCTAGTTGACTTAATTTCAAACGTCATTGCGCCATCTTCAAAGATAAACTACCTCTTTGAAATACGATAGACCAGCATATGGTACAGGGAGATATTAAGCTCTTTTTCTACAGAAATATTTGGCAAACTGAGATAAATGTCGTCCTTTAATTATTTTTTCTAATTTTAAAATGAATATTTAATAAATTTCAAAAACCTGTTTTAATCAAGTATTTGGAGGCACGTATAGTTAGAGGGGATTTTCACCAATTATGGTTTTACAAAACCAATCATAGGAAAATGCACTTTGGAAAATTATGGAATATTTCTCTATCTTATTATCCGGCAGTGATGTGATATTTCAGATCCGGATAGGTATTATATTCGAGTGAATGGATCTTAATAAATGTATGATGGTTATTGTATCGACTATGTATGTATATATATATATATATATATATATATATATATATGTGTGTGTGTGTGTGTGTGTGTGTGTGTGTGTGTGTATGTGTTTCTGTGTGTTTGTGTGTGTGTGCAAATTGTACCTGAAGCCCGGAGGGTCATTAGGTCGGTCTTTCTCTATGTTTCCTCAGCGTTAAGTATCAGAGATTAAAAACTTCCCCACCCTGGGCAAGACCCTAGTCCAACAACTGTTCATACTCATTGTCAGCTAAGTGTAAACAAGATATGAAGTGTCTTGCTCAAGAACGTAACACACAATCTGGTCAAGGAATTGAACCCATGATATTATGGTTGTATCCAGCACCTGCATCACTTGACCATATATATATATATATGTATATATATAGGGTGTTCTAAAATAATATGTACATATATTTGTTAAAATGATGTTGATGTATGTATACATTTTGGAGGGACAACCTGTATATAAAATTTAAAAACAGCAATTAAACATACATTAAATATACAGTCAAAAGATGTACTGTAGATGTTTACGTTAAGAATAGGGACAATAATTTACCTCTGAAATATTAAAAGAGTCAGTTTGAATTAGGCTCCTTCCCTAATATCATAACATAAGGGTTTCCTCCTGGAAAGCTTTGTCTACGATGTGAGATCTTGGTAAATGCATGTCACTCTCCTTGAGCCACTGATCAAGTTCAAGAGATATATATAGGCCTATATCGTTTGGTAAAAATGTATTTACACCTCATTTTTCACATTTGAAAAAAAAGTATATTGCCATGCGCGAGAATCGTACTCATGATTTTACAAACCTCAGCGCAACGATCTAACCGCTAGACCATGTGCATTTATTATGACTTAGTTTGAGTCATAATAAAAAATATCAAACTTATATCCCCCGCTAAGATTAATTCTTGGGAGGAAATTAATAAAAATAACAAAGGGTAAATGAAATAGAATATATTAACCATGTAATGAATAGCAACGTTATACCCAAATATATGGTATCAATAATATATTAGTTTGATCCCTGGACTGAGCGATGTATTATCTCCTTGAGCAAGCCACTTTATTTCACGTCGCTATTTCTGCCAAAAATTACGACCGGTAGAAACTATCACTAATCGAAAGACCAATGGAAACTGTTCGCCTGGTACGATTTGGCGAATTCTACCCCACTCGGCAGGCGAATTGAGTCTGGGATCTTGTCAGTTGATTAACATTTTTTTTTCCTAAAAGAAAATTTAATCAATTAAAGATTCCATTACATGGACTAAACGAGAAAGTATCCGGAAGAAATTCACTTCATAGAATTACAGCAGCAAAAAAGAAAATAAACGATGTTTCCTATGAGATATACTACATCTAAGATTTTTTAATTATAATTTAGTTCCTCCTCACATAATACAATATTAAATTCATCTTAAATTCATTCACAGGTTAAGTCAACACGATATCAGTTATAAATTAATTTCTCATAAAAATTATGCATATATTTCAAAGATTGAAAATTAAAAATTATTCACACAGACACACTCACAAAAACATACTCACACACTCACAGTTATACGCACACAGACACAAACATATATGTATATGTGTGTGTGTATATATATACATATATATATATATATATATATATATATATATATATATATATATATATATATATATATATATATATATATAGATATATATATATATATATATACATCATAAATATTCTTATATACGCACTTGAGTATACATATAAATATATACACATAAAATATACGCACTTACATATATAAGCATATATATACACACGCACATAATATATATATACATATAAATATATATGTATATATATATATATATATATATATACATATATATATATCTATATATACATATATGTATATATATATATATATATATATATAAATATACATATATGTAAATATACATATACGTAAATATATATACACACACGCATACACACACACACACACACACACACACACACACACACACACACACACACACACACACACACACACACACACACACATATATATATATATATATATATATATATATATATATATATATATATATATATATAATGAAAACTGCATAATACTGTCCCAGAGGTTCAAAATAAAAAAAAGTAAAGCTGATTCATTAGACTGTTACACGGTAAGATTATAATCCTGGAAAGTAATATGAACAAACAAAAATAATATTCTCCCCATGAGGCTAGATAAACTTACGTTCCTTAGTTTAGGTTATATACGATAAATTATTCGGTCTAATGACTCCTAAAGCCTCGCTATTTAGAAAAGACTTAAAGAAGATGTACGAACTAATATAGACTCCACGCGAGATAACTTCTATCATATGAAGCATAACATTTTAGATTAAAACAAATAAACTATCGACCCTCAGATAAAAACCAATTCTCTTTTGATGGTAAAATACTTCTAGACTGAAAAGTTCAGATTATGTTTTTTTCGTTATTTTTTGAATTTAATATTAATACCACCATTTCTAAAACACGTGGTGAATAGAAAATGTTGTTTGCCCTTTCTGGGGATTGAAATACGTTTCCTGATTGATGGCTATAAACAAGAAAATATGTGAAAAATAAAGAATCTATGAATAAATGAAAAGGAAACAGGGAGGAAGCCCTCTATACACTCTTGGCTTTGTGGTACACGTCAGCTGTAGTGCAGCTCAGCAGAATGAACCAATTCACCCCATGAGACTCCTTCCTCAAGAAAGATCCACTGTTATCTGTTTTGACGATGAAAATTCAGTCGTTCTTATAATGGAAAGTCCAACTCGGGAATTCACATATAAGAAGTTAAGTAATTCACTAATATGTGTACCCTGAAGTTGATTCTTTAATGGAATCACTGTGGCACAATACATATGTGACAAGGCTGAACATTTACAGTTCATCCTATAGGGAACTGTCTCTGTCAATCGAATTATACTCGCAAATCTAAAGTTGACCCATGGCTATTGTCTATCACTTGACCATGATATGATGTAGTGTTTATTGTAAATCTGTTGACCAATATACGAAGTAGTGGCTATTGTAAATCTCTTGACCAGCGAACGAAGTAGGGGATATCGTAAATCTCTTGACCATGTTACGAACTAATGTCTATTTTAAAACCTTGGCAATGTTACAAAGTAGCGGTTATTGTAAATCCCTTGACCATGATACGAACCGTGGCTATTGGAAATCCTGTGACTACGTTGATACAACCCGTGGCTATTATAAATCCCTTGGAGAATAATTGTTTCTACTTTGGGCACAAGGACAGCAATTACCCAGTACATTACTGGTACTTTATTTTATCGACCCCATAAGGATGAAAGGTAAAGTTAACCTCGACGGGATTTAAACTCAGACCGTAAAGGGAAGTAACTATGCTAGAAAGCATGGCGTCCAACCCTCTACCGGTACTGCCAATTCACTAGCGGGCTCAAACTCTAGACATCACTGTTGTTAAGCAAAATTCTTAATCATCCACATATCATTTTAACCGGTCTCCTGTGATCCAATGCATTTCATAATGGAAGGGTCGACTTTTATTCATGTGTATAGATATATATATATATGAAAAAAGTACACGGAAACAACAAAGCAAACAACACAGTACAAGGAAGAAATATATTAGTGTGTTGCGTGCTATGGTAGGAAAATAGTCTTCTCATTTCGGGCACTAGTCCTTCATCACAAGATATAATCAGATATAAAAGATGAAGTAGAAATATAAACGTAAGAAGAGGAAGGAATGGAAAACATCTTTTTAACGAAAAACGATGTGTATTCAGTCAATCATATACATATATATATATATATATATATATATATATATATATATATATATATCCATATATATATATATATCCATATATATATATATATATATATATATATATATATATATATATATATATATATATATATATATATATATATATATATATATATATACATATATATATATATCCATATATATATATATATATATATATATATATATATATATATATATATATATATATATATATATATTTTTTTATATGGATATATATATATATCCATATATATATATATATATATATATATATATATATGATTATATATATATGTATATGATTATATATATATATATATATATATATATATATATATATATATATATATATATATATATATATATATATATATATATATCCATATATATATGTATATCCATCCTTTCTCAAGATATATGGACAGTAGCAACACAAGAAGATGTGAACTCCCCTCAAGCTATAGGGACTTCTACAGAACATGAAAACACCTCTCGGCCAGACCTCCCTCAAGCTATATGGGCAATAACAACACCCTAGGTTGTGAACTCTCCACAAGCCACAGGGAACAACCCAGGCGGAGCAGACACCATGATAGCCCAGAGATATAATCGGACACAGTCATAATAATTTGGCCAACATCTATAACACAAACACTTATAATTTACCAGATTTCTGACTTTCAAGTTCCAATCTTAAATCTTGATTTCTCTTTATTAATTTGTTATTTGTTTTCTGCCCTCTTCACTGTATCACCTTATATTTATTTTAAGTTGACATAGATTATAACACAAACACATTGAGTTTGAATATCTCATCTTAACATCTTGTCTCATACCAATCTATCCAACATATTCTGACCTCGAGATTGGTTATAGCACACACACACACACTTCATCCTACATTATTTCTCACTTTTCCATATGCATTTTCATTACTTTTTCACCAATCTCTCATTTATTCTTTATTCTTTATCCTCTATTTATTTATTTATTTTCAAATTACACAAATTATATTAATTATTTTATTATATTATTTATTTATTTTCTGTTTTCTTCATTTATTGCCTTATATTTCTTCATATACATGGAAGAACCCCACCACCAGCACCACCACCACTACGATGGTGGCGGGCGGGATGAAGGAAAAAAAAAAAAAAACACAAACTGGATACTGCTAAATTGTTAGCAGCAGCAAGATATAAGCTGACCACTACACCAACAACAGTACCAAAATAATGGTGGAGGTCAAATGTACTGAACAATAGCAGGCGAAAACACTACAGGGAGCCTCACCCCAGAAAGAATTCTATAGACTTCTGACTGAGGAATGCTTTCAGAACTGACCAATGGGAAGTTTGACACCTTTTTTGTTATTTTGTTCCTTTAACACCTTGTCCCTTCTACTATTTTATCAATTTTTAAGCTAACTCCAACAATAACAACACTTAGAATGAGGAATGTTCTAATAACTGACCAATGAGAGGAGAAGGGGACCTTTGACACTGAAATTCGTTTGTTTGAATTCATATGACTCCAGTTCCTCAGTGAATTAACAACCCAACAAGGAACTGGGCATATCAGAGTATTGACAATATTATACACCTAAACAACATATGTACTTGTCTATACCATACTAATTCAAACTGCCTGAAGAGGTCACAGCCAAAGATGGCTGTCACTGAAATATATATAGCAGTAACGAAGCTAAATTTTAATCATTTGACTTTTATTTAACTTTATTTTACACTACTCCGGAGTAACCAAACCAACCTGTGCACTTCGTCGAGTGCTCCAGCCTGCATACTGAGGTGTTGGTATACAACCAACATAAACTCAAAATCTATCTAGCTCCCACACGGGTTGAGCGCTTCAAACAGTAGCGGACATAAGTCACTATGGATAAACTGGCAACCTTAGCGTCACTGAAGGACATCCCCCTACCTGATAAACGAGAATACACCAGTGATCTCATCAAGAGTACGGACTCCCTCATCCGTAGGATGAGATGGAAGGCGTTCCACTTCGAAAGAGGAACGCAGAAAACTACCAACACAGAAAACATGGAGTACCTTTTTCAATCAAGGAGAAATCCCCCCCACAACAGACTAATGGGGGAGTTTGAAAACGAGATGATTAACATCATATCCAACCTCAAATTCTCCGGAAACCCAACTAGAAGTCAGGAGTACCTCAGACACCTGAGAAACCGGATTACAGAACTTAAAGGGACAACTGGAATACTTGTCCATGCTGACAAAACAAACAACCTCTACAACATGAACACTGAACTGTACAATAAGCTAATCCTCAGGGAACTGAGGAAGTGCTACAAAAAAACACCTGGATTTACCCTGGATGAGATCAATGCCACAGCTTACAGGATTATATCCAGAATCGGCATAGAGGACAGGACGGCCCCATACCAACCAAGGGAGCCGCGGGTTACCCTTAAAGACCACAAGTCAAACTTTGAGTCCGACCTCCCTGTCAGACTAATAGCCCCCCTCCAGATCTGACCTAGGGATCGTCAGTAAAAGAATACTGGATAGGATTTTGCCCAAGCTTCGGAAGAAAACCAAATTACAGCAATGGTCATGCACGAGAGAAGTAATAGAATGGTTCAAAATACTGCATGAGAAAAGTAGGACCAGCTTTATACAACTGGACATCGCAAGCTACTACTCCTCAATCTCACCCATAGTACTTAATAAGGCCCTATTTTTAGCGATGTCCAATACGGACCTAACCCGAGAGGAGGTGAGCATCATCCACGCCGCAAGAAAGACCTTAATCCGCTTCGATGGAGACCTTTGGACCAGGAGTGATTGGCCAAATAACTTTGACATCACGATGGGCTCCAGCGACTCAGCGCAGGTAACGGACCTGGTTGGGCTCTACTTGCTGAAGCAGATGAATGATGAAATCCCCTACCTGGGCGGCGGATTATATCGTGACGATGCTCTATTCACAGTACATGATCACAGGACCAATATGTTCGAGGGTATGAGGAGGCGTATTCGCCATTTCTTTAAGAACCAGGGGCTCAGCATAGAAATAGACCCAAATAGGAAGGTAGTTAACTTCCTAGACACCACCCTAAACCTGAACACCGAGCAATACTACCCCTACCACAAGCCCAACGAGAAACTCGTATATGTTAACGCCAAATCAAACCACCCTAGATCCATAACCAAGGCAGTGGTGAACAGTGTCTCGGACAGGATCTCCAGCCTGCCCGCAAGTAAGGAAATATTCAACAACCACGCGGAATATTACAACGCAGCTCTAAAGAAGGCGGCACATGGACAAAATATAACTTATAGTCCGAAAAGCCGGGAGATGGATAGCCCAACAGACACCCACAACCGCGTTGCCAGAGGGGGAAGGGCAAACCCTAACAATACAGGCAGAGCAGAATCAAATAGGCACCATATACCAGACACCACCACACGGGCGGTGGGGACTAGTGCGCTTGACCACGAGATGGAGCACAATATGAGTAGCAGTCTCAGGCGTGACGCTAACTACCCCAGGACGGACGATCCCAACCGCAGGACACGTGGGGGGGGGCGACCACCCCACGATGGATCTCCCGGGGTTGACAACAACCACCCCACAAATCCGGGCCGCGAAGATAACAAAAAGTATAGAGCCCAAAAGGGAAGCAACAGTGCGGAAACCACCAGCAACCCAACAAATCTCCAACAAATCACGAAGCCCCCGACCCACACATATAGGAGGAGACACCGACAAATCACGTGGTACAACCCACCCTACTCAGCGGCCCTAAAGAAAAGCTTGGCCCGATTATTCTTTGGAGCACTTGACAAATGCTTCCCGAGTGACCACAGATACCACAGGATCTTCAACAGACACACTGTGAAGCTTTCGTATTCCACCACGAGAAATTTGGCCCAACACATAGCTAGCATCAACAGAAGTAGGCTTAAAAACCACACACAACCAGAAGATGGCAATACAAACACTCAGCAGAACCATGTGAAAGGAGGGAAGGAGGGACCCAGAGCCCACCCAAGAAACACAAACAGACCCAAGGACCCCTCACCGAGCATGGGGGAGGACCAACATGTAACACATAATGAGAACCCTAATCTAGGCAGGCAGAGGCCGACCACCCTCTGCAACTGCAGAAACCCCGAATCATGCCCCCTTGGTAATGAATGTCTCGAGAAGAACCTTGTGTACGGTTGTAGGGTTAAAACCCCCAACTCCGAACACCTCTATATAGGATCCACATCAACGAGCTTTAAGGACCGCTGGTACAACCGTCGCCATTCATTCAAGAAGGAGGCCAAAAGGAAAAGCACAGTTCTCTCCGACCTGATCTGGAAGCTTAAGCTGGACAGGACCCCATACTCGCTGGCCTGGTACATAATCAGGAAAGTACCACCCGATAAAGGGGGATCTTGCATATGCAAACTATGCCTGTACAAGACCGTCGAGATACTAAGAGGTGGAAGCGGCCTGATAAACCTCAGAACCGACTTCTTCGGGACATGCAGACACCTTAGAGCCGGGACCTTTCTCAAGATATATGGACAGTAGTAACACAAGAAGGTGTGTACTACCTTCAAGCTATAGGGACTTCTACAGAACATGAAAACACCTCTCGGCCAGACCTCCCTCAAGCTATATGGGCAATAACAACACCCTAGGTTGTCAACTCCCCACAAGCCACAGGGAACAACCCAGGCGGAGCAGACACCATGATAGCCCAGAGATATAATCGGACACAGCCATAATAATTTGGCCAACATCTATAACACAAACACTTATAATTTACCAGATTTCTGACTTTCAAGTTCCAATCTTAAATCTTGATTTCTCTTTATTAATTTGTTATTTGTTTTCTGCCCTCTTCACTGTATCACCTTATATTTATTTTAAGTTGAGATAGATTATAACACAAACACATTGAGTTTGAATATCTCATCTTAACATCTTGTCTCATACCAATCTATCCAACATATTCTGACACTTCATACTACATTATTTCTCACTTCCCCTTAGGACGGTGGATTGGCAGTATCGGTAGAGGATCGGACGCCATGCTTTCCAGCATAGTTACGTCCCTTTACGATCTGAGTTCAAATCCCGCCGAGGTTGACTTTGCCTTTCATCCTTACGGGGTCGATAAAATAAAGTACCAGTAATGCACTGGGTAATTGCTGGCCTTGTGCCTAAAGTAGAAACAATTATTTCTCACTTCTCCATATGCATTTTCATTACTTTTTCACCAATCTCTCATTTATTCTTTATTCTTTATTCTCTATTTATTTATTTATTTTCAAATTACACAAATTATATTAATTATTTTATTATATTATTTATTTATTTTCTGTTTTCTTCATTTACTGCCTTATATTTCTTCATATACATGGAAGAACCCCCCCCCCCCCCACCACTACGATGGTGGCGGGCGGGATGAAGGAAAAAAAAAAAAAAAACACAAACTGGATAGTGCTAAATTGTTAGCAGCAGCAAGATATAAGCTGACCACTACACCAACAACAGTACCAAAATAATGGTGGAGGTCAAATGTACTGAACAATAGCAGGCGAAAACACTACAGGGAGCCTCACCGCAGAAAGAATTCTATAGACTTCTGACTGAGGAATGCTTTCAGAACTGACCAATGGGAAGTTTGACACCTTTTTTGTTATTTTGTTCCTTTAACACCTTGTCCCTTCTACTATTTTATCAATTTTTAAGCTAACTCCAACAATAACAACACTTAGAATGAGGAATGTTCTAATAACTGACCAATGAGAGGAGAAGGGGACCTTTGACACTGAAATTCGTTTGTTTGAATTCATATGACTCCAGTTCCTCAGTGAATTAACAACCCAACAAGGAACTGGGCATATCAGAGTATTGACAATATTATACACCTAAACAACATATGTACTTGTCTATACCATACTAATTCAAACTGCCTGAAGAGGTCACAGCCAAAGATGGCTGTCACTGAAATATATATAGCAGTAACGAAGCTAAATTTTAATCATTTGACTTTTATTTAACTTTATTTTACACTACTCCGGAATAACCAAACCAACCTGCGCACTTCGTCGAGTGCTCCAGCCTGCATACTGAGGTGTTGGTATACAACCAACATAAACTCAAAATCTATATATATATATATATATATATTTATTTATTTAGAAAAATAACAGATTAAAGTTTAAGCAAAGAATCGCTGTTTTCACCCTTAACGGGATCTTCTGAAAACTAACAAAGTCCATCTGTAAACGCAGAAGTGGATATTTCAAAAAACGTTGCAACCGGAGGAAGACAGGAAGACGATACTTTGGTTCGTGGAAACGTTCCATTGCAAAGAACGGGAAAAAACGAATGTAATACATCATTAATAGGAGCGGTGAAAAACAATTACACGCAAAGACAGGATCACGTTTATGGGATAAAAGAAGTCGTATACACGCACACAAACACACATATTTATATGTGCGTGATTTTGTTTATCTATGGCGACTGCTTTCGAGTATGCTTGTGTAAGTACGTATTTGGACGCCTGTATGTATTTATTTCATTTCAATTACCTCTGTATTGTATTTTATTTACTTTATTCTTAACTCTGAAGCGGAGAATCATTCGGTTTCCTAGTTAGAATTTTAGTCTACGACTTCAGTTATACCATTTACGTGGTTTTGTCTTTGCGTGCAATTGTTCTCCACGGTCCACATATGACGTATTATCTTCGTTTTTTCCGTTCATTGCCAGAGAACGTCTCTATGAACCACCTAAGAGAACATTAGTCTACGACTTCTTTTATACCATAAACGTGGTCCTGTCTTTGCGTGTAATTGTTTTTCACCGCTCCTATTAATGATGTATTATTATCGTTTTCTCCCGTTCTGCCAGGGAACGTTTCCACGAACCAAAGTATCGTGTTCCTGTTTTCCTCCGGTTGCAACGTTTTTTGAAATATCCACTTCTGCGTTTACAGATTGACATTGTTAGTTTCAGAAGATCCCGTTAAGGGTGAAAGCAGCGATTCTTTGCTTAAACTTTAATCTGTTATTTTAATAAATGTTTGCTCTACGGTTCTTATATATTTGATATATATTTATCCTTATCGAGCCCTCTTTGGATTTTAGTCTTCAAATTTATTATTATTACTATATATATATATATATATATATATATATATATATATATATATATATATATATATATATAAATAGATAAATATATATATATATATATATATATATATATATATATATATATATATATAGAGAGAGAGAGAGAGAGAGAGAGAGAGAGGGATAAATATATATATATATATATATATATATATATATATATATATAAATAGATAAATAAATAAATAGATAAATAGATAAATAAATGCCATTGTTAAATAATAAATAAATCAACTAATACCTTAAGACTTCACACAAAGTAAAACATTTCGTTTTAATCATTTACTAACCCAGAAAAGAGAGAGAGAGAGACACAAAAAAGGGAAAAAATATATTTTTCTTCCTCATAATCGTCTCTCTCTCCCTGTTTTCATATATATATATATATATTAGTTTCAGAAGATCCCGTTAAGGGTGAAAGCAGCGATTCTTTGCTTAAACTTTAATCTGTTATTTTAATAAATTTTTGCTCTACGGTTCTTATATATTTGATATATATTTATCCTTATCGAGACCTCTTTGGATTTTAGTCTTCAAATTTATTATTATTACTATATATATATATATATATAAATAGATAAATAAATATATATATATATATATATATATATATATATATATATATATATATATATATATATATATAAATAGATAAATAAATAAATAGATAAATAGATAAATAAATGCCATTGTTAAATAATAAATAAATCAACTAATACCTTAAGACTTCACACAAAGTAAAACATTTCGTTTTAATCATTTACTAACCCAAAAAAGAGAGAGAGAGACACACAAAAAAGGGAAAAATATATTTGTCTTCCTCATAATCGTCTCTCTCTCCCTGTTTTCATATATATATATATATATATATATATATATATATATATAAAGAAGGAGAAAGTGTGAAAGAGGGAAGGAGACGGACGTAGAGACACGGGTGTACAGAGATGGATGTAGAGAGATGGATGCAAAGAGATGGTTGGAAGAGGGAAGATGGATAGAGGGAGAGAGATATTGACAGTGATGGATAAATGGGAAAGAGAGTTAAACGAAGAATCACGTTCATATATGGATGTTATATTAACGACATGAAAGGCAAAGTTCACCTAGGGAAAATTCGAACTCAGAAGGCGGAGAGCCAGGAAGAATACACTGAAACAATCTATCCAAAGCCCTAACGACTTTCACTTCACCGCCTTATTTCTGGTTTAGATAAATTTGATAAAAGAAATAACGAATGATTAAGTCTCATGAATTTCTCTTTTTGTCTTACACTAGAACATATTCTTGATATTAACATTCAACTCATCAACCATAATTGGTTGCATTATATCGTTTCGGGACTTATTGATGTCAGTTGTATAATTTCATGTAAATAAACTAACTTTATAATTTTGATAATGGCTAATATATCACATTGAACTTAATGAATGAAGTTAATACAAGGTAATACTGAATTCAGAGAAACCTGTTTCATATCAATGATAATTATATTCTTGACTTTGAAACCAAGATAATGTCTAAATATATTAGATTTTGTTTTCGAATCTGATACGGTCTCAATGAGAGAATATAAGAAAACCTTTCTCAACGCCATTACGGACTCTTAGATAGGACACTGGAAGATATACGTGAAATGAAACAGATATTATAAAGAGATACGTTGGTTTCGGCTGGAGATTTCGTACATACGTTGTTGCACGAGGAGATGAAGATAAGTTTTAATTAAATTCATAACTCATTTATATCTTGAGAAGAAAAGGTAAAGAAACCGATCGTTAGATCTGATCAAAGCACTTATGTTTCTATTGTATTTCCATTATTGATATTCTAAGGGTGGTGGATTGGCAGTATCGGTAGAGGATCGGACGCTATGCTTTGCAGCATAGATGTACGTCCCTTTACGGTCTGAGTTCAAATCCCGCCGAGGTTAACTTTGCCTTTCATCCTTACGGGGTCGATAAAATAAAGCACCAGTAATGCACTGGTATAATTGCTGGCTTTGTGGCAAAAATTCAAACAATTATTGATGCTCTTTGCCAAATGTGACATCATTACGCAGAGAGCTGGATCAGATACCGCGAAACATCTGGAACTATTACACATAAAACACCTAACATCGAACATGGGAATACACTGGGTTTTTGTATAAAATAATGTAGAGAGATTAAAGGTTTTATTAGAGTAGAAGTGCAAAATAAAAGAAACAGCCGGTTGATTGAGACACTAATGCTTCATGAAACGATATGTAGAAAGTATGAGTGTTATAATGGTGTAGAATTGGGAGAGAGACGAGAAGATTTTGGAGGATACATAAGTGTTTTTCTGGTACTGCATCTTTTCTATCCTTTCTTGGTCTCATTCTATTTCTTTCTCTCTCTCCCTGCCATACATACACATACATACAACCATATTCCAGAGGTATCAATGTGCATATATATATATGGGTGTGTATATATGTGTATATATGTGTGTATGTATGTTTGTGTGCGCATGCGTGTGTGAGGGAGTACGGGTGTGTGTGTGCATGTGTGTAAGTGTGTAAGTGTATGTGTGCGTGTGTGCGTGTGTGTGTGTTTGTGTATTAAAACAATGCAACGCATTCAATTTGAAATAGATGTTATTGCTCTTCTGATAACGAATGATAAACACACATCATATATTAGACTTTCTAAGTAAATCGAAACTACTAAGTATTTTATGTAAATAGCTAAGATGGCGACCTTTTTAACGTTCAGCCATAAACGGTGTGCGTAGATAGGTTAATGTTGCAAAGAATATTGTTTATTTTCTGACACTCAATCTATTTACAGAATTTGCAGTATACATAAGATAAAGCCTTTATCATTCTTTGGATTGTAATATAATATATCAAATTAATAGTGGAATATAATACACATCCAATGTCTTAGGGAAACAAAGTTTCCGTTGACGTTTAATGTCCTGAATCATCAAAACAAAATGGAAGGTCATTTTGTATTTGAAAGCTTACACCTCGACTATTACAATACAAGCATTTTCGATTAGTAAAATGGCGTTTCGCCATTTTGAATAATACGTAAATTTAGAAATCTCCCTGAAACTGAGATGTAAATACTTCACTGGTTAGGTTTATGGCTGTTTGCTCCTGAGTTTCCTTTATATATCTTCCCTTTAGTGTTTCGAAGAATATTCTGTCAGAAAATTAGTTTTTATTCTTTCCTTTAAACGCAGCTACACAAAGGCTGAGATTATTAGCATTGATACTTTGACCTTATCTTTAATGGTATTTAATAAATTATATGAAAGTATGAAGTTTAATGGTTAGAGTGTTCGACACACGTTCGAAAGGCTGTAATACTGATTCCTGGTGACACGTTTTGTGCAAGACACTTTATTTCGCCTTGTCCAACATTTTACATGCTATGTCTCCCCAAAGAATACGTTAAATTTGCGCATATCTATATGCTCAGCCATTTGAAGGGTAATTTCGCGAACAGGCTATCCAGTCATTTGAAATAGTGGAGTACTCGTTGTCAGAAGAGAGAGAGAGAGAGGGAGAGAGATAGATAGATAGATAGAGAGAGAGAGAGAGAGAGAAAGAGAGAGAGAGAGAGAGAGAGAGATAGAGAGAGAGAGAGAGAGAGAGAGAGAGAGAGAGAGAGAGAGAGAGAGAGAGGGGGGCCCAAAGGTTGTATGACTGCTAATGGATTTGCCAAGGCAATGTTTGTGTAAAAGGTCGGCAGTCGCTTCTACATTCAAGTCTTCCCCCTCCAAGCCACTGCTATTGTTCAAAGGAGATGCAAAGGCCTATATAGATTGGAATCAGTGCCTCCCCCAACTCTATTTATCCGGTGAGTTGACTAAAGTAACGTGAAATTCAGTGCCTTGATGAATTACGTAATACGCTGCTCGGTACGGCTTTCGATCCCATGATCTTACCGAGCCTACGTACCATTTAGCCACGTGCCTTCACTTGAGCAAAATATATGAGAAAAGAGTTAGTGTTATAAATTTATCAGATAGTTTCCTGCAGGGTTATAACCTCTATCCCTGATTCTGGACAGTTTGATTTAAGTTATTCGCCCTTTTATACAGCTTTCTCTCAAACCCATTAATATCCATCCGCCCATCAAGTTATCGATACATTAATACAAACAGTGTCCTAATCAGTCAGGGGTGCATTATGCATAAAATGTATATCAACCAGAATAAGTCACGCGTGCTTTTATATTTACATATATTCCAGTACATAACATACAATGCATTTCCCATCTCAGTCATGTTGCTGCAATAAGAAGTTCACTTTCTAATCACAATTTCCTAGTTTTATAGCCGAACGTTTTCTGTAACGAGTGTTTTGTCCAATGTTACACATAAATTTAATCTTGTTTCATTTTTACATGCAGAAATTTCATATATTTATATACTAGAATTAAAACATTTAAGAAAAACTTTTTCGATTTAGCCTTTTCCGCGTACCAGTAATCAACATGAAATATAGGTTCTCTCTTATGCAAATTATTATTTTATAACAATGCACATTTTCCAGTTTTGTGATTGTTGAAATATCCAGTTCATCCTGGTATATAAAGCGTACCAATCCTGGACTCAACACTAATACAGTTATATTAGACGTGCTGCTCCACAAGTGCATATATGATATACATATATACATATATACATATATACATATATACAGAGTTATATATATATATATATATATATATATATATATATATATATATGTGTGGGGAGGGTCATATTTGTGTAATAATATTGCCAGAATTAATAACAGAACACACTCACTGTTTGGTTGGTTTTCGCTTCAGTGTCTTTTATATCGGTTAATTTAATTTTTTTGATCCTCAATGTTGACACTAACCGACCAACGGTCAAAAATACAGATACAATATAGACACAAACACATATATATAGTCTTTCGTTATATGTTCTTTCGTTGCACATCTGCAACATTGTCAGTGGTGATATTATGTTTCTTCCCGTTGTATTGTATGGCTACGCCATCTTTATTTAGTCTGTTTATTTATTTATTTATTTATTTATTTATTATTATTTTTTTGTCTTCTCTGCGCATGCGTTTGCGTGTGTGTATAGTGTTTTGTTTGATGTGTGTTCGTGTTTGGGTGACTGCGTATTGGTTATTGTATTCTATCTTAGTTTACTAGTGTGTGTTTATATGTGTTTGTTGTTATTGTGCTTGTGTATGTATTTATTTATTCATTTATACTTCTCTTAGGTCAGTGTTGTTTGTTTGGGTGTTGTTATTCCTTTCATTTTATTCTGTTTAGCCTTGGCCTTCTAAGTTCTATTTCGCTGGCCCCTCAGATTTGCCTATCTGCTGGGTCATTTCTATGTTTAGATATTATTCTAATTTCTATGTTGTCTATGTTACCGTCGTGTTTTTTTTTGTCTGGCATGTTCGTATAGTACGGAACCGTTTTTTCATCCTTTTAGTTCCCCCCAGTGTTGGTCTATCCTTTCACCTATGCTACGAGCTGTCTCGCCTATGTATGTTGTTGTTATGTTTCTGCAAGTACCCTCTGTACATCTTATGCTATAGACTACGTTTCTAGTTTTACACTTTATCCGGGGGTTTACTTTATATATAATACATTTTCAATTAGTACAGTGGGTTTGCTTAAAAGGGTAGGTTTTGCTGATCAGGGATTTTATGGTGGTTCCTGGCTTTTCTACCACCTTAATCTTTAAGTGGGTCTTTCACAGGGCCTTTCTACACTGGTTAGCTAATTTCCCTCCAGAGGTAGCGTCAACAGACATGACACTCTGGTTGTCGTACCATGAGGTGGCTTTCCCTATATTATGTCTAGTCCTATCTAAGCTATTCCATGATTTGCTCCTGTATAATGGGCAAATCCCTTTCATGTCCAGTTCTATGAAGGTCTTATACTTCTCCGTGGCTCCTTCGTATACTCTGATTCTGTCTCTTTGGTTGTAGCCAGACAACTGCATGCAGTTGATGAAGTGTTGGATGTGTCTTTCCATTTCTTTTGGGTCGCACATGCGGCACACGTTCTTCATCACTCGTACCAAGTCTGCGATCAAAATATTAAACTTAGCACTACTGGACATTGCTGAGTTTTTGAGTATCAGGTATTTGGAGGCCATGGGTTTAGCATAGTGTGAGTGGAGAATTTGGGCTCTCTCGTCTATAGTGTTAATCCAGAGTTCCGTGTCTAATACAGGTAATCTATTGTTAGGATGTTTGGAAGGGTAGTCGATAGTTACAGTTATACTCTGGTGTATGAAATTAGCTATCTGCTGGATGCTTTCCATTGTGATACGTTCTAAATCAAACTTGTTAGTACTCTCTTGTGAGGATGTCCTTATTACTATATTGATGTCGTCTACGTAACGAGAGTACATGATGAGAACTTACTCACGGACATACACTGACATTTTCTTTCGAACCACGCCACCTACATCCACACCACGTATAAACACCAAAAAAACACGTTCGTACCCCCACATATACACACTTTGCCTCCGGTATCGACACGCCATTTCTCCAACCGTCTGATCCCTCTCTATCCACACGCACGCACACACCGACCTACACCCCAACTCACACACAAACCTTTACCTGAACATGGAACCTCGTTCTTCCCCCAACTCTCACATTCACATATATACGCACACACACACACGTACACCTACACACATACACAAATACCACCTTCAGCCCTCCCCGCTGTGAGCCCCCGCCTCCCTCCCCCCTCCTCATACACACCTCACACCTTTCCAGCACTTGTTTATCTTTATGTTTATTTTTATTTTTATTTGTACCCCTTCCACCTTTTTTCCTCCCTTTTCTCTCCCCCACTTTTTACTAAATGTCTCTCCACCACTCCCCCACACACCCTCGGAACTCTCTTCCTACGCAATTTTCTCCTGATGAAGGTGTTATGCCTGAAATGTCACCCACCCACCCCCACTCTCAAGAGCGTGAACCTAATAAATCTTTATTTGTACTACCTTTCTGTTTTTATTCCCGTCAAAGTTTTCACTATATATATTTACTTATATATATATATATATATATATATATATATATATATATATATATATATATATATATTTCTGTGTTTGTGTATGTATGCGTGTGTGTGAGTATGTGTGTGTACATGTGTGAGTATTGTGTACCTGAGAGTGTGGTTGTGTGTGTATGAATGCGTATGCGTGTGTTTGTGTGCGTGTGTATGTAAATATTCATACATATATTCATAGAATAATGAGAAAAGTTCAACGCAAGTATAGCTGTTAAAATAGTAAAATACCGTCAATGACAGTGACGGGTGAAAATTACCTCAACTAACAGAAATCAGTGGCTTGAAGCGTGTTGAGCCCCAGATGTGAAAGGGAGAAAGAAATAAAGGAAAAAATGAACGAGACAAGATCACTTAAACACCATTTGACCTCTTCAACTCTAAGAGCGGCTATAGTTTTCTCTTTTCTCTCTCTGTCCCACGCTCTTTCCTTCTTCTCGCTGCTTCTTTTCTTTTTCTGTTCTTCCGTCACTTTTCTTTTCCTTTTCTTCCATCCTATTCTATGAATTCTAATAGAATTGCGGTCCATCTCTATCTCCAAAACAACATTGTTTATATATGTGTGTGCTTGTGTATGTGTGTGTGTGTGGGGGGGGGGTGTATGTGTGTGTGTGTGTCTATCTGTCTGTCTGTACGTGTGAGTGTGTGTGTGAGGATGCGTATATATAAATATATAATCGAATCGTGGCAGAACTACGTCGGATAATAATAAACGAATACCTGCTGAGGAAAGGATATCCAGTTCCACCGCTAGATAATATATATGTGCAGTTACAATTTATGGTGAGGTCCCAGAAACCTATCAAAGATTTCTATCGATTCTTATCTATTCGAGATGTCTGTCTCATAACTTTTTTTTTATTTTGCGTTGCTGTGGTTACTAACTATGGCCACATACGTCTGGTCAATTTATTCATGGTATCACACTTTCTTATCTTGTGCTTACTCTGGATGAAAATGTATTAACTTTTCGCAACATCGAGTGTTTTCGACCGCCTTAAACAATACGATCGGTAACACCTCTACTGTGATTCCCACTTCGATTTATACCATATATATACGAATATATGTGCGTGTGTATGTGTCTGTGTGACTGTGTGTGTGGGATGGGTTGGGTGTACGTGTGAGTGTGGTGTACATATATATGTATATATATATATATATATATATATATATATATATATATATATATATATATATGTATATATATACATTATAAAAGTGGATTAAAATAAAGTTTATCCCAATCATATTATACCATAAATCACCTTAATTATGCTTTATACTGGCTAAAATATGTAATATGGAGAGCACTATTTATTTATTCAAAATATTATTTAGGTATAATAATAAAGAACATTACTATTTCTAGAACATAGCAAGCAAAAATTATATTAAGAAAAAAATGTCATTTTACCTAAACTCTCATATCTGAAGAAGTGTGGATTTAGTTTCGGGATCTGATAACATGATCAAATCCAAGGTGGTCGATATAGAAACACATTGTAATATGTAATAACGTTTACAAAAAGTTGCAATTCCTCTTGTCACTTAATATATATATATATATATATATACATATATATATATATATATATATATATATATATATATATATATATATATATATATATATATATATATATGAGAGACGTAAAATAAGAAAATTATAAAATTAACTTACTTACTAAAATTTCACTCCCAACTAATTAGTTTCTGAAATGGAATAAATATACTTTCCGAAGAAAATGTTGAGAATCATTTCGCCGTCAGGGAAGACTATTCTCAGCTAAGTATCCAGGCAAAGCGTGGACTCTGGAAACTTATTCAAAAATAATTCAGTGGATAGAAAATAGCAAAGCGTGGACTGAATTCCTAATATATATATATATATATATATATATGTATGTATGTGTGTGTGTGTGTGTATGTATATATATATATATATATATATATATATATATAATTCCTCTTGTCTCTCTCTCTCTCTCTCTCTCTCTATATATATATATATATATATATATATATATATATATATATATATATATATATAAGTATTGAAGTTTCCGTTGAAAATTGAAAAAGTCATAGGAGTGAAGAGTGCTCTATGTAAGTTACAGAGCTAAATTTAATGTATAATAAAGAATACAATATAATTACCTCATTACCAGAGGTTTCCCGAATAAGGCGAATACACAGAACGTCCGCGTTCAATTGTCTGATGAACGAATGCGGACGTTTCTTGTATTCATCTTATTCGGGAAACATCTGGTAATGAGGTAATTATATTGTATTGTTTATTATACATTATATATATATATATATATATATATATATATATATATATACATACACACACATTATATATATATATATATATGTATATATATATATGTTTGTGTGTGTGTGCGTGTGTGTGTGTGTGTGTGTGTGTGTGTATGTATGTGTGTATATATATAATTCTTCTAGTCTATATATATATATATAGAGAGAGAGAGAGAGAGAGAAGTAGGAATTAGCTTCGTGCATAGCTGTATACAGATATGTATTGAAATTTCATATAGCCCCGGTGTTTTGCATAGATACGGATTTCTAAATGTATATCTATAAACACCGTATTTTCCTAGAAATATGAAATCTCAATACATAACTGTATACAGCTATGCACGAAGCTAATTCCTAATTCTATGCTATTATAAGTTGAGCCAACTTATGCAGCTTCATATGCAAATGAGATTAATCACCTCATTTACACAGACGAGAAAACCCTATATTCTCGCCTGCTTTCCAGTCCAGCAGTCGCAAGCGTGGGAGGGATCGTCCTGATCAGATCCAGTTAAGTTAGAAATGCATTAACGATTGTCCCCCTTGCCACCAGAGAGCGATAATCCCGGTGTTTTGCATAGCTACGGCTTTCTAAATTTTTATCCATAAAAATACCGTATTTCTTTAGAAATACGAAATTTTAATACATACACACACACACACACACACATATATATATATATATATATAGAGAGAGAGAGAGAGAGATATAACGGACTTCTGTAGTTTCCGTCTACTAAAACCCATTCACGAGGCATTGTTCTCTTCAATCCAACGCTGTAGAATTTTACCCAAGATGATTCGTAGCATGACTGAACCCAGGATAATCTAATTGTGAAGCGATGACTGTAACTCCACAGGCATGCCCAGGCATATAGATTTGTTTATAAATCTCATATTTCTACAATCGACCTAACGAAGTACCCATAGTATTCTGAGATCAAGACACTCTATGACAACATAATCAATAAAAATTGTCAGCCTGACTTTTACAATAATTGCTATAGAAAGTGACACTTTCGTTCGTATCTATCTTCGGCTTTTGTAACGTTTATATCCATAAAAGCACAGCGATATCTGTATTGAAAACGATGAAGTAAATAATATAATCGCCAAGAACTGAATATATTTGTCTAATGTATTTTGCTAGATTATTTTCACTTACCTTTATTTTTATTTCCTATCACAAAATCCATCTAGAGATAATTGAATAAAGTTAGGTGGATGGTTTTAAATTGCAAATTAGAACGCATGTACAGATCTATGAAACAGAAAAGAATAAAAAGAATAAATAAATTTACTTTTATAACAGAAATTGAATTGTTTAGCCAATGAAACTGGAAGCTCAAGATATATATCATCTTATATTACCGATAACAACAGTGTAATTTTCCGTGAAATATTTCAGCGTTTTATTTCTGTTTTAAACTATTCAAACGCATTGTATGTATGTATGTATGTATGTATGTATGTATGTATGTATGTATGTATGTATGTATGTATGTATGTATGTATGTATGTATGTGCGCGTGTATGTATGTATGTGCTATGTTCGGGTGTGTCCGAAAGAATATATGTTTAATTTACTTATCGCAGAAAGCAATTACACACTTTATGAAACGTTGGAAAATCTGATAGTGAGACAAAAAGAAAAACAATAATGAACGGCCATCGCTGTCCTTTTCCTTTTTCCTTTTCCCATTGAGTTTAAACTTGAAGTGCTACAATTCAATAAATGGTTATTTTATTAGTAAGTCTCACGGGAAGTAGAATGATGGACGAGTTGTTGAAATGTTCAGAGATAAACATCCATGATAGATTTCTTCTGATATTAACACAATGTGTTTGCTAAGATAGCAGCTGATATATCGACAAGTATATAAAAGTCGTGCTATATATTGTCGCAGAATCTATTTATGTTAGGCTGACAAATGTTGACAAAACTATAGAAACAGACAGATATCCGTACAGAGGATAAACCAGAGACAGAAGCAATTTCAGTCCCTGAATAATTGGATAAAAATTATATGACATTTCCTTTTCCAGTCATATATACATAACTATATGCAAGTGTGATTGGCTGTCATGCACTGGCGTGTGTCTATTGCTGTATTGGTAGTTGAGTGAATATATGTAGCTGGTACGCGTGAGTATTTAATATTCAATGTTTGAATGTGTATGTTAATGTTCGGTAGCTATATATCGGCCTAAGCATCTTCAACAAAAGAAAACAAACTGTGTTGTCGCGTAAAACTGTTTTGTGCGAGTATCTTCTGCCAAAATATCAGACACACTTCCATATATCACCAGTGAATTAGTGATTCGCCATGTAAATAACCGTTACCTTTCATGATTTTATTCACAGAATGTGATATATTTTAAACAACACATGTATCTAGTGCTGACCAGCCTACAAGTACTTTCTTTTGTCAACAGCAATGATCATTAGGCACAGCATGTGATCAGCAAGTTATCTACAACAAAAATAATATTCTTCTGCTTGCAGAATATTACAAATATAGAATATTACAAATATATATTACAAATATAGTTCAAATAACAACGTAGTAAGCAAAAATTGATTAGAATTTCTCACGTAATGACTAGAATAATTAATTGGAGCTAATGGTAATTTTTGTGCACAAAGCCGAGGGTGACAACTTCAAATCCAACTTGAATGGAGTATGGTGAGTTATCATTAAATTTACAAACTATTTCAATGTATATATATTCCTTATGAGACTGGTACTTAGTGAGTGGATCTCAGACTGGGTGACAAAACGGAATGAATTACAGTTTAAATGTCATTTTAGCCACAGTTATACTTGTTTGGCATGTGAAATGATCTTAGAACGTGTATTTTACTAAATCGACGGCATCATGGAAGTCATTTTAATCATACAAAATCAATCAAACTGATAGTTCACATTCATCATTTTTTTTAGTGGCAAAACTGTCGTCGTTCTCCTTTTGAAAAAGATTCTTTTTTCCACTCAATTATAATGTCTTTAAAATACTTTTTTTTCAGTTATTAAGTTAGGAGAGCATACATACCTTCTTTGTCAGTAATTCATTTTATTGGAAGTGTCTTGGGTATTTTAATGTCTCATCATGAAACGCATCCTGATATGAAGCGTCTAGCACAATACATCAACAAATTGAACGAACAATCTAATTGTAGGGTGTCCAGCATCTTCAACACTAAGCCACACATCTTTGCAGCGGCAGCACGTGACATAATGATGACTCGAGAAACATTCTTTCATTGCATTGACCTATGTAGATTTATATTTTCTGATATGTTAACTGTAATAAAAATTAGCCGATATATGTGTGTGGTTTCTTGTGTTGAATTTATGTATAATTAACTACCACTTACGCTCGAGTAACCAATTTCACTGGCCGATAATCATTGAGAATTCATTTATAAGCGAGATATTTTCATGATATTTACCCGTACGTATTCGTTGATTTGTAGGAAGTTTCTGTTGATGAATATTGACTAAAACACAATAAAACCAACGTCATTCTTAGCTGATGATATATTTATATCATTCCACAATTCTAATATCCGTAGAATTCTTTCATCAGCTTGACTCATTCAACGAAGCCTTATGCATTCGTCATTCATGTTGAATATAAAGTGTTCCGTGTCAAGATGAAGAATAGCCGTTAAGGCTTTATATCATATTACTTAAAATCTTTCAACTGAAAATCAATCTATTATGCATGTTTCTACATAAAAGAATTTCATTTCTTAGTAACTATTTAAATAAATCACACTTCCTGAAAGGTGCAATTATTTCATTAAATAATATTTCAAGGCATAATGCAATATTGTATACATGTATAGAGAGAAAATTTAAATCTCTACCTTTTGATAAGATTATCTTTTACATTCTTCTCATAAACCTTATTTAATGCAGTTTATTTCCAATAATAAAACTTCCAAGTAAATTAACTTGCTTGAAGTCATAAACTGTTTCAATGAAAATATCCTATATATTTAATTGTCATCTTAACAGACTAATTACGAAATATAATTTAGTTGGAAATATCAGTTATTTTTAGAACTCACACGAAATCATATGCGAGATATTCTCAACTGGATTGTGAAAGTGATTTGTTGATGAGTTATTTCAGAAAGAATTATTTATAGTATTTTAAATGGAACAATCATACGAATGAAATTTTCGCTATTAATTCAACAGATCAACATATATATGCATATTTATCTTTAATGTGGTTACAAACGTGACGGCCATTTGAAGACTATCCGTTAAATGAAATATTGACTTACAACGGGAAACAATCATTAGTATAGTTGAAGATATCGCGTGCAAATGAAACCTTTTCTTGAAATACCCCGCTAAATATTGCTGTTTGCTTTTTCTTAATATTAGAGCATTCGTTTTCTCAATTTTACGTTATAGATTGGTGTTTTTCTGGGTGGAGGGAGTAAGTTATGTGCTCAGCAATTGGGATCATATTTCGTACAATAATATAGATGTAAGGGAACTGCTTTAGTTTCCAAGGGTAATGAAACTTGAAGAGAAGTAATAGGAAAAGATAATATCAAGAAATAAATGAAAGTTGATGTAACTGTTGCGTAGTCTTCTAAATGGGGAACATAACTACCCCTCTTTCTAAATATTTCAGTTACAATACAAGATCTCAACTCAAATGACTTAAGTGAGTGTTGGACATCTAGACGGTGAATGTTCCAGATTTTCGAACTAGGAAACAACCTCCTCTCATGAAATTCATACGATAATGGAAAGGGAATTCACAGACACATGTAGCCATAATGTAGTCCTCACGAAGAATTAACGTGATGAAAGGTTAGCTGAACACTCTAACTACTTAGCTACACCTTCTCTAAGAAGAGAGTAGTACAACTAATATAGAGATTTGATTACACTATGTTACAAAACTTTTACTTCTTTGTCTTTGGTAAATATGTCCAGACAGATTCAGCATTGAGTAGCTGAACTATAATTATTTTCTCTCAAACTGCTATTTCGAAATTATATACACCATCGTAGAATGACTTCAGAAAGAAAATGGCAAGAAACTTTCGAAAAAAAAAAAACAGTCATCGACCACGAATCTTGTTCCTATATAATATTAAGATTGTGTTTAGGAGTATGTCAGATGTCTTCAGATACAATCCTTCTTAAGAAGCTGCAATCCTGGCCGAATTAACAAAACAGGCTTCCAGCCTTCATATGCACTGTGCAATGAACACTTGAATATCCATGGTTCTGTGGATGTGTTCGCAAATAACTAACATTAGATCAGCATGATAAGCTGCTTTTTATTAACTTGGATTTATTAGTATCTAGACACAAAGTATATCTGACCCAACTGCCATGATGATTTTCTATTTGGGATATAAAGTATTAAGGACAACATTTTTAAAAGTGTCCCTCCAAGTTTTAGTTTTTATCCTCACCAAGGAATTGCTTGTCACATTTTTCTCCTCACCTGGAAAGTATGCGCCCTTATATCCCTCTACAAAGACAAACAAATCCCTCATCGAGTTTAACATATGATATAGCAAAGGCACCCATTAATGACAGCTCTTTCTAATCCGTAAACACACACACACACATATATACACTCATATATATATATATATATCAGATTCTGATTATTACTGGAATTATATAAGAACCCAGCCTCCATAATTTTCAACAAACATCGACGAGTGCTAAGCTCTGATGAGCACCAACAGTGTGAAACAGATCTGTCAGCTTATCTCCCTTTGTTTGTTGAAAAAAGAAGTAAGTGACATAGTCACTACTTTAAAATAATAGCGCAAAGGTCTTCAAAATGTGTTTAATTAAGCATACAGTATATTGCCAAATATACTATACATATATTCATATATACACATATATATATATAGGTATGTGTGTGTGTGTGTATTTATTTTTTTAAGTATACACACAATATATATATATATATATATATATATATGCAAAAGTTCTATTTAAATTGTTGGGATACAACAAGTAAATATTTTTTATAACTGATATAAAGCACTCGACAAGTATTTGGAGTAGATATACGATATTAACAAATGGAAACTATATTTATAAAACCATATTTATTTCATTATACATATTTCAAGGATACCAAGTGAAATTATGGTATGCCTTCATCAGACAAAATACACTATATATCAGTTTTACAAATAAGCATTGATTGCAGATATGCATAATTTTAACAGCCATAAATGCATGAAAGTTAATCCTATATATTTATATATATACTGGGAATTTTTATTTAATAACACAAGGAATGTATAGCAGTAATTAAAAAAAAAAAAAATCACTTATGCTCTGTATGTATATATTATATGCGGGAGTAGATATAATGTGTATTTTCTGAATGTATGTGTATATATATATTTATGTATCTTTGCCTATATATACGTGCTGTGCAATAGGTAATTTCTCTAGCAAGATACATTTTGTGATGTTTAAATTCCAATTTTTAGTATATTGATCTCAATTTTTAAACTAAATATCTAATCATAATTAAACAATGATTAATTTCTCATATTATATACGTATATTCCATTCATGAATATTAATATTTCTAATTTTATTTATTCATTTCATCTCAATTGTTAACTCAACTTAATATGACATGACTTAAGGTTTTCGCTCTCTCCCCCTCTCTCTATCTCTTATCTCTCTCTTGAGTTGTTTCTCTCTGTCTGGTGGTTTGATATCTCTCTGTTGCTTTCCTCTGTTTTCTTATTTTTTTCTTCTTTTTTTCTTCTTTTCTTTCCTCTTTTTCTTTATTTATCTCTCCCTTTCTTTTCTCCACGCTTTTCTCTCTCCGTCTTTTGTACTTATCCTTAACACTACGACTTACTAAAATAATATAAACAAACCACTATCCTGATGTCCTCCAAAAGTAATGGTCGCATTTTGAAAGGGTACGTGAATGCTTATTTGTAAAACTGATATATATTGTATTTTGTCTGATGAAGGCATAACATAATTTAACTTGGTATCCTTGAAATATGTATAATGAAATAAATATG
>OZ024741.1:137916503-137921503 GCA_964016885.1 Eledone cirrhosa | reverse complement strand
ACGCATGTGTATAAAAGTCCTTCTTGAAAGTAAGCAAAAGAAGTGAGAACAAACACGAAGTGTATGAGGATAAACTAGGCGAGAAAGAAAGAGAAGGATATTTAAAATGTCATGCAACAATATGTTACATGGACGTAAAATTTATCAAAATTTAACAAGTGCTAAGTTTTGTATGATCAACTTAACTAACATATCTATATACAATGATACTAATTGTTTCTACTTTTGGCACAAGGCCAGCAATTATCCCAGTGCATTGCTGGTACTTTATTTTATCGACCCCGTAAGGATGAAAGGCAAAGTTAGCCTCGGTGGGATTTGAAGTCAGATATAAAGGGCCGTAACTCTATGATCCAAAGCATAGTTTCCGACCCTCTACCGATACTGCCTATCCACCGCTATATACAAGGATAATAATTGTTTCTACCTTTGGCACAAGGCCAGCAAATACCCAGTACATTACTGGTACTTTATTTCATCGACCCCGTAAGGATGAAAGGAAAAGTTAACTTCGACGGGATATGAACTCGTAAAGTGACGTAACTATGCTAGAAAGCATGGCGTTCAACCCCCTACCGATACTGCCAATTCAACATCGACCAAACTTGACGGTAATATCTGCGAGAGTTGAATGATTCACAAGTTGCATACCAGGTATCGGCTGGTAAATTAACGATTGCTTACATTCTGCTGATCGTTATGTGATATGACAATAGCAGTAACTTAATTGCATGCGTTAAATTTGATGTTAAAATATATCGGGTT
Organism: Eledone cirrhosa; assembly: GCA_964016885.1. NCBI lineage: Eukaryota > Metazoa > Mollusca > Cephalopoda > Octopoda > Eledonidae > Eledone > Eledone cirrhosa. The sequence continues at coordinate 137,920,738 of OZ024741.1, read as the reverse complement.
ATTTTCAAATAGTAATTCTCTACCATTGTCAAGTACAATAGATGCTTCGGTCAATTCCTGCTCGATAGCGTCAAATTATTTCTATCATATTTAGTTTGCATATAAATTTATGAAGGCGCGTGGTTCAGTGGTTGAAGAGTTGGATTCGTAATCGTGAGATTGCGAGTTCAATTCTCGGACCGAGTGATGCGTTGTGTCCTTAAGGAAGACACTTTTTTCACGTTGCTCCTTCTGCCAGGAGGTGCGTCCGGTAGATAGTATTAGCAGTGGAAAGACCAATGTTTCCTTGGTCCGATTTAATGAAATCCACCCCACTCAGCAAGCGAATGATGTGTGTTATCTTGTCGATCGATCAAAGCGAGCGAGCGATATAAATTTATAATTTTATGTTTATACAAACATATACATTTCTTTATTTATAAACACACACACACGCACGCAGCTTTCTATCTTCAATGCTTGAAGGTTATAGAATAAACAGAAGAAAATCAATCTGCTATTCATGGACAGGACTTCGTTGACATAGGTGTACTATGTTGTTTCTATTTGAATACACTCCTCTACGGCAGTAAACAGAACTAATCTGCTATTCCGTGTCATTTCCTGGTTAATGTTAGTACATTATAGTGCTTCTGTTTGGATTATTAGACGTTTGGCATTTGTCAATAATCATCCTTATCCAGTGAATTGTAAATACTCTGGCTTCTGCACACACACACACTTATATATATATATATATATATATATATAGGAACAAGTAAGACCCCGACGGCTGAGCTCAAGCCGTTTCGACGGCTAATTCTGGACTGAATTAGCCGTCGAAACGGCTTGAGCTCAGCCGTCGGGGTCTTACTTGTTCCTATTACCCACTTTACTACCCTAAGTATTGAGTACTTTGGTGCGTTATGGTCCACCTGGTTCCTTACCACATTTCCTTCGTTATATATATATATATATATATATATATATATATATATATATATATATATATATATATATATATATATACACATACATACACACACAAACACACAGAGACACATACATACACACACATATGTATATAAATATACAATACTGGATTAGCTGGTCTAAATTGTCACGGCAAAGGCCTACAGAAATGGAATGTCCCACTGCGGACTTTGCAATAAGGAGTTGCTCCATATTTTAAAATATGACAAAATGCTGCTTAACAGCAAAATTGAACTGATTCTATTATAATAACCCATTATTGTTATTATTAACTGTTAATAAATCAACTAATCAATGAATCAACATCATAACCTCCTAACTTGTCTCTCTTTCATTCTCTTTCCCTAAATATATTTCACCTCTTACATTATATCTTATCGTATTCTCTTCACTTCTAAAATAACTTCCAATTTATTAATTTATTAATTTATTAATTTATTAATTTAACCAATACATATATGTATATATTTAATATTTTCATGTTTATACCATCACATCTTTATATTTTAACCACCAACACCACAACTATTTTCAACAATCATATTATGTTCACTTCTCTTCGCACACATATAAATTTTATTTTATTTATTTTTTATCATCTTCATTATAACTTATTTATTATTATTTATTTATTTATTTATTTATTTATTCTTTTTTTCTTTTTTCTTTTTTCTTTTTTCTTTTTTCTTTTTTCTTTTTTCTTTTTTCTTTTTTCTTTTTTCTTTTTTCTTTTTTCTTTTTTCTTTTTTCTTTTTTTTTCTTTTTTTTCTTTTTTTCTTTTTTTCTTTTTTTCTTTTTTTCTTTTTTTCTTTTTTTCTTTTTTCGTCTCTCTTCTTTCTTTTTCTTTCTCTTTTTTTCTTTCTTTATTATTGATGTTGTAATTTGAATTTCGCTATTATATTACAAACGCCGTGTATAATTTTAAACAGCTTTTCTGATGTTTGGTTAAGCATGCATTGTATTTAAAATGAAGTGACACAACTTCAAGTAATTAGCAATTTTTAGACAACTTAATCAATGAAACAATTGTTAATACTGTAAATAAAATCCTTTTTGTAATGTTGACCATGTTATTCTTCACTCTTTCACTATTTTTACTCCAAGATTAACTCAAAAACTCGCTACCTAAGGAAACCTCTTGTTGAGTCAAACAACGCTGTACGTTAAAACTATCCACAATACTATTCATAAGCTCTAACTGGATTACCTATAACGACAATTTGTTATCCCATATATATATATATATATATATATATGTATATGATTTTACGTACATGTACCTCTCTGTGGGTTTGTGTACTCAAATATTCACATAGAAATTAACTAAAATGAAAAACCATATAATAAATAAATAATGACAGAAACCTTACCCATGAAACAGGGTGTAAATATTGAGGAACGTCGTGGGAGGATGGGCCATAGTTACACCAAATAGATTTAAGTCGAAGTATTTCTTTTTTTTTCATTTAAAATGGGGATGCGTCAATTCAGAAATGTTTAATTGATTTCCTCGAGAGAAATGTTTTCTCCCGACTATATGGCAATGCACTGGTGTGGTCTAGCAGTTAACCTGCTGGATTTAGTACCGTGATACCGTGATTCCTAGAAAAAATGGTGCGTTGTGGTCTTCAATAAAAAATAATATTTCATTGTAAGTGCACGCAATTTGAAGCAAACATTAGATGTGACATTGGTGCTGAGCTGTATCGGCTAGAACTTTCAGTTAGAGGTGTCGAGATGGATGGATGTAAATTCGCCTTCCATGATTTCACATATTGGTTTTGCCTTTGAACTGAAAAGATAACATATTTGCTCCTGACATTTAAGCACTTCCTCTAATGCTAACAAGTACCAGAGCCAATAAACAACTCAATAAACAACATGGTGGTTTATTCACATCATGCACAACTGCATGCAAACAGTTCAATCAATTTAGACAAAGAATAAATAAATAATTTCTCATATTTTATTTACCGCTTGTCCACCTGAGCGCGATTCTTCATTCATGGCACTCTATTACATCCTCTCTCTCATACACACACACTCTCTCTCCCTTCTCTTTCTCATACACACATACTCTCTCTCTCCCTTCTTTCTCTCTCACATACACACACACACATGTATACACACACGCACACACACGCTCACACACACACACACGCACACTCTTACTCTATATCTTTCTCTGGACGAAATTGGCCGTGTTCCCACCTAGAGTTATGGGTTGATACATACATACTACTTGCATGAAATTAATTAGCGTAGGGTTCAACAATGCGAGTTAACTGTTTACTCAGTTTAACCCACGTAATCAAAGATTAAAATGTACACTTGCATATTTATCATATTGGTTAGCTACACTTAACGGAGCATCGGGTGCCTAGGATTTACGTTCGAATTAATGGTACGAACAGCTGGTGACTATGTTGTTGGATCCATCAAAGACATTCGTGAATGTAAATTGAACAGCTTGACCAATCGCCCATATATATATATATATAAATATATATAAGACAATGTCATTGGACCGAGATCTTTGACGCTACACAGTTATGCAGAAGACCCGCCTTGCCTAAGTACAAAGAGAAACCTACAGTCAGTAGGCACCTCTAACAAAATACACCCCTGTCCCACTACCCCCAACCCATCCACACCACCCCCTTAAATGTGAAGTTATGTTGGTACCACAACATCCAGTCCGAAACAAATGAGGTCGTGTAGGTGTCACGACAAAAAAACACACAGTCCACGCTGTAATGTGGCCATGTAGGTAAGACGGTAAAAACCTCCCAGTACACACTGTAAACGTGGTTGGTGTTGGGAAGGGCACCCAGCCGTAGAAACCCGCCAGACGTGTAGGTGTCACGATAAAAAAAACACACAGTCCATGCTGTAATGTGGCCGTGTAGGTAACACGGTAAAAACCTCCCAGTCTACACTGTAAACGTGGTTGGTGTTAGGAAGGGCATCCAGCCGTAGAAAACCCGCCAGACAGTCCTATACGAGCAGGACAACCAATCTTGCCTCAAGTGGGAAAACTCCCGTCCAAACCCATGCAAGCGTGGAAGATGGACGTTAAACGATGATGATGATGATGATGATGATGATGATGATGATGATGATGATGATGAATATATATATATTTATTTATATATATAGAGAGAGATTTATATATATATTTATTAAAATAACAGATTAAAGTTTAAGAAAAGAATCGCTGCTTTCACCCTTAACGGGATCTTCAGAAGATCCCGTTAAGGGGG
>OZ024741.1:137894003-137909003 GCA_964016885.1 Eledone cirrhosa | reverse complement strand
ATATTTACCCACTATTTCTAATAGCACGTGGAAATCGATTAGATATATCGTCAATCATACACAATTAGGGACAAAATCAAAGTTACAAGAAAAAATGTGTATAAGCATACCAAAATTATGTTTCATAATATGTATATATATATATTTGAAAAAAAGGAAAAGAATGACTTCACCTGTAGTATATATCAATGAAAAATAAGGCCGAATTCCAAATCATCTTTTAATGTTGCAAAATCACGATATGTATTTTTATGGCCAACAATCTCACGTCAGCAGGTCATAATGCGGGGCAAATGGCGACGTCTTTAGGTGTTATTTACATAAAAGGTTAAGTAATCAGTTCTTGGATTACTGCAAAATATAGACAAAGAAATATGGAGTTATCAATCGGTCAGGGAGACCTCAGTGACAGATAACCGCTGTATATATAATCAAATTAGTCTCTAATATTTAAACATCTAAATGAATGGATATATAGATAAAATATCAATCAGAGAAAGAATATTACATATTAAATTGTGAAAAAGACTCTATTTATGGCAGTATAAGCCAAACAGACCAAAGATAGTTTAGTCTATCTCACTTATATATCTACCTCCCTACCATGGTTTATTTCTTGGAAAAGACCAATATTTGAAAAATTCCCGAATTCATGAGGTTAATATTCTTATATTTAAAGAGACCATATTTATCATGATAATCTACATACCAGTTGCCGATCTAGCATGCTCAACAAAAACACGTTGTGTAATTGATACATTACATGAATACATGTCTATTATTATTAGGACTACGTAACAGACTTATAATACCGCTAGAAATAACAGCCAAAATACCGTCTGACAGCTAAACAAATCAGGAGCTTAAATATAATTAAATTAGTCTCTAATACTTAAACATCTAAAAGAATGGATAAAATATATAAATAAAATATCAATCAGAGAAGCAATATTACATATTAAATTTAAGTGAAAAAATATATGTCAATCATTATTTTATAATAAAAGCTTGGATTTATTCCTTAAAAACGTTTTTGAGCTTATTTTACTCAAATATGCACCCTATCAGGTAATAGGGCACATATTTGAGATTTTCTTGAAGTCATCACCCGGATCAATGATGGCGGCTCATGGGTGGGTGTTGTTTACCTTGACTTTGCTAAAGTTTTCAATTCTGTGCCTCACAAAAGACTTATGGCAGAACTCTCTGCAATGGGTGTAAAGGATGATCTTTTTAACTGTTTGAAGTCCTTCATTCTCAGTCGAAGAGAGGTAGTCACGGTTCTAGAACAGCATTCCTCACCATATGAAATGTCATCTGGTGTACCACAATGATCTGTTCTTCACCCCCTTTGTGGCATATATTAATGACATAGAGGCCAACTTAAAGTATGCCACTGTACTGAAATGTGCAGATGACATCTAGCTGTACCTTGAGATAAAAAGGACAGATCCTGAGCACTATAGATCTTTCCTGCAATCAGACCTGGACACAATGTAACAATGGATCACAGACTGGCAACTCAAGCTAGATGTGTACAAGTGTACCACCATGCATTTTGGGAGTAAAAACCCAGCGTCCACATACTCCCTCCACAACACTAATATCAAGAAGTTTTCTTGTGAACGGTACCTGGGCATTAGAGTCAGCAGCGATTTGCGTTGGATGAAGCACGTCTCTAAAATTGGCAAGAAGGCCGAGGGTGTCTTAGCATCACTTAGCAAGACCTTTTTCAGCCACTCTCCAGCTATCTATTTAAAGCTGTATATAGATATGGTGCAGCCACACTTAGAATTTGCATCACCAGTCTGAAATCCATATCTTGCTCAGAACATTGACCGCCTGGAAACTGTTCAGAGACATGCAACCAAGCAAATACCCTGCATCAGCCATCCACCATACTCTGAACGCCTTACTTCCCTGGGCATGGATACATTGAAGCTCCGATGTCTGGCAACTGACTTGGTAAACACCCACAAAATTATTAACCATCTTCCCATCAACAACCCTGAGTACCTTTTTGATTTCCATGGATGTAACACACGTGGGCATGCCCACAAAGTTAGAAAACAATATAGCTCCTATGACTTTCGGAAACATTTTTTCACGCTCAGAGTTGCTGAAGCATGGAGCAAACTACCTGCATCAGTTATTAGCTGCTGAGACACTGCATCCTTTAACACCACTATGCTTCCTGAGATTCGCCAACGATACACCTATTATTCCCCCTCAATACACACGCACACATGTATAAACATGACTCATACACTATTCACTTCCCTGACATTCGTGTATTATTCTATGTACTATACATGCACCTTTGACGAGTTGTAGTACACCTGAGCACTGTACACAATAATTTCATCATTATTATTTAATTATTATGACTTCTATATTTTTGAAGTTAATATAATTATGCACCTAAAGATATTTTTTAGTAGAGCTTTTACACTGTTGAAAAGTTTGGCTGCTATTTCTGGTTGTTCATATACCCTTCCACGTTACTGAGACAGCAAAAAGGAGCGTTGGATTTTTGCAAACATTATGCGCTTTTCCTCTTAGTCTCTGCTCTGTATTTCAGATAGATCGATTTCCTTCGCTGATGATCCTGATTGATCAATGAACTAAACTTTATATTAGGTGAAATGTATTTCATAACTATAGAGGGATATATACGAAGGAGGGATACATATGAAGGAAGATAACTAGGTTTTGCAAGGCATCTATATTTGAAGTTTTTCTGTTAAATTTTAATGTTACCTTACGGAGCTACGTGTTCTTACATTCTCTACAGAATTTTAAAGTTTGATATGTTATTTTATGCATGTATGTCATTTGATATATATATGTCAATGAATATATTATAATAAATCCTCGGATTTATTCCTTAGAATCTTTGTTTGAGCTTATTCTACAGGTGATAGGGCGCATACTTGAGATTTCCTCAAACATGATAACCATATGTTTTAATGCAATATATATATACATACATATGTATATATATATATATATATATATATATATATATATATATATATATATATATATATATATATATATATATATATATATATATATATATATATATATATATATATATATGGATGTATGAATAGTATATTTGGCAATATACCCTATGTTTAATTAAAAACATTTTGAAGACCATGCGCTATCAGTTTTATAGTAGTGACTATGTCACTTACTTCTTTTTGGCGAAAGTAGGGAGAGAAGCTGACAGTCTGTTCACAAGAAGTAAGTAATATAGTCACTACTTTAAAACTGATAGCGTATGGTCTTCTAAATGTTTTTAATTAAACATACGGTATATTGCCAAATATACTATACATACATTCATGTTTACATCGTTATTTCAGAGCACCAATCCTAATACCATATATATATATATATATATATATATATATATATATATATATATATATATATATATATATATATATATATATATATGTATATATATATATGTATATATAGTGGTAGAACATTGGAAGGTAATAATATCCGTGGGACGAGTTCGGTACAAGTGGTTACACAACAGTTAGTTCACCATACCGAGAACAATTGTTTAACCTTAGCGCATCCTCAGCTCGTAATATGATAATATATCTCAGTAAATTTGCACATTTTAATTTGTGCTTTAAGCAGCAGAAGTATAATATTGTCGTATATCTGCAAATATATATGTTGGAAGATTGCGCTAAATGTGAATATAAATTTAATCAATTTTATTATAAAGCCTTAAAACATGCCACATATTTCCATCAAAATTAAAAGTAATGGAGAATACCTTTAAATGGTTTTAAAGCCGAATTTTGCTTACATTAGAAACCATGATTGCCGCGTAAACAACCATAAATAAATACGTAATCATAGTTCCGGTATACCTATCCCTTATAGTATCTTGAAATAGGTGTAATAACCTATATATATATAAATATATGTGGGTGTGTGTGTGTGTGTGTGGGGGGGGGGGGCGACTGTGTAGTTATGTGTGTTTGTGTATGTGTGTGTGTATGTGTGAGTGTGTATAAACATTTGGTTAAGTAGAGGGTTCCACTTTATTATGAGGTGACGAGTTTGTGTGTGTGTGTATCTGCAGTAAAATATAAACGAACATGAATGTCGCGTGTGTTTCCTATATATGGGAGAGTGTGTTGAAAACTACAGATCACAACCAATTGAATGTAAATATATGAAGTATAAATATGTTTGTATCACATGAAACAATAAGAACAACATCAATATGTAATGGTCATAAATATAGACGTTAATACGAAATATGGCAGGAACATTTCAAAACATTAGCACTTTTCATAAGTGTTCATTATATTTTCTCCATCTATTATATCTCAAACACTTACACACGCAATCACACGCGCGCAGGCACACATAAAAACACACACACCAAACTAAAACATCTTCTTCCTTCGATGCTGCATTTTCTGCTCATTATGTTATTTTTATCATTAGGACAGTGAAACCAATTGTACACTCCAGTAGTTTCTTCATTTATTTCTCATTATATTTCTATTAGAAACATTTACTCGATCACCATTAAAAATGTAGTGGAATAAAATAACAATAATCTTTGTGGTGATTTAAAATTCTGTACTATAATTTCTTGTCAATATTTACTCAAAATATTTCATTGAAATATGTCCTTATATCATTTACTTTTGATCGATTATGTTTGTATTTGTGTCCGTCAGCTCGACAAATTAAAATTTAATATTTTTTCAACCACAGATTTTTTCAAATATTTGTATAAAGTATAATATTCTTATAGGTATATAAAGTTTTTCTGTGCTTTCCTATTTCAAGCTTTTGTGGAAACAACAGAATGTTTTTTTCTTTAAATATTATTTAAAATAAATAAATAAATATATATCTATATATCTATATATAGAGAGAGAATTAGTATATCTACCAACATATGCGTACAAATGTACACTAATGCTAGCAAATACATAAGTTATGTCATAGTACCTAGGTGGTTCAATGCAGGAGGATGCAGAACAATTATGAAAGACGTAAAATAAGAAAATTAAAAAAAAAATTAAAAATTAACTTACTTACTAAAATTTCACTCCAACTAATTAGTTTCTGTAATGGGATAAAGATAGTTACGTAATATAACCATCCAGAATTCATTACGTCATCAGGGAGTCTATTCTCAGCTAAGTCTCCAGGCAATGCGCGGTCACTAAATTTTAGTAAGTAAGTTAATTTTTAATTTTTTTTTAAATTTTCTTATTTTACGTCTTTCATATATATATATATATATATATATATATATATATAACGAAGGAAATGTGGTAAGGAACCAGATGGACCATAACGCACCAAAGTACTCAATACTTAGGGTAGTAGAGTGGGTAATAGGAACGAGTAGGACCCCGACGGCTGAGCTCAAGCCGTTTCGACGGCTAATTCTGGACTAAAAAATTTTTTTTTAGTCCAGAAACCTTTTTTTTTAGTCCAGAATTAGCCGTCGAAACGGCTTGAGCTCAGCCGTCGGGGTCCTACTCGTTCCTATATATATATATATATATATATAAATATATATACGATATTAAACAAATGGAAACTATATTTATAAAACCATATTTATTTCGTTATATATATTTCTGGGATATCATATTAAAAATATGGTATGCCTTCCTCAGACAAAATACAATACATAAGCTGTTTTATAAATAATTATTGATATACCTTATAATAATGCAACTTCCATTTAAAAAGTTGATTTGGAAGTTGCATTATTATAAGGTATGTCAATAATTATTTATAAAACAGCTTATGTATTGTATTTTGTCTGAGGAAGGCATACCATATTTTTAATATGATATCCCAGAAATATATATAACGAAATAAATATGGTTTTATAAATATAGTTTCCATTTGTTTAATATCGTAAACCTACTCCAGAAACTGTTCAGTGCTTTTATATCAGTTATAAAATATTTACTCGTTGTAACCCAACAATCTTAAATAAAACTTTTGCATATATATATATATATATATATATATATATATATATATGAATAAAGTTAGTCCTTCATCAGTTATCTTGCAACCTTCATTGGTATTTCATCGCTTTAAAGACCATATACCTCCGGTTGGTGCGAGCAACGGCTAAAGAAACTCGTTGGGACACGTAAATAAGGGGAACGAGCGAGACTGTAAACAAACAAAGATGGTAATGCAACGAAAAGTGAGGAAGAAAGAGTCAAGTCCCAGATTTCCATGAATATATGTTCGGTGAAATCGTGAACGAGAGAGAATAAAGACCATCAAACCTAGTCGAAATGTGAGCAAGGAAGGAATTCCGCACATATATATATATATATATATATATATATATATATATATATATATGTCGTGTAGACGCGTTCTTGAGACTAGTAAAATGAGGTATCCTCTTGATAAGTCGGCAGACCTCGCAAGGACTCTATATCTTTGATATATTGTTTTTGTTTATGCCACGAAACTACGTAGTCGAGGAATTTAGGAACAGTTTAGGTATGATACATTTTATTACTAATTATATCTAAATGTTTCTTCTCTCTTCATAATGTATTTTTAACTCTGATACTGGTTCAGTCTAGTTCAAACTGAATTGGTCTGTCCCAGTCATTCATTGAGCAACATCGGTGAAGTTGGCACCCTTAACTCACAGTTGGGTGCGGATGCGTTCATGTATATATGTGTGCGTCCGCATGTATCTGTGTGTTTCTAAATATATTAATAACTCCCTCTGGTCGAGCAATCTTTGAGGTGTGGGGACAACTGGAAAGCTTCCATTACTCATACTTCTCGCCTTCTTCACTACCTCTTCTACGGCCTCGATATGAATACCCCCTCCGCCTCCGTGGTATTTTCTTCGTGGTTATAAGAGGCTTAGCTCTGTTTCTCGACCGTTATATCGCGTGACTATCTCCCCCTCCGCCTTTTGGGATTCTTTCTCACGTCGTGTAGACGCGTTCTTGAGACTAGTAAAATGAGGTATCCTCTTGATAAGTCGGCAGACCTCGCAAGGACTCTATATCTTTGATATATTGTTTTTGTTTATGCCACGAAACTACGTAGTCGAGGAATTTAGGAACAGTTTAGGTATGATACATTTTATTACTAATTATATCTAAATGTTTCTTCTCTCTTCATAATATATATATATATATATATATATTTATTTATTTATTATATATATATATATATATATATATATGCGTGAGTGCGTGTTTATGTGTATTTAACACCAGCTCAATGTGAACTCGGAGCGCAGAGAACCTAAACGAAAGCAACAAATCATCCTATCTGACATTCTAACGACTCTCCTAAACCCCTGCCAGATCATAGCCAGATATATACCCATATTTTAGACTAGGTCGAATGTATTCTGATTTCAGTTCAGAACTTAAAATGTTACTCCTATAGACTCTACGTCAGTGAAAGTGATTATTTCTATAGAACCTAAAACCTTATTTAATGATATTTGCATAAAGGTATTTAATTTTGGTGATGTTATTAACGCACTAAAAATAGTTGGCGCATTGACAGAATCGTTAGAACGTCGGACAAAATGCCTTGCAGTATTTAGTCACGCTAGTTTACGTTCTGAGGTCAAATTCCGCCGGAGTCAACATTATCTTTCATCCTTTCATCTTCTATATATATAAAAGCGAGGATGTGTGTGTGTGTGTGTCTGTGTACAAATTTGGATAGTTAAGGCTTTTACAATTACCAACCGAATTTGACCAAATTTTCTGTGCACGTTACACGTCGCTAAGATGGTCACATCACAAACATTTTTCAAATCGACCCACGTTGAGCAATAAAAATTGATATCAAAATTATCGGTAGCAAAAACTTTATTGACAATCCTTATAAAAAAGGGAGATAACCAACTTTATTGACAGAAATATAAACATCAGATTCATTTGAAAATAAATCACTAATATTATCGTTTGTTTCTTGTTTATTCTTTGTTGTATTTCAAACCCCGGGCAACGCCGGGTAAATCTGCTAGTCCTTCGATAAAGTTAAGTAACAATTGTGTATTAGTATCGACGAAATTGTCTTTCATTTTCCCTTAAAATCCAAGGCCGTATGTTGAAATTAGTAACGCTATTAACGCTCTGAAGACGTATTAATAACCCAACCTCTGAGTAGAGTGTAGAATCGCCATTAAAATATGAAATTAATAGGACTTTCTTAAATATTGTTTAATTTTTGTAATATTCGGTTGACGATGGCCATTTCTCTCCTCATTTGTATGTAATAATCACTTAATCATTGAACAAAAGACTGCATTTATCTTTAAAATATTTATGGAAACATTGCATGTCCTTCACTCTTATCTCTTATACAACAAAAACTTCAAATAGATATTACATATTATAGAATGTATATTTATGATATGATTTATATTCATGACTGAAAAATATTAAATTCAGGCTGTTGACTGATATCTGGAGAATACTATATGAAGCACACCAAATAACGAATCTCATCTCAAATTTTATACGCGTAAATCAACACATTAAAATGAAAAAGTTGCCCATAAATTATATTCAAAGCACATATTTACGAAAATTTCCTCATAATATGTCGAGTTAATTCCCTTTGAAAACATTGATGTTCAAGTTTTTCAAGATAGCGACAATGGATAATATCATAAAGTCATAATGATCCTTATAATTGCTGCACATATTGCGTCAAAGCTGGAACACACTGTATGTAACAGGATGCATTTAGCATATTGAAAACTGATAAAATAGTTCGTTCCACCCCAACCGTTGAAAAGATGAAGTTTATATTATTCATGACCTGTTAAATACATACGCATATATAAATATTTAACATACAACACAATGTCTATGTTGAGAAAACCGACACTAATAAAGCTTGTTAGGGCATCAAAATAGTGTTTATACCCATACTGGTAGGCAAAAAAACAGCCATTAATATAGGACTTTACATGGCTAACAGTTTTGCAAAATATATGCTTCAGATATAATTAAAACCTCTGAGATATATGCAGCTAAAGATGATATACTATTCGCAATACAGTCCCCATCACAAATGTAATATTCACCATTCCTATAATATAGAAATCTCACCAATATCGAATACATTCTGAGACAATATCGAATACTTTCTGATCATGTATCAGAATATACCACACAAGATACAATAAAATAAAACTAGCGCCATAATAATAGATGGAAGCCGCTCTACGTATCTACATATACCTAGACTATACATTTCCACTGCTTTAAGATAAAGAAACATACAAACGTTCACCTCTTCTAGAGAATGACAATGTAAATAAAGTGGTTTCTGATAGGCACAATGCCAACAATTTTAGAGGGGGAGTCGATTAAATCGATCCCAGTGCGTTACTGGTACGTTATGTTATCGACCCTGTAAATATAATTGTTTATACCTTTGGCACAAGGCCAGCAATTAACCCAGTGCATTACTGGTACTTTATTTTATCGACACCGAAAGGATGAAAAGCAAAGTTAACCTCGGTGGGATTTGAATTCAGACCGTAAAGGGCCGTAACCCTATGCTGCAAAGCATGGTGTCCGACCCTCTCCTGATACTGCCAATCCATACAGACATTTAATATACAGTAGAAACGTAGATAAAATATAAGTAACACACTTTTTGTTTAGAATTAAATGTCACGCTAATTCTTTTATCACAATAGCTATGCAATAAATAATTTGCAGAGATGGGGCTTAGTAATTCTTAAATATTATGTCATCGTTTAAAAAAGGGAAAATTCTGTGACACTATTCTGAATTTCCTATTTTGAGGCCAAAAAAATGTTTTTATTAATGATGCTATTATGACAAACGATTGCCAATGTTCAGATTTACTTTTCACAGAGAGAAACACACCGCACAAGTAAAATACACTTATCGATTTCTGCTCAACCCACTTTCTAAAATATATAATAAGCAACTTCAATATTGCATAATTAACAAGTGCTATGAAGAAAACCTCCCATCATTGTAAAACGGCTTATATAAAATAATTAAAGTGTTTTTCCCTACAAGGAATTTTCAATCGGAAATAATATATTTTACTAAGAAGCAGAATACTGAAAATGTATGTGTAAATCATCGTTGGTAATATTAAATGTTGATCACTAAACTCTTTGAGACCAAGTACCGTTACCTCTAAATTATGCCTAAATATTTCATATAGAGTTGAATTTTCCCCCGTTTCATTCAATGTTCATTCCACAATCTAATGACAATACCATTCACCTATAAGTATCTTTTAAAATAAAATTAAGTACTAGTTTAATTTTATGTATTCGTTGCTTTACTTTAATTGCTGTTCCCTTCTATGACTTTAAGAGATATCATTTTTCTAATCTTTTAAAATATATTGCATCAAAGTAATTGCTCTTCTGTGAGATCTTCATCCATCTTTTCAGTGTTAGGTGTTCTCTTCGACGAGATTCAAAGTGTTCCCTTCTTGGCTTGATCAAACGCCTCTACTTCGCACTCTCCTCAACCATTTTCTCCCATTTATCAGATGAAATTCCAGCGCAAGCCAAACTGCCCCTGACATAATCCCGGTACCGCATTTTTGGTTTGTATGCTTTGGAATACGATGATCAGACATCCGGAGCACGTGATTACACCACCTCAACTGATGCCGTGATTCTGAAGACACCAAATCTAATAAGGTCCGGATGTTCCAGCAACCAATATTCATACGTTTCAACTTCTTCGCAGTAGCAGGACGACGACCGGGCCCATGCTGTGGTACCATAGGGCACCTGCTAGGCTAGACCATTTCACCATCAGTTCCAGAGCCCCCATTGCCATTAATTCGTTCATTATCATGGTTTATCATTGAATATATTTGCCTTTTTTGGCTACGGCCAACCACAATGCAACAAATTATTTGTGCAAATCAATCAGGTGATGCCTATGCTTGATATTCTTTTTTAAGTGAAGAAGAGCTTTGCACAAAACTAATCCTTCTCTCTGAGCATGAAGAGCCTGTACTGAAAAGAAGAACTGGTCAACATCATCGGCTGCCCTCAACACCGCAGGTGTTTATTCGGAGGTTTCCTCTCCTAGAGAAGTGTTGTGACAATAGATAATCTCATACCCAGCGGGCTATCTGCCCGCATGGACGCCAACCCACTATTTATATATATATATATATATATATATATATATATATATATATATACATATATATATATATATATATATATATATATATATATATATATATATATATATATATATATATATATATATATATATATATATATATATATATATATATTGTTATGCTTTGGGAGGGTCATGTTGCCAATAAGAAACACACGCACCAGCTGCTTTCACACCAATTTATTATAAATTAAATTTATAAATTTAAGAATTTATAAATTTCTGGTTGGTTGGTTGGTTCCACAACTAGACGATTGTTCATATATTCTCAAAGTTCTTTCGTCACACATTCTGTGACCTTTTCAGTGATTGGGGATTCTTTTCTTTGTTTTTGTGCCTCTCCTTTGTTCTGTTCTACGCCATTTTGTTTTTGTGTGTGTTGTGTGCTTAGTTTGCGCATGTGTTACATTCGGGTGTCTGTGTGTGTTTATATTTGTTTATTTATTTGTTTATTTACATGTTACAGGTTGGTTGTCTGTTCTATGCGTGTGTGTGTTTTCATTTTGTCCTTAATTGTAAGTTGTGATGTTGCTATTCCATTCATGTTTTCTATTTAATTTTGGTTGGAGTTCATTTATGTTTATTGCCTCTGTGATTTGTCTAAACATTGCGTCTTTTCTGTGTGTAGATTCTATTTTTATTTCTATGTTCTCTAATTTACCCTTATGTTTTATTTTAGCATGTTGGTGGAGTACAGATGATTCTTTACTATCTTGAAGCTCTCTCCAGTGTTCATTTATCCATTCTCCTATACTATGAGCTGTCTCACCTATGTACACTATATTCTTATCTCTACATTGTCCTTCAGTACATATTATGCTATATACTACATTTCTAGTTTTACAGTTAATATGGGGGCTTAGTTTACAGATTATACATTTCTTATCTATACAAGGAGGTCTTTGAAAAGGGTATGTATTGCTAATGCGTAGAAATGATCAGTGAGACAGCAATGTTGAATTCCGTGGGATTGATACCAGTGAGCTGGGACTCCTACTTAAACTTACCTATAGTAATGATTATCTAGATACATATGACCTTAGCAACCTGTGCTCTACAAGACCAGCAAGAGGCAGACCACCTACCATTACCTCAATGGCCAAGAAACCCCACACAGATAGATGGAACGGGTGGACCAGAGCCATACGGACCCCCGAAAACGATGATGAACTAAAGAAAATGATTGCACGTGCGTGGGGGCCAGTATAAAATTAACCCTTAAGGAATATATGTTCAAATTTAATGGAAAAACATATGCCCAAGAGGAGGGAGCAGCCATTGGTGATAGCATTGCAGGTGACATAGCTAACCTATTCATGGTATGGTGGGACAATAGACTTACACTTAAAGAACAATTAGAAGACAGCAACCTCTTAACCCTGATAATGTACTCCCGCTACGTTGATGATATAAACATCGTAGTAAAAACACCCCCACTAGAGAACAGTCAGGAATTAGAGAAAAACACAACGGAAAGCATCCAGCAAATAGCTAACATCATCCACCAGAGTATTAGAGTTACTATAGACTACCCAAGCAAACACCCCAACCATCGATTACCTGTACTAGACACAGAGCTCTGGTTAGAAAGCATTAATAACAAAAAACAAATCCTCCATTCCCATTATGCCAAACGCATGACTTCCAAATATCCACCGAAACTCAGCTGTTTCGGACCACACCAAAATCAACATACTGATTGCGGATTTGGTACGGGTGATGAGAAACGTGTCCCGCATGTGCAACCCCAAAGAACTAGAGAGACACATAGAACACTTCATCCACCGTATGCAGTTCTCTGGTTACAATCAGAGAGATAAAATTAGAGTATATAGAGGAGCCAGAACCAAATGGAAAAAAATGGTAAATAATGATACAAATCGGACCTGACCCTTGTATAGGAGCAACTTTTGGAATAGAATAGAAAGAACTAGGAACAAGGTTAATAGAATAAACTCATGGTATGATAGCAATAAATACCAAAGTGTAATGTTCATCAATACAACCCCTAGAGGTGAATTAGCTTACAAATTTAGAAGGGCCCTAGATAAACATAAACTCAATATTAAGATAGTAGAAAGACCAGGTACCTCCATAACAACACTTATTAACAATACATACCCTTTTCAAAGACCTCCCTGTATAGATAAGAAATGTATAATCTGTAAACTAAGCCCCGTATTAACTGTAAAACTAGAAATGTAGTATATAGCATCAGATGTACTGAAGGACAATGTAGAGATAAGAATATAGTGTACATAGGTGAGACAGCTCATAGTATAGGAGAACGGATAAATGAACACTGGCGAGAGCTTCAAGATAGTAAAAAATCATCTGTACTCCACCAACATGCTAAAATAAAACATAAGGGTAAATTAGAGAACATAGAAATAAAAATAGAATCTACACACAGAAAAGACGCAATGTTTAGACAAATCACAGAGGCAATAAACATAAATGAACTCCAACCAAAATTAAATAGAAAACATGAATGGAATAGCAACATCACAACTTACAAGTAAGGACAAAATGAAAACACACACGCACATAGAACAAACAACCACCAGTAACATGTAAACAAACAAATAAATAAACGAATATAAACACACACAGACACCTGGATGTAACACATGCGCAAACAAAGCACACAACACACACAATAACAAACTGGCATAGGACAGAACAAAGGAGAGGCACAAAAACAAAGAAAAAAATCCCAGTCACTGAAGAGGTCACATAATGTGTGACGAAAGAACTTTGAGAATATATGAACAATCGTCTGGTTGTGGAACCAACCAACCAACCAGAAATTTATAAATTCTTAAATTTATACTTTAATTTATAATAAATTGGAGTGAAAGCTTATGGTGCGTGTGTTTCTTATTGGCAAGATGACCCTCCCAAAGCATAAGAATATCGGTTTCAACACTCGTTTTCAGATAAAGAATCTTGCTAAACAAATTCAGAAACGAAATATATATATATATATATATGTATATATATAGGAACCAGTAAGACCCCGACGGCTGAGCTCAAGCCGTTTCGACGGCTAATTCTGGACTAAAATTTAGCCGTCGAAGCGGCTTGAGCTCAGCCGTCGGGGTCTTACTGGTTCCTATTAGCCACTCTACTACCCTAAGTATTGAGTACTTTGGTGCGTTATGGTCCACCTGGTTCCTTACCACATTTCCTTCGTAATATATATATATATATTCCGATGTTTTTTCGCCTCCAACTTTGTTATTTATCACTTCTTAAAAGCTACGCGCTCCTTCTTTGATTAACTAATTGTTTATTTACAAGCCCCGAATCACTGTCTTACACTCGCACACGTTCCCTCTCCTCTTTTTTATGAATCGCAAAATTACTTTCCTTCCGAAGTTACCATCGGCACAATTTGCCTGCAATGCACTCTGTACTAATTGAAAGATACATTTGTTGTCCCTGTCTGTTTGTTGTTTTCTCATATTCGTCTGTGCAGCACCTTATTCTCAGCCATCATCCGGCCTGGACACAATATCATGCAATACCACCATCAGGCACGAAAGTGCATTATCTGGATGTGGCTGAAGAGAACGTCGGATGCTTTTGTTCATATGTCCTATATATTTGTTACTTTAATTTATATATATATATGTCTTTCTCTCTCTCTCTTTCTCTCTCTCTCTTTCTCTCTCTCTCTTTCTCTCTCTCTCTTTCTCTCTCTCTCTCTCTCTCTGTTTATATATATATATATATATATATATATATATATTTATATATATATATATTT
>OZ024741.1:137836503-137889003 GCA_964016885.1 Eledone cirrhosa | reverse complement strand
CTCGTAATAGACGAGCTGAGGATCCGCTAAGGTGAAACAATTGTTCTCGGTCCGGTGAACTAACTGTTGTGTAACCACTTCTACCTAACTCTTCCCATGGACTGAGTGCTCTGCCACTACGGATATCACCTTCCAGTGTTCTACCACTATATATATATATATGTATGTATGTATCGTTTATATACATATATATATATATATATATATATATATATATATATATATATATATATATATATATATATATGTGTGTATATATATATATATATATAGAGAGAGAGAGAGAGAGAGAGGGAGAGAGAGAGAGAGATAGGCAGAGAGAGGGAGAGATGTATGTATCGTTTATATATGTATATATATATATATATCGTTTATATATGTATATATATATATGTATGTATGTATCATTTATATATATATATATATATATATATATAAAGAAAAAAGGTGAAATCGAAAAAAAAGTGGCTCACGAAGGCTTTTTATTAACAAATATAATTCGATTGGTTATAAATGAAATTATGACTATCACGTGAACAAGTTCATTAAATTTCGCGCCGGTATTTGGGAATGTATTTTGTAGCCTTTTAGAGAATTTTATGACAAGCAAAAGATAATGGTCAAGAGAAATGGGATGGGAGAATTGGCCTGGTTCAGTGAATATGGCTGGTTCACTGGGGTGTCAGAATTCAGATTTTCTATTGAAATAAAGAAAGTAAAGATATGTATGTTTATTTGTGTGTGAGTGTGTGTTGGAGTATGTTAAGATGGAGAGAATATATATATTTTGTCTGTGTGTATATGTGTGTAGGAAAGTGATTCTATTAGTATAAATGGGGGAGGGAGTTGTGTGTGTGTGGATGGGCGTGGATGTTATGTGTGTGGATGGGGGTGGATGTTATGTGTGGGAGTATGGTTAGCATGTTAAGATGAAGAGAATATATATATTGTGTGTGTGTGTGTGTAGGAAAATGATTCCTTTAGTAGGAATATTTTTGAATAAATATATTTTCCTTACTTATTTTTCTACACACACACAATATATATTCTCTTCATCTTAACATGCTAACCATACTCCCACACACACATAACACCCATACACACACATAACCTCCCCCCCCCCCACACACACACACATACACAATTTCCTCCCCCATTTATACTAATCGAATCATTTTCCTACACACATATACACACACACAAAATATATATATTCTCTCCATCTTAACATACTCCCACTCACACACAGACACATAACACCCATATACACACACACAACACCCGCCCCCATTTCTACTAATAGAATCATCTTCCTATACACACACACAAGCACACAAATAAACATACATATCTTTACTTTCTTTATTTCAATAGAAAATCTGAATTCTGACACCCCAGCGAACCAGCCATATTTAATGAATTTGTTCACATGACAGTCATAATTTCATATATAACCAATCAAATTATATTTATTTAAAAAAACCCTTCGTGAGCCACTTTTTTTTTAAAGTAAAAAGAAATTCAAACAAACTTACGCGAAAGGTGATATACTTATTCACGTGACTACATCAACCAACCAATCTCCACTCATATATGAAAAACAACCTGCTATATTCACTAAACCAGAACAATTCTCCCATCCCATTTCTCTTGACCATTATCTTTTGTTTGTCATAACATTCTCTAAAAGGCTACAAAATAAATTCCAAAATACGGGCGCGTACATTTGATGAACATGTTCACGTGACAGCATAATTTCATTTATAACCAATCAAATTATATTTATTTAAAAAAAGCCTTCGTGAGCCCCCACTTTTAAGTAAAAAGAAATTCAAACACTCATATATGAAAAAACAATCTGCCCCCCCCCCCCCCCCTCTCTTGTTTGAAGTACTTTGTAACGCGAACTGGCGCGGAATTTATTATACTTATTGACCAATCAATCAAATTACTTCTCTAAAAACCATGGCGTTTCGAGCCACTTTTTTCCATATAAAACAAGTAACATTCAAAGACCAACCAGATGTGAGAAAAACCACAGACCCTCCATCTCAATTCTACTTTTGAAAAGCAGAAGAACTGCAAAACCGGTAAAGGAACCGATAAATTTTTTTTTTTTTTAAATAAGACTCCAGTTGCATTTTCGATTACATTTTTTTTCTTTATACTTTCACTAGTGTAGGACACCTCAGTTATTTTTCATTTTGTAAAAAAACCTCACTTTCTAATATATATATATATATATATATATATATATGTATATATATATATATATATGTTAGATATATATATATATGTATATATATATATATATATATATATATATATTTATATATATATATATATTTATATATATATATATATATGTATGTATGTATGTATGTATATATATATATATATATATATATATATATATATATATATATATATATATATATATATATATATATATGTATGTATATATATATACGTATATATATACCCAAAGTATATAGAGAGACTGACTGATATAAGTTATATGAGCATATGTCGTTTAGTGAAATAGTTGTCTCGTCTGGAATGTTCGATAGGTTATAACTGCAGAAGTCTGTAAATAACAAACTTATACAGTTTGAACATGACAGGACATTGAGCAAATCTAGGCTACTGTAGTAGAGAGATACTGAATGTGCTTGTAACGTGTTACATAACATGGTTACTAACCAGATCCCATCTAAACTTTAATTTCCAATTGTACTTTACATCTTTGTCTTCTCCTCCTCCTAATATATTAAACATAAATTGTCCATTTAAAACTTTAAAACTTTCGTCAAATTTCTGTAAAGTATTTTCCTCCTGAATGTAAATATTTGCCATGGTAAAACTATACACGATCTATCAATTGATCTTCTGGCTTTCGTTTAATTATTCGGACCATAAACTTCAACCATATAATACCAAACCTTTGCTCATCAAATTGACCACTTATATTATGTAAAGCAACTTATTAGAAATCAATAAGTTAATTTTGATCCGAGATGTTTATGCTGCATAACTGTCATTCTCTCCAAATACTGTTATTATAAAATGATGAAAGACCACAATGGATATATTTTCATGAGAAGACACTGATACGTGCTAAATACAACAGCACCATAAAGCTTTGCTTAACCCTTTCATAGTAGCCCGTCTAAAACCGGCCCACCTTCTCTGACTGAAAGCTGTGTTTGAAAATGCTCATATATAAATTTAAACGTTCTATTATAAGTTTATACTCCAAATATTAAAGCGTGAGTTATATTACTGAAACCTACAAAAATGTGTCTTTATTTTCAGAGTTAATACAACATTGCAGGCAATCTCTTTCATTAGAAATAATATAATGGAACAGTTTAATGTTTATATTTATCTATAAGCCTTACGACATTGTTTTATGTAAAATCCCTTGTTATATTCAAGCTGAATATAACTAACCAGAAATTTAGTTATATTACAAAGTCCCACAAACTTTTTGATTAATTTCAAAATTAATTGAAGAATCATGCTTAATGTATTTTATTAGAAGTATGGTAATGTTAGTGTTAATTTAAGAGTTGGCTCACAGATGCATTTGATCACATAAAGAGAATGATGTGTTAAAGTTAAAGAGAAAAGGAAAAATGTGTGTATGTGTGTGTGTGTTTTGTGTCTGTGTTTGTTTGTGTGGGCGTGTGCGTGTGTGTATGTAGGTATGTGTGTGTGTGTGGGTGTGTGTGTGTGTGTGTGTGTGTGTGTGTGTGTTGTGTGTGTGTGTGTGTGTGTGGAATTAATAAATTGTTGACCTCTAAAATAAAGTCTAGAACACATTCCAAAAGATAATAAATATATGACTGGACCTACAAAAAGGATATATCTTTTAATTTATAGCTCTCTTTAAGCAGACAAAGGATATTGTTATGAAGTAAGGTAATATTCCTAATACTCACACATACACTCACTGTTTATATATATATATATATATATATATATATATATATATATATATATATATATATATATATATATATATATATATATATATATATATACATATATGCATACATATATACGCATACATACACACACACACAAACACACACATACACACATATATATATATATATATATATATATGCATATACAGTAAATAACTAAGGTCATATTTCATATTTGCAGTAAAAAGAAACGTTTAATTAAAATCAGGCAAAACAAAAATCTCATGTGATTTTCTGTATAAAGTTTATATCAGAATATAATAGAATATTTCTCCTCGACCATGATAAACTAATATAATACATATATCTGCAATAAACAGCGGTTTATAGCAACATATATCAATTCGTGTATTGCACCCATATTAGAAGCTCACAATATTTTATATGATGAATTGAATTCAAGTATAAATATATAGAAACCACATAATATGAGAGCTGCAGCCTGAAGACGTCCATCGTCATCATAACAAATATTGTTACTGGCTGGTTGTTGTTATACTAGAAGTGTTTGATTAAGGTTTTGAACCATAGTTATTAGTTTTTACTTCATGTGTTGTAGCCAGTGTAGTGTAGGTTTAGGAAGAACGTTTACTTGGGTTCGTGAATAGCATTGTGTTGTATTAAATTCACTATCATTGTATCGTTGTATCATTGATGGATTGGCAGTATCGGTAGAGAACCGGACGCCATGCCTTGACGCACAGAGTTACGGCCCTTGCCATTCTGTGTTCAAATCCTGCCGAGGTTAACTTTGCCTTTCATCCTTACGGGGTCGATAAAATAAAGTACCAGTAATGCACTGGGTAATTGCTCGACTTGTGCCAAAAGTAGAAACAATTATATATATATATATGCGTATATGTATGTATATATATATTGTTATACTTTGGGAGGGTCATGTTGCCAATAAGAAACACACGCACCAATTGCTTTCACTTCAATTTATTATAATAAATTTATAAATTTAGGAATTTATAAATTTCCGGTTGGTTGGTTGGTTCCACAACCAGACGATTGTTCATATATTGTCAAAGTTCTTTTGTCACTCATTCTGTGACCTCTTCAGTGACTGGGGATTATTTTCTTTGTTTTTGTGCCTCTCCTTTGTTCTGTCCTACGCCATCTTGTTTTTGTGTGTGTTGTGTGCTTAGTTTGCGCATGTGTTACATCCGGGTGTCTGTGATTGTTTATATTTGTTTATTTATTTGTTTATTTACATGTTACTGTTTGGTTGTTTGTTCTATGTGTGTGTGTGTTTTCATTTTGTCCTTAATTGTAGGAAATAGGATTTCGCTTCAAGGGGCGGTAGCCCCCCGGCGTTTGCATAGCTACGGCTTCCTAAAACCGTATTTCTTTGGATATACGAAATATTTATACATATTGTATAAAGCTATGCTTGAAGCGAAATCCTATTTCTTTTTTATTATAAGTTGAGCCAACTTATGCAGCTTCATATGCAAATGAGATTAATCACCTCATTTGCACAGACGAGAAAAGTATATATTCTCGCCCGTCTTCTAGTCCAGCAGTCGCAATCGGTGGTAGGAACCGTCCTGACGAAGGCCAATTAAGCCTGAAATGCATAGACGGTTGTCCTCCTTGCTTCTGCTGGACATCGCCAGAGGGCGTTAGCCCTCCGGTGCTTGTATAGCTACGGCTTCCTAAAACCGTATTTTGGGGGATATACGAAATATTTATACATATTGTATAAAGCTATGTTTGAAGCGAAATCCTATTTCTTTTTAATATATATATATATATATAATTACATACATACATACATATATGTGTGTATGCATAACTACATATATATATATATATATATATATATATATATAACGAAGGGGGTGTGGTAAGGAACCAGATGGACCAGTACTCAACACTTAGGGTATTAGAGTGGGTAATAGGAAAAAATACATACATACATATACATATATATATGTATGTATATATATATATATATATATATATATATATACACACATATATATATGTTTATATATATATTTATAAACATATATATATATCATACATAGATATTGTTTTGAGCTAGCCATCCGCAGGTGTGAGCCTCGCGAGTTGGAATGGCTCTTCCAGCGCATCTCCCTTACCATCCTCCGGGAAACGCCTTCTCTATCCTCCGGGGAAACGCCTTCTCCAGCTCGTGGGACCCCATTTGCTCACCATACAGATTAATAGGCAAAGGTATAAACTATTGTAAATAAACCTATTTAAGGATAAACAGTATGACTATACAGCGGATGAAGAATAATAGAAAGTTACAACATATAGTGAGAAGCATGAACAAAGGAAATAAATTATTTTTGTCTTTAAACAAGAAAAAATAATTTACTTAGATTTACATTTAAAAATAGATTAACTTTTCACATGTTTATCTCATACATTCATTGAAACATTTCATTTCGTTTCCCGCAAGAGAGTGTGATTATCACTTCCAAATAAAATGGTTTATCTTTTGAGCAAAATTCTGTTATATTTGAATAAGGGAAAATATTATTAGTGACACGCTGTTTAAGGGTGTCAAACCAACTAACGTGCCACATTAATACGAAAATTGAATTAAGCAATAATTGTTTCTACTTTAGACACAATGTCAGCAATTTGAAGGGGAGCGCAAGGTCGATTAAATCGATTCCAGTGCATTACTGGTGTTTATAAGAATGTTATATATATATATAAGGATAACGATCCCATAACTCCTGCGTGTCTAGGGCACATTTAAACCTGGCGGAGCCCAAACCTATCGAGGTCTGAACACAGCCGATTTTTTCTATAGAGGAAGAATTGACCCCAGTACTGCACTGGCACTTTTTTTTCGACCTCGCCGGGATTAGAACTCAGAGCGCGCAATGAGGGGGACGAATACTGTAGACCATTCTCTCTCTCTCGCTCTCTCATATATATATATATATGTGTGTGTGTGTGGTGGTGGTGTGTGTGTGTGTGTGGGGGGTGTAAAAGCAATAACGAAAATAACAAAACAAACGACCCAGTGCATGGAAGAAATATATTAGTTTAAGGCTTGAAATAGCAGGAAGAAAGTCTTAACATTTCTAACGCTAGTCCTTCATCAGAAGAAAGAATGAGAAATAAGGTGGATTGAAGTGTCGGGCGGGTTGGAATTGGAATATATATATATATATATATATAATATATATATAATATATATATATATATTAATAATCAACAGTGCTGCCATCGAATGCGGCTTTTTAGTTCACCCAATGATCTTAAATGTCTTGCAAAAATTTGACAACCATGATAAAAATATTCACTGGCAATATCCGGCTGTGGGTGGGTTTCATGTACTTTTGCATGTCGTTTGAGCCCTGCTGCCGATCTACACTCTTTTCCACATGTTTGACGGGTATGATGAGTAGCATCTCTAACAGCAGCCTGGTAGTCAACCACTGTTCTCACTTTATGATTGCGAAGATGACTTTTATGTCCAGCTTTGCTTAGGCAGAGTCTTGCACAGACACTGCATGTCAGTGCCATAGGAGGACCTTTGCTGCCTGGAAATGTAACAGCAATGCCTTTTGTGACATCCCTTTTTACCTTCTCGTATCCGATTCGAGATGCTTCAAAAGCAACTTTCCCCCTCGTGTACAGTATTTCTCCATTTACTACGCTCAGCAGCTACGCTTTCCCATGTATCAGCAGAGATGTTAGTGTCTTTCAAAGAGGCTTTCAACGAATCCTTATAGCCATTTTATGGTTTATGTTGAGGTCGTTTTCCTTTAACTAACTCACCATAAAAGAGTTGATATCCTAGAATCCTCCATTCAGGCTAGGTGACCACTCCATCGGAGTCTTTCTTAAGCACAAGAGCTTCTATGTGGTCCCTCCAATGAACGCCTGGTTCTGTCCGAGACACATCTGATGGAAACATTCCAACTGTTTAAGGTGGTGTCGATATGTGACACAGCTCTCGCAGACATAAAGAAGAGAAGAGAGCACACATACCTTGTACAGCTTTACCTTTGTCTTTTGCAACTGTCTTGCCGACCCCAGAGGCACTTTCTAGATTTCTGAAAGCATCACTTGCTTTCCTAATCCTGTGTGAAATTTCATTATCGAGATTGATGTATCGATTGACAGTGCTTCCCAGGTAGACAAACTGATTAACCCCTCCAAGTCGTTTACCATACACATAGATATTTGATTCATTGTATTGCTTGCCGAGGGCAGGTTGATACATGACAACGATTTTATTGAGACTAAAAGACAATCCTTGGGCAGTGCCAGCATCAGAAAATGCATTCAAAATGTGTTGCATGTCAATCTCTGTGTACACTACAAGATCATACAAATCTGCATACAAAAAGTCTCTTATGATAGAGGTAAATAATTTTGTTTTTGCACCAAAATGCCTGATATTAAGCATGCTGCCAGAGGTTCGATAGTATATGTAAACACCATGCTCGCAATTCATGAATACAATATAGAAAACCATCACAAAGTATATGGCAAATAAGGTCGGTGCGTGCTGGAACATCCCTCTGTTTCACTCCATTTTTCACTGAGATAGGCTCTGACATGTAACCTCTGACATTAACCCAAGCCTTCATGCTATCACGGAAAGACCTAACCAAACAAGGAACTTATCAGGCAACCAAGTTTCTGGAGATCCTTCCAGAATGCATTTCAGTTAATAGTATCGAAAGCTATTGTCAGATCAACAAAAACCTTATACAGATCCAAACCCTGTTCCAAGCACTTCCACGCACTTCTCCTGAAGCTGTCTAGCTGAGAAAATCACACCTTATATATATATATATATATATATATATATATATATATATATATATATATATATATATATATATATATATATACATATGTATACACATAAGTATTTGGGTCATGCTGCCAACTAAAACGAGCCCTCGTTGAGTTTTAAGAAAAGTATTACCGAATCTGTTTCAATAGACAATTGAAACAGAATCTAGCTAAACAAATAGAATAGCGTAGTATATTTACTAGTTTATATATATATATCATTCAAATTCTAATGTTTCCTTGTAATAACAGTACTGTCGGTTAGCTTAGATATACAATACCGATATACATACTAATATATAGAAGTGTTATTGTGTACCATTATGTTTATGGCGTCTGTGAGTAACAATGTAGGTGCATATATGTGTGTCTGTGTACGAGCAAGTTGTTGAGTGTATACCCCTGTGTGTGCTTGGAATCGTTCATACTGTCATGGACATAATTTCTAGATATACCAAGTGACATAAAATTACCCAGGAATAAAAATTCTGTTTACAAAGCTATTTAATTTCACATGGTCTTTATGTTTTTTGTCTTTCCAAATTTGAATGTAGCTTCTTATTTCTTTATTGATGTGGTTTGAACAAGGAACATATCTCATTTGTCTTAAACTACGTACTATTTACTGATGTAAATTCTCTTTTTCTTTATTCATGTTCCTACCTTTTGTGTTAAAAAAAGACAACTCAAGTGTAACAACAATTATTCAGGTAATTCAATCAAAGATTCGGAGTATTTATATTAACATAGTCAAGATTGATGTCTTGAAGTCGTTATAGATGTCTAGCGATTGCTTAACAAATACACCGAATACTTTAGAAGTTTTATGTCTTCGGAATTAAATAAGAAATGACGTGTGCCTATTTGTAGTTGATGAATGTTTATGCTTGAGAGTGTGTGGTGTAGTGCAGTATTAGGTTGAAAAAAAATGTCAATTCACTTATCAAAATGCTTATCAAATTATATACGTACATACATACGTGGATACACACTCATTATACATATAGATAATATGTATGCCATATCCACCCCCATACACACATATATAGATAGAGGGGAGAGAGAGTGAGAGGGGGAGTGTTTGGTTATATTTAGAAACATTGAGGAGACTTGGAAATATGCTCGTCTTTTAATCAAATGCCAGCGGGACTTAACATTTATTATCGTCTCCGGGGATACCTTACCGGACATTGTAAGACTTATTTGTCTTATTTATTGTTAATCTGGATTGTAGCAAGATTTCAAGTAATGATATACATACATCATTAAAGCGACAACAGTCGAACATTTCTGATAAAGTCGCTCCACAATTCAAGATCTTCCATTGCTCTTAGCAACTGCTCTCTACTGAGGTGTGTACAGTGTGAGAGGTGATCGATGAAGATTGGATCCGGTCTTCAGCTACTGCCTTTCCTGAGTTGGTTCCCGCAATAGTAACTTGTGTATAACTTCCTGCTTACTTATCCATCAATGTCCTACAAATCGTAACCGTCTTTGAGCAACTGTAATTATTATCTTGGGCAATGATATACATATTTTGAAGTGGGACACCTGAAGGATTGCTGCTAATTCATTTTTTAATAATCTGACTAAGGAGAATGTCCCTGTGGATACTTTTTTAACATATATATTATTTTTTTTTATTTGGTATCTTTGGATATGGAGAGGTATTTGACTGTTTAATTGCTGGCTATTTGACAGACATTTGATACCGAACTTTGTAATGGGGGGATGGATATATTCAACGAGTTGAAGCGACGAATGTATGAAGAAGAGGAAGAAAATGAAAACATATTGGATTGGGTACTTGAATGTATAACACGTATACACACATTCCGTTTCACATAGGCACCCTGTCACACGCATACATATATACATATAGCCATTATCTGATGCACACGAACACACTTACACACATCTACACACACAAACCTTATCATCGGACGGTTTGTAAGTTAAATAAACAAACGGGTGATTGTGTGAACCGATGGAAAATAAAATAAAAGAAATACTGAACGATGTATAGGTGATATATGGTGTTTATTTCACGTGATATGGAGTGGGAGGTATTTCGATGATTGTTAGCTAGACGATATAAGCAATTGAACTAAAGAAATATATAATAATGATCTAATGATCAATTAAGAGGTAACTCTGAGAGACAAAAACATAAATGGCATATATTGTTGCTTAGAATAGCAAGTGAATGAGAAGAAATGATATAAAAATAAATTATAGTTTTCAACAAGAACACAAATAAGCTACAGGAAGAACATTATAGGCCATAGTAGATAATAAAGACGGGGTAGTTTATGTAGTAGTCAGTCACTGCTAAAGTTAAGAAAATTATATTAGCCCTACGCTGTTCAGTGATTGTACACAATTGTAGGAGCAATTTATTGAATTCAGTCAGTTCAATGGGGCCTTGTTTAAATGGATATAAGAATACGTATATTATAGAACACGCACTCACACACGGGTGCATATTATATATATATATATAATATGCACCCGTGTGTGAGTGCGTGTAGGTGTGTAAATGGTGGATTGGCAGTATCGGTAGAGAGTCGGACGCTATGCTTTCCAGCATAGTTACGTCCCTTTACGGTCTGAGTTCAAATCCCGCCGAGGTTCACTTTGCCTTTCATCCTTACGGGGTCGATAAAATAAAGTACCAGTAATGCACTGGGTAATTGATGGCCTTGTGCCTAAAGTAGAAACAATTATATATATATATATATATATATGTGTGTGTGTGTGCGTGGGCTAGCGTGTGTATGCATGTATCTATGTTTGTGGTATGTGTGAGTGTGTATGTTATTTAGGTGTGTAAATTCTACTTTCACTCTCTCACTCTCTCTCTCTATATATATATGTATATATATATAAATATATATATATATATATATAGAGAGAGAGAGAGAGAGTGAGAGAGAGAAAGTATAATTTACAGAATATATATATATATATGCACACACACACACACATTATATATATATATATATACATACATATATGCATGTCATATCCTACTATGTTCGTCTGAATGTTAGATATGTGGTTAAGATCGTCTTGGGAAAGCTGACACAATGCAAATTAGAAATAGAAGGATGAACGGTGGTATACAATAAGTTACAACTCTACAAACTTATGTCTTATACATCATATTTCGAGGTTAGGGCTTTCTTTTCAAAAAAGGGAATTATATTGCGTTGATGGCGATGGCAAGCAGTGCCCTGCTGCAAAATATTAGATCAGGGGCGTAACGAGAACACTGTTTGTTGTATAACAAAGGAAGAGGAAAAATAATTCAAAGTTAACTTACTTAGAAACCCATGTTTTTTTTTATGTTAATCAATCAACCTTACTGTAATGCATGTGTCGTAGAAAGAAATACTACATCTTGGGAGTAAGCTGCCTATAACAGAAAACAATAATATATGTCAATCCCAGATTTACGTATAGAAAGTATTATCATGCAATATCGATTTAGGAAATGTCCATGTCATTTTCAAATATTTATTAGTCAGATTCAATTTCTTTCAAAGTTTCCATTTTCTCAGAATACTAAAACACGATATTCTCGAAGATGTCTTGTATTATGTTACAGGTTTTCAATAATTTTTTTTATTTTTTAGTGAATCATAACTAAATCAACGTCTATTTTATAAACACCCATACTCAAATATATATATATATATATGTACATATATACGTGTGTGTGTGTGTGCGCGCGCGCGCACGCGCCAACGCTGAATGATAGCGGAAATTTAATATTCCAATCACATCAAGTGTTGTAGCGTATCCAAAATAAAAATATGCTCATTTTCAAAAAATAATCAACATTGTTTGCATGTGATAGACGTGGCCGGTGTTGTCCCCGTGATTACATATAGACACGGACTCACGCACACACACACACACACACACACACATATACACACACACATATATATATATATATAAACACACACATATATATATATATACAAACACACACACACATATATATATATTTATATATTTATATATATATATAACTACCCATAAAAAAGTTATCACTCTACATTGCTGAATACAATAAACACAAGAGCAAGAATGAGGGTCTCATTCTACTGACATGACTTAAAAGAGGCTGTTTGCATAATAGCAAACGAATCGAATATTATTCGAAAAACTCAGATTACATTAATATATATATACAATATATATATATATATATATATATATATATATATATATATATATATATATATATACAATATAAAATAGGATGGATTCAGTTTGAAACTAGTTAGCCCATTACTCAACAAAGTACTCGATATTTAGGGTATTATGGTTATATTATAAAGAGTCGGGCCCCAACGGCTGAGCTCTTGCCGTTTCAACGTTGAAATAGCAAGAGCTCAGCCGTCGGTTCCCATCTCAACACTTTATAATATATAAATATATATATATATATAAATCAGGAAAGAAGAGTGACACGGTTTGCTATACAAAAAAGGTTTTTAATCTCATTGCTGACAATTGTTTCTCTGAACTGGTAGGTCTAGAGATCGCTACCCGCTTGTTTTCACGTCATTCGATCACCAATACAAAGATATAACAAGTCAATTCATCGGAGCTTGTGAGAATATACAGGCATGGCTATTATATATAGTAGTAATGGCAATCAATCAGAACAATAACAACAATACTAACAATGCTAGCAATAAATTATTTGAAATAACATTACTATGGAAACGCCTTGTTGTGTCAAACTTAGCCAAGCGTTGATATCATCCACTACCCGGAGTACCATAACTGGACTACGCTTAAGTGGACTACCTATAACAATAATCTGTTGCCACGTATATATATATATATATATATTAGAAAAGGGAAGTAAGGTTCTATACAAAACAGTGGATATATAGAAAAGATGAAGCTGGAAATAACCCGGAAAATATATTAATGACATTAATGAAAAAATGAGAGGGACAATTCTTTTTTAAAAAATGTTTTATAATTTATATAAAGTATATAAAGCATTACCGGTTTCGATGTATTATCAAAACTCATCTTATCAAATGTTGACTATTGAAATAGAAAATTAAAAAGAATTAATAGGAGTTAAAAACTAAAAATTAAAGAATTGAAATTAAAATCAAATGTTGGAGTAAATTTTTTTCCCATCTTTCTGGCTCAAAGTTTGGCTGGAGAATGAGTTCTTGTTAATAGAGAGGTGGTAGTGAAGATAGCAGCAGCTAGGTTTCTTGACAGAACAAATTTGTTTTTTAGGGGCTAAGGAAACATCATGTAAATATGTGTGTGTTAATTGACTGGTCAAAAGTTCAAAAGCGAATTGTAAGCTAGAAGTAAATTCTATGGCAGCTGCAGGAGTGTAAGCGAAATTCTATTATTGGAATATGGTTTTAGGGAGTGTGTATATATATATATAATTGTTTCTACTTTAGGCACAAGGCCAGCAAATTACCCAGTGCATTACTGGTACTTTATTTTATCGACCCCGTAAGGATGAAAGGCAAAGTCAACCTCGGCGGGATTTGAACTCAGATCATAAAGGGACGTAACTATGCTGGAAAGCATGGCGTCCGACCTTCTACCGAAACTG
Source organism: Eledone cirrhosa (assembly GCA_964016885.1). Classification (NCBI taxonomy): domain Eukaryota; kingdom Metazoa; phylum Mollusca; class Cephalopoda; order Octopoda; family Eledonidae; genus Eledone; species Eledone cirrhosa. Next base: position 137,874,594 of record OZ024741.1, on the reverse strand, counting down.
CCAATATATAATGTGAGGGTGTATATACAACAATACACGCGTGTGTGTGTGGTTTCTACCTGTCTGTCATAGTCCCTTTAGCAATACACACATATGTATATTTTGTGTGTGTGTTTTTCAGTCTGTCACAATAGATTTTTCTTCAAAATTCAAAAAATTTCCAAAAACTTAAAGATTCCTTCAAAATTGGTGGGAGGGTGTTTTTTGTTCTTTTTCCGTCTGTCTGTCACAGGTCCCTTTGTGGTGGGAAATTAAAAAAATCTTCAAAATTCAAAAAAACTTTTCAAAAATCTTTTCAAAAAAACTGTTCAAAAATAAAAAAATAAACTTTCCTTGGAGTTGGATTCCATTGTGAATTGTATATTATTGATAATGTTAATCCTATTTTTGATAAGAGTGAGTGTATTCATGTCTTCGTGCCATAGTATGAAGCAATCGTCTAGGTATCTTTTCCAATTATTTTTGAGATGTGTAAGGAAAGAGTCTCCGAATAATAAAAGGGATTGGTTGTAGATTTGTTGATCGTGGAATCCCATGACTAAGTTGGCGTATGTGGGGGCTACCTTTGTGCCCATTGCATTCCTGAGATTTGTCGGTATGTTGAGTCATTTAAAGTAAAGAAATTATTCTGTAAAATAAATCGGAGTCCATCAATAATGAAGTTTTTGTTGATGCGTGTTGGTATTTCAGATTGGTGAGTGTCTAGCCAATACTGAATTGCTGTTATTCCATAGTTATTGCGGTATGTTATTGTAGAGGTTTGCTACGTCAAAGGAGACAAGAATAGTGTTTTTCACATACTATTTTGGGTAGGTGGTTCAGCATATCAACGTCATGCCGTATGTAGCTCTGTTATATGTTTTAGTAAGGGCCTTAGTAGGATCTCCATGAAGTTGCTAAGTATGTGGGTTGCATCTGCAGGGCCTGCTATATTTGGTCTGAGTTTTAAGTCTTCTGGTGGTGTTAATTGTATGTATTTGTTAGTCGAAGTGTCATATACAGTGCTTATGAGTTTACATTTATGTATCTTCGGTAAGCCGCAGAAATTACATTTGTAATACATTTGAAATGTATTCAAATTCTTTTGTGGGTAGGTTACTGCGGTATTTTTGCAGTGATGCTAGGAGATTCCCCATTGTTTTAGTTTGTTTGTAGTTTACTGTTTTTTCGTAGTACTTGTTGTCGTCTAAGATTTTGAGTGCCAGGTCTCTATAGTAGTCAGTGTCCATAATGACCACAGTGCTCCCTTTATCGACTTCTTTGATGGTTATTTCAGTGTTATTTCACAGTGTGAATAATTCTTTCCATTCGTATTTGGAGAGGTTCGATTGTGTGTGTCTATTTGCAATTTGTTCATAGGGAAAGTTGATGGTGCGTTTGCAGTAGGTTTCCAGTGCTGTATTCCTCCCTTTCTGTGGGCAGAAATCACTTTTGTTTCAGAGTATTGATTCGTCATCAGTGTTGGTGTCATTGGAGAAGTATTCTATTAGTCTGAGTTTTCGGCAAAAATTCCATGATGTCATCTTTCATTTCAGGGAAGTTAGATTTTTGTGGTGTGGGTGTACATTTCAGTCCCTTACTTAATATGTTAATTTGTGTGTTAGTTAGTGATATCTTTAAAAGGTTAATTATCTTCGACTTCTCATGAGTGGGGGCCATCGGGTGTCCTGGTATTTCAGTCTTGTTCCTAAAAAAGGAATGTTTTTTTTTTTGGTTGTAATTGTAGTCTGCTTGTCTGTTTTGTATGGGTCTGTAGTTTGTTTTTTCATGAGAGTTAATGATGGGAGTGGTTTCTGTTGTAGTTGTTATTGTGTAAGAGTTCTGTTATGGGTTCATGTCGTCTGAGTGGGTTCCTTCTGAGATGCATAGTGTTGATGTTGTATTTTGTTGTATTTGGTCTGTGTCGAGTGGGGTTTTGTCTGTGGTTTAAGTGTGTTGGGGCTGGAAGTATGCATGTCACTAAGTTTTGTTTAATTTCATTGTAAAGGAGTTATCTGTGCGATGCATTGCTTTGAAATCCTCTTCATATTTGAGGAACCAATTTTCAGATTTTTCCCATCGTTTAATGAGATTAGTTCTGCATTCTCGCAGTCCTGTTTCCATGATTTAATTAAGTTTTGAAGGGTTGGTCCTTCAGTGTGTTTCGCACATTCTATTTCCATTCGTTGGTCGATATCCTGGTATTTTTGTTCATTGGAGGTGGCTCTTAATTTTAAGATTTCTATTTCCATATTTATTTTGTTGAGTGACATTTCTTCTCGTAGTTTCCGTCGTTGTTCAGGTTCATTAGTTTTAATTGGAATTTACGGGGTAAGAATATTGGTGTGGAGTTGATCCATTTTTCATAGATTCCAGCTTTGTTCATAGTTTTCACCATATTCCAGAAAGTGAATTTTCTTGTTTTCAATTGTTTTTTCCAAAAGTGTCCAATTTAATTTTTAATGTGGTGTGAGGTTTCTTGTTCTGTTTTAACGTTTATAAGTTTTTCCATGGAGTTGCATAAGTACTGTATCTTTAGGTTGAATTGGTTATTGGTTGTGGTAAAATTGTCTTCGTTGTTATCAGCCAATGTGGAGTTTTGTGGTTTATTAAATTTTTCTGTAGGGATTGTGAGTTTACCGTTTATCTTTTGTAAAACGTTAAGGATTTTTTCAGTTATATTTGTAGTTGTGTTATCGGGTTCCAGGGCCATTTTCCGGATTTGTGTAGTTTGATATATTAGAAAAGGGAAGTAAGGTTCTATACAAAACAATGGTTATAGAGAAAATGTGAAGTTGGGAATAGCACGGAAAATATATTTAAGGGTCTGTTTTTCTTTTTTTATCCTTTCTTTGATTCGTCAAAATGACATTGAAATAATGACATTAATGAAAAAATGAGAGGGACAATTCTTTTTAAAACAAGTTTATAATGTATATAAAGTATTACCGGTTTCAATGTATTATTAAAATTCATCTTAACAAGTGTTGAGCATTGAAATAGAAAATTTAAAAGAATTAATAGGAGTTAAAAACAAAAAATTAAAATCAAAGTTTTTTTTAATTTTTAGATTTTGATAATCCTTTGGATTTTGAGAGAAATGTCTTTTTTATTATTTTTTGGAAAGTTTATTTTGAAGTTTGAAGAATTTTTTTAATTCCCACCACAAAGGGACCTGTGACAGACAGACGGAAAACACACACACACGCCATAACCCTCGGCCCAAATTCTGAAGGAATTTTTAAGTTTGGGGGATTTTTTTGAATTTTGAAGAAATTTTTTTTTTAATTTCCCACCACAAAGGGATCTGTGACAGACTGAAAAATCACACACACACCCCACACACACATATTTGTGTATTGCTAAACGGACTATGACTGACAGGCTGAAAAAAAAACACACACACGCGTGTATTATTATATATACACCCTCACACTATATATACACATACTCCCTGGAAACCATATTCCAATAATAGAATTTCTCTTACACTCTTACACTCCTGCTGTTGCCATAGAATTTACTTCTAGCTTACAATTCCCTTTTGAACTTTTGACCAGTCAATTAACACACACATATTTACATGATGTTTCCTTAGCCCCTAAAAAACAAATTTGTGCTGCTGCTATCTTCACTACGACCTCTCTATTCAAATTTTGAGCAAAAAAGATGAGAAACAAACTTACTCCAACATTTGATTTTAATTTTAATTCTTTAATTTTTAGTTTTTAACTCCTATTAATTCTTTTTAATTTTCTATTTCAATACTCAACATTTGATAAGATGAATTTTGATAATACATCGAAACCGGTAATGCTTTATATACTTTATATACATTATAAAACTTTTTTTAAAAGAATTGTCCCTCTCATTTTATCATTAACGTCATTATTTCAATAATTGTTTCTACTTTTGACAAAGAACAAATTCATAAACGAAATATATATATATATATATATATATATATATCAACTATAAATTGATTGACATATATATCTATCTAAAATAAGCACATGAAACAATCACAGGGGAGGGTTTGTAAAGTGTGTAACCACACACGTAAGTAGGTAACTAATTAAAGTTTAACTAGAACTTCAAATATAGATACCTTTTAAAATGATTAATCAGATTAATCATTTTCAAAGGTATCTATATTTGAAGTTCTAGTTAAACTTTAATTAGTTACCAACCTAGCTGTGTGTGCTTACACACTTTACAAACCCTCCCCTGTAATTGTTTCATGTGCTTATTTTATATATATATATATATATGACAATCAATTTCTAGTTGATATAAAATGCTCGGATCTATTCATTGGAATCTTTGAGCTTATTCTACGGTAGATATGTCGCATGTCTCTAGGACATGACACCCTTAATTTAATTTTGGATATATATATATATACATTTTTATATATGTGAATATATGTATGCACGAATGTAAGTATGTTGTAGCCATGTTGAACTTGTAACAAATAAGACGTTGGGTCCATAAGACAATGCATATGTAACACAACAGATATTATGACAGGTATTGCGCGATCGTTTATGCAAAATGAGTTTCTAGTCCAGGTTTCAGAAATACGTGTTTAAAAACAGAAAATAAGTGCGCATATATATCAAAATAAAACCACGACGAATGGTTAAACCTTCATTACGTGTATTGGTTGGTGACGCGTTTCGCTATTGATCAGCTCAAGGTTCGATCTGTATCGATCTAGCCTGACTCTGTAATCAATGGCTCGTCAGACCTCTGTGGTGGTAATGACAAAATATATATGTGAGTGTGTGTGTGTGTGTGTATGTGTGTGTGTGTGTAAAATGTATTTATTTTATTATACTACACTGTGTCTAGCTCTACACCGCGATACCGACGTGAAGCTAAACATCGAGTGCTCACCCGGGTGAATAGTAACTCCGCGTTACACTTCAAATTCATATATAATTCTCACCATATCTGTTATCAATCTTACGCTCCATCACAATCATCTTCCATTGCCTTTTCTCTAATTCTCGATATATCGTTTTACCCAAACCTATATATATATATATAGTTACCCACTACTATATATTTACCCACACCTATATATATACGTTATTACGGGTTTAATCGGAGGTAACCACAGTAAGTAAGGTACTCAATACATAGCAGAGTATAACAGTTTTAATATAGATGAGATTCTACAGGATTAGAACTGTTTCATTCTTTAGAAATCTTCAGGAATCTGGGTATCAAAAAATAAATATGGTATTTATAGGTCTCTTCGGGTGGTAGGAGAGAGTAGGGAGTGGGATGGGTAGAGGTCATTGGTTGATAGAAAAGGGAATTCATTAAAAGCTAATTCTTTAAAGCTATCATTTATATTTAGAGTAACAAAGGCAGAAAGAATTCTATAAACAAGTTCAGAATGGGGTGCCATTCCTTATTTTTAAGTTTCTCTTAAGCTAACAATGCCTATATTTCAGGTGTCTATATAACAATGCCTATATTTCAGATCGTTAGGGGTCAGTCATGGTTGATGGATTTAAAGAAAAGGGAAATTCTTTAAAAGATAATTCTTTAAGGTTCTACTTAGTGACAAAGGCCTAGAGAATTCTATAGACCAGTTCAAAATATTGAGTGCATATCATACCATTATCTTCAAATTTCTCTTAAACTATATTCCAAAAGTCAACATATATATATATACAGCTATCTTTTCCTAAAATTAATACCTATAAGTATACATATAAACTATTTTAATTTCCTGTTATGAATCTAAATTCCTTGTAGTCTATATAAGTTTATTATTTCTCACTAATACATTTATCACCCAAAAAATTGTTTTCCTTCATTTTTAACAACATTCTTTAATAACACCTAACTCTTATTTATCACATCTATATGAATTAATATAAATTTATCCCTATAAGTATACCTATCAATTAAATTAATTTAATTTCTTTTTATAGATCTAAATTCCTCATGTTTTAAATAAGATTGGTATTTCTCACTAACACATTTATCCTAAAATGTTATTCTCCTTCGATTTTTACATTAAATTTCCGTGTACCTTTCACCGGCTTTACCTCTTTTCATCCCCAAAGTAATCTTTTCATTCAAAATATTATTTCCATTCAAAACTGAAGTCTGCATTCCTCTACCTCTAAATTAAATTTCTACTACTACTATTCTATCAACTTGACCACTTACTACTTTTCTATTGGTCAATTCAAAACCTGTTCCCAAACAGACCTATTATATTAAATCTTTGTTGGTTTTTTTCAATAAACAAATATCATTATTTCTGAAGACAGCGGTGGATTGGCAGTATCGGTAGATGGTCGGACGCTATGCGTTCCAGCATAGTTACGTCCCTTTACGATCTGAGTTTAAATCCCGCCGAGGTTGACTTTGCCTTTCATCCTTACGGGGTCGATAAAATAAAGTACCAGTAATGCACTGGGTAATTGCTGGCCTTGTGCCTAAAGTAGAAACAATTATTTCGGAAGACAGCATATATATGTGTAGGGGTGTATATTCCCTCTGATAGTTTGTAACATTTTTACATAGATCTATATGATATACATACCAACACACACATATATATCCTAGAAACGATCGTAAAATGATGAGTTTTTTAATATAAGGAACTGTTTCTTTGTTTTTTTTCATTGTTTTTATTAATTTATATATATATATATATATATATATATATGGGGGAGGGGGTAAAACGATATATCGAGAATTAGAGAAAAGGCGATGGAAGACGATTGTGATGGAGCGTAAGATTGATAACAGATATGGTGAGAACAATATATGAATTTTATTAAAGAGCAGGGTAGGAACGCGTGTAAAAAATTAAAACAAAAGGTTTATATTGCATTTGAGATTCATTTATGCGAATATAATTGCTGAGAAATATTTTTAAATTGACAAAATGTTAACGTATCTAATCGACACTATTAGAATGTTACTGAAAGAACATTTTAGTACATATATTTAAGTCAGACATAAAACTCAATTAGCTTCCTAACCGTATAACGTAATCTAAAATTAAACCTTTATTAAGTGAAAGGATTCCCTGGTGAACATATCTTATAAACCAGAAACTATAGAATGATAAAATGTGTGATTAACAACGCCAGAATATAAGAAATCCTCAGGGGGTTAGCATTATACATATATACATTTATCTTTAACAAGACGATATGTAAATTTGTAAATATAGGTATGCAAATATATGCATATGCGTATATATATATATATATATATATATATATATATATATATATATATATATATGTATGTATGTGTGTGTATATATGTATATATAATTATATTTATATATAAATATATATAATATATATGTGTGTGTAGAGAGAGAGAGAGAGAGAGAGAGAGAGAGAGAGAGAGAGAGAGAGAGAGAGAGAGAGAGTGTGTGTAACCTGCAGTTACTGTAGGTTCACCCAAGTGAGCACTCAATGCGTAGTTTCCAGTCTGTAAAGAGGTCTAGAACTCAGCAGAGTGTAAATATAATAATAAAAGAACGATTTGTTATGTCATCATTGCATTTATTGAGTAGTGACGCACCTTTCGCTATTGGATCAGCTCAATGTTAGATCTGTATCGATCTAGCCCGACTCTGGAATCAAAGGCTCGTCAGACCACTGTTGTGGTAATGACAGAATGAACCTGTAGAGCTTAAAAATGTCGACAACGATTCACATTCATTTATGGTGATCACTTCCTGTTGCTTCGATTGATTGGTGGTTTTGCTATAAGGAATATTTTGTCATGTGTGATAGGTGGTGGGAAGGATGATAATGACGAGATGGTAGTGGTGGGGAGCTGGCGTTGATGTGAGTTGCGGGGGTGTGGTGTCTTGGTTTATTGTAGACATTGTAGCGTGTATGTGGTGAAGCGAAGATGCTGGGTGTGAGTGTGGAGGTGGTTATTGGCTATGCGTGATGGGAGATGAAAGAGTGCGGTTCTATACTAGGGGGGGGGGGGCGCTGTTGGTCAGAGGTTTGCCGTAAATAAAAAGAAAAAGGAAAAATGAAGAAAATGATAAGGAGAGTAGGTTATCATAGGTTAGGGGTGGGGCTTTGGTGTAAATTATATATATCCTTAAAGGGATATTTGTACTATAAAGAATTAAGAGTTGTGGTTAGTGTTTAAAAAGAATATAAATATACATACACATACAGGCACACACATACATATATATATATATATATATATATATATATATATATATACATATACATACCCAGATACACTCACATACATATATAAATATGCGTGTGAATAGTTACATGAAGTACTTGCTACACCAGGTATATGGGTTAATGTATTTAATATAGACACTCACACAGAGTATACATAGTTACAGACACAACCCAGGCATACATCCCCACGCATGTTTGTATCTCTGCATATGCACACACGACGAAATATACTTGTTCATTACCCCGCACGTCCATACGGCTATATCAGTCTGCAGGGGTGTGCTCATATATATATATATATAAACACAACCTCAGGTTTATGTGTATGTGCTAGCAGTGCGTCTAGATAACTATCATATAGGAATATATGGTGGTAAACAAGCTTTAGGATATGAGAAGGGTGAACGTGTGTTGGGAAATACATGCAATGTTAGTAATAACGTAATGAAGTTGGTGATACAAATGGAAGTGATGAAACCAATTGTGGCAATGTATAGGATGCGGGGGGTTTGTGTATGATTCTTGCATTTGCGGTGGATGTTCATATGGGTGAGAGTGGTGAATAGATTGCGATATGTTTAGTGATGGTGGACATGATAAAGAATACAATATATGAACAAGAATATATGTGGTAATGAATGTAACAGTGGTAATGATGACAATGATAAAGTTGATGAGATATGATAATAATTGTGGTAGATAATATGGTGTTGTGTCTATCATTGCATCAGTTCAGGTTCAGAGTCGGATTAGATCGGTACAGATCGAACCTTGACCTGATCAATAGCGAAACGTGCGTCACTACACAATAAACGTAATGAAGACATAAACAATCGTCCTTTTATTATTATTATTATATATAAAGTACCAGTAATGTACTGGGTAATTGCTGGCCTTGTACCAAAAGAAGAAACAATTATTATTATTATATATATATTTATATATATTTATATATAGTTATACATATATATGAAAAAGTAAGTCCTTTATCAGTGGCCTTCCAACCGTCCTAGGCATTTCATCGCTTTAAAGGCCATATACCTCAGGTTGGTGCGAACAACGGCTAAAAAAAGTCGTTGGGACACGTAAATAAAGGGGACGCTAGGGTGAACAAACAAAATGGTTTAAGCAACAGAAAGTGAGATATATACATATATATATTTATACATATATATATTTATATAAACATATATGTACATAAACACACACAGACCACACACACACACACATATATATATATATATATATATTTTTTTTTTAATCGATGGACTTTCGTCAAATCAGACGGAGGAAACAATGTTTCCATCGGTCTTTCCAGTTGGTAGAACATATATATATATATATATAAACATAATGTTTGTATGTGTGTATGTTTATATGTGTGTATGTGTAAGATAAGATCACATATAGCAATATATATATATATATATATATATATATATACATACATACATAAATACATATATATATATATAAAATATTAAACAAATAATGAACAAACAATTCCTTATATTAAACAAAAAAAGTTCACTATTTAACGATCGTTTCTAGGGCATATATGTGTTATAATTGGTATGCATATTTAACAGATCTATGTACAAAATTATACAAAATTATACAAATTATCAAGATTAAATATACATACCTAACTCATATATACGCCGTCTTCAGAAATAATGAAGTATATTTATTGATAATAACAACAATTCAAAATATCAGTTCAAAATTGACCAATGAAAACACAAAGGGTTAAAAGCAGTTTGGTGTGTGTATATACATGCAAAAACCCTACACATATTTTACAATAATGTGTGTATAATTTGTATGTGTATATTAAAAAGATGGATGTAAACACAAAATTTCAAGGTTAATATCTCTGTAAGCTTAATGCGCTGATAAGATACGCAAAGATACTTATGGAGTCAAGCATATAAATATATTTTTTTCATACTCACACATATCAGTATAATCACACATACATGTGCGTATATGCATAAATATACACATAACCACGAACATACAAACACACACACTCCCCCACTCACATTTATATATGTGGATATAAAATCATAAGCAAATAGAAATTAAGTCACTCACATAAAAACACTGGTACACACATTTCAAGATCAAGATACAGAAATTAGGTGGGAGGGGGGGGGAGGGGTCAGTATTAGATTGTCAGACCAGACAGCCTAATATAAATGTATCTATAAATTAAGAAAAATAAAAAAATAAAAACAATAAAATATAATAAATGTACATACACATACAGATATACATACACATACATACATGTACGCGCACATAGAGATATCTACACATACATACATACACACATACCTATACTGTCATACACACACATACATTTACACGAACATACACATACACATATAAAAAGATATAAATACACACACACTCACGCGCCACACATACACATATATATATATATATATATATATATATATACATATATATACACACACACATACATACATACATACATACATACATACATACATACATACATACATACATACATACATACATACATACATACATACATACATACATACATTATACACATGCACACATACAACTCAAAACATCCACATCCATACATACAATAACATCTATATCTACACATGCATGCATACATACATATCTACCTAGTTGATGTTGTGTAAATTCCAATGAGAGAGTCTTGTGTCTATGTTAGAAACCGACTCTCTCTCTATTGGTAAAACTTTGTGAAATTATAAAACCAGAAGAACATACATACATACATACATACATACATACATACATACATACATACATACATACATACATACATACATACATACATACATACATACAGTCAACGCGATCAGTCGCATATTTTGGCCTGGGAGACTATTTACTAAATTTAAGATGAATACTATCTCAGACAGTAAAGCCACAACTAGAGTCATGTTAAATAAATGGTGATTCTTCTAACTATATCTTCTGAAGACACTTTTTATTCGAATTCGTAGAGATATCCGACTAAATACATAATTAATTTTACAAGGATTTGCTACAAACAGCATGGCCGAACACAACATCAACAACAAAATTAAGGAAGTACAACCAACAAGAAAGGTAAACAAACTTTATTCAGCTACAGAAGAAACCGAAATTATAAATCGTATTTCTCTTGGAGTTGCGAAGTTAATAACGATTTATTTAACTGTTATAAAATGGCAAAAAACAATCCCTCCATTATCTATATGAACAGAAAGAAGCTACACTGGGATGAAATGCACCCAGAGCTAAGTTATTTCACAGCGAAACAATTACGCCAACAAGCGACGTTTGCTGAACGTAAAAATAAGATAAATATTATTAATTGTAAGTTTCCCACAACAAACATGGGATCAACAACAATGGCTACAGGTCCCCATGCTACTAGACTTCCTAGCAGTCAGGTCGAACAGTGCTTTGAAACAACTATGCCTGTAAGAAACTTGACACCACATGTACTATCTAAGTCTACCTCGAATGCTGGGGAAAACACTATCGAAAATAATAATCGAAGAAATAATAATAATAATCGACGAAAATTTGACACCACATGTACCATCCGAGTCTACCTCGACTGTTGTGGAAAATACTACCGATAATGATAATAATCAAAAGTATAAACAATTGAAAATGTCCCTCAACGAAATCTTCCAGAGAGAAATTAATTCGTGCACAAATATCTTTCTTGCTGAACGTGTTAAAACGACAATCTTTATATATATAAAAGCGAGGATGTGTGTGTGTCTGTGTACAACTTTGCATACTTAATGCTTTTACAATTACCAACTGAATTTGACCACATTTTCTGTGCACGTTGCACATGTCGCTAAGATTGTCACATCACAAACATTTTTCAAATCGACCCACGTTGAGCAATAAAAAATCGATATCAAAATTATCGGTAGAAAAATTGATGTAAGGGAGATAACAAACTTTATTGACAATCCTTATAAAAAGGGAGATAACCTTTGCAAGACATACGGGATTGCAGTGATGTTATGGGGAGTGTCACCCTTCTGCTATCAGGAGACTTCAGACAGACTCTTCCTATAATACCTAAAGGAACAAGAGCAGATGCGGTAAATGCATGTCTTAAGTCTTCACCATTGTGGCGACAAGTGACATCATTAAGACTTAACTACCAACATGCGCGCAAGGTTGCATGGGGACCCTCTGACATCAACATTTTCTGGAGACATTCTTACAATAGGAGATGGTAACCTACCTCCGGATACAGATGGACACATAGCAATTGATCACATCTGCAATGTAGTTGAAACTGTAAATGATCTCAAGGCGAGTGTATTCCCGAACTTGCGTGATAACTATACGAATCTTGATTGGCTATGCGAAAGAGCTATTCTTGCACCCAAAAATATCACGGTTAGCTGTATTAACGATCAGCTTCTTCAGCTTCTTCCTGGATTCCAAGGATATATAAATCTGTTGATAGTGATGTATGTGATCCACAGGATGCGATCAATTATCCAGTTGAATTTCTAAATTCTTTAAATCCTCCTGGTTTACCTCCTAATATATTGGTTTTGAAAGAGGGAGCACCAGTTATTTTGCTGAGAAATATCACTCCTCCAAAACTATGCAATGGTACACGCCTTGTGGTTAGAAAACTGTCTCCATTTAGTATTGACGCTACCATTCTATCCGGATGTGGAAAAGGCGAGGATGTGATAATTATAAAAATTAGCCTGACTACATCAGGCGTGGATACTCCCTTCTCCTTTTGCCGAACCCAATTTCCCCTTCGTGTTGCCTTTGAGATGTCCATAAACAAGTCGCAAGGTCAAACTCTGTCCGTCGTTGGAATTCACTTGGATGAACCTGGCTTTTCGCACGGACAATTATACGTTGCCTGCTCACGAGTTGGCAGTCGAGATAATCTTTTTGCGTTTGTTCCGAAAAGAAAAACAAAGAATATCGTCTATCCTGAAGTGCTTTAGTGTTAACAAAAAACCTTATTACAGCTTTGTCTTGACTTCACTTTACTCATTACAAAATATACCAATGAATATGTCATGCAAGATATTTTGGATTATAAATTAAAAATTTAACCAGACACAGCAAAGGATGCTCTCAAAGAATAGATTTTCTCTTATTCTACTCTCATTGTTTTTTTGTTCGTATACAACTCTGCTTTCATTGCAACTTTTTGTACTTTAGCAAAACTGCCTGTTTTTTTACAGATTTGCAACGTGTATTGTCTTTAATCATTTGTATAACTACATCCTGTTCAGTGTTTTCCTTCATTGTCAGCATAGTTTTATGTGTACAAAGATTGCACTAAATATTCGTTTGCATTAATTATTGAAGACTTCTGCTTATTTTGACAGGTTGGGGACAAATAATGTTCTTCTTTTACTTCCTAGCTGTATATGCTTAGCATAATTTCAAACCCCGAGCAACGCCGGGTAAATCTGGAAGTGTTTAATAAAAAAACAAATAATGAAATATTACGTGTTATTGACGAAATAGGGGATGAATATTTACGACGGATAAAAACCCCAACATTTTGGCAAATCAACGCCTGTTTATATGCCTTATCAACGACAGTGAAGCATTATCTTGGTGATAGCAGTGGTATTAGCAAGAACAGAACACCACCAAAATACCATCATATATAACTAAAATAGAAAAAAAGATTGCTGACCTACCAAAAACCATAGGATATGTGACAATGCTCCTTACATGCAAACAAACACAAAAACCTCACTCCTCACCAACAAAGAGTGAAAAATAAAATAGAGACGATGTTTGGTAACAGTAGAACCAGAACTCTTCAATATAAGCTGATCACTCTCAAACAAGAATTGAGAGCTGTTAGCGAAAAACGCCGATACCTGAAGAAGGTAGATGAGAGAGAAGTGCTTAATAAAAGATTCAGACAAAATCAAACATCAGTCTATAGAGATATGAAGAACAAAATAATAAGTGTCACTGAGGCCCCATCCCAGAAAGACATAGATTTTTTTGGAGCAAAATATGGGGTGAAAATAAGAATTTCAACCAAGATGCAGTGTGGCTAAGAGAAATCCGAAAGAACTATTGTTCCTACACTACAACAAAAACATACGAAATAAGTGAGGGTGCCCTTGAGACTGTGATAGATAAGAAAACACCAGGAAGAGACATGATTGTGGCTACTGGTACAAAAAACTGATATTAGATCGGAGGTATCTTAATGACCTCTACCAACAGGTTCTTAAGGGTGATACACTTATACCAGAATGGTTGACATTAGCACAAACATTACTGGTCCCCAAGAACAAAGTCACCCACTTGGCAAAAAGCTACCGACCCATTGCATACCAGAACTTGATGTATAAGATTTATACAGCCTGAAACTATTCCTCCAAGATCACTGTGAAAATAATAACATCATCACAGATGAACAAGCAGCCGGAAGGAAAGGAGTTTGGAGATGTACTGAACAACTCCTAATCAACAAAACTGCGATGTCGCAGGCGCGACAACTTAGGAGGAATATGGCTACAGTCTGGCTGGACTACAGGAACGCTTTCGATTCTGTTCCCCACTCTTGGATGATAAAGGCCCTCCAACTTGCGAAAGTCCCAGACATTATTGTCAGAGCCATAAGGAGGCTGTCTTCTTCTTGGGCTACTATCCTAAGGTTAAAGACAGAGAGGAAGGACTCTATTTTCACTGATAAAATAAAATATTGCAGGGCTATATTTCAGGGGGACAGTCTCTCTGTGATATTATTCATCTTCTCATTAAACCCCTTGTCCTTTCTGCTCAATAAATGTGAGGGATACATCATTGGATCACAGGAGGACAGAAATACGAACCTAACCCATAATTCTTTGTGGACGATCTGAAACTCTATGCCAAGAACATGGATGGGATGAAGAAAAATCTTGACCTGCTTACAACGTTCTCAAAGGATATAGGAATGGAGTTTGGCCAAGATAAACGCTCATACATGACTGTAAAGCGGGGAAAAACAACAACCCAATCTAGCAACATTATCATCAATGGCCTAACTGTTTCACCGATATCTGATGAGGACTGCTACAGATACCTGCGGATAGATGAGAACATATCCTCTAATGGTATCTGTAATAAAGAACGCGTAACCAGGGAATACTACACCCGATTAAGAAAGATCTAGTCATCGGAACTCTCTGCGAAAAACAAAAAGTGGCTCACAATGTGTTTGCTGTGCCTGTCCTAACGCCAACGTTTGGAATACTCAATTGGACGATAGACGAAATCCGAGCAGTTGATGTTGGAACTCGAAAAATACTAACCAACACCGGAAACTTCCACATCAACAGTGACATAGACCGCCTTTACATGAAACGTAAGCAGGGAGGCAGAGGCCTAACATCAGTCCAGACAACATTTGAATGTCGCATCATCTCTCTGCGACAACATCTACGAACCTCGAAGCGTAGGATCCCGTTTCTTGAGCATTTCGATCTGCATGAAACAGATAAGATCATGAGAGTTTGGGAAGAAACTCCTCGAGAGATATTCCCTGTAGTGATAATCAAAAACTCACACCCAGGGAAGTCGCTCAGCAGTATCGCAGTGTATACATGGATGAAAAACTGCATGCTTATCAGCAAAAGATGATGCATGGTTATGTTGCCAGGAAGCTCCAGAGTGAGAGTAATATAGATAAGGAAAGTAGTCTATCCTAGACCGACAACCGCTATATTGGCTCCCACTTTGAAGGATACGCTTTTGCAATCCAAGAACAGGAGATTAACACGAAATACCTGATTCACAAAAGAGATAGGGATGCAGGCAAAACACCTAGATGTGATAACAAGTGCAAACTCTGCAGAACTAACATCGAGTAAATCACCCATGTCATCAGCAGCTGTCCAAAGATGTCATCGTGGTACTATCTACCTATAAGGCATGATGTAGTGACCAAAACACTGTACAATGCAGTTCGTAAAAAAGATAGCCCCGATAATAAACACATTAAAAGCTACAGCAATGTGGAAGACATCCATGTACATAATATGAAAGAGTGCTGAGTAAAAACCCCAATAAAATGCAGGTATAACAGACCAGATATTATGATATGGGACAGGGAGAAGAAAGCATGCACAGTAGTGGAAATTAGCTGCCCAGCAGATGCCAATATAATATCAAAGATTAGCGAAAAGGAGAATATTTATGCAGATCTGATGAGAAATCTGCAGATACTCCACCCTGATTATACCTTCCGATTTATGCCTGTGGTTTTGGGGGCTCTGGGGTATGTTAGTAACTGCCTCAATACAAATCTTGAGAAGCTAGGCTTCACAGGAACAGAAAGAACACAACTAGTTAGGAAATTACAAGTACAATCCATTAATGGAACAGTAAAAATATGTAAAACATTCCAAACATTTTGCATCTAATAACTACATATACACATGTACAGATACAAAGCATATACACATGCACACATACAACTCAAACCATCCACACATACTATAACATCCATGTCTACACATGCAGACTTGCATACATATCTACCTAGTTGATGTTGTGTAAATTCCTATGAGAGAGTCTTGTGTCTATGTTAGAAACCGACTCTCTCTCTATTGGTAAAAATTTGTGAAATTATAAAACCAGAAGAACATACATACATACATAATGTTTGAATGATTTGTGAAGCAAATACGTGACGAAACTTAAGGGAAAAGCGTCATTATAATTATCAAGTAAATGTGAATTAGAAAAATATTTCAAATAACAATTATAATATTGTATGGAATATTATTGTAGTTGTAATCAAATAATAATTGCCAGATATTATGAAAAATTACATTCAGTTGATATACAGGGAGGAATGTAATTAATAATGAAGTAACTGCGTATGAAACTGAGGTGGGTGCTTAACAGTAATTGAAAACGATGTGTTACGAAATGCCTAAAAGAAAATTTGGGAAATATTAATGGTTGTAAAGGATGTAACATTGGCCATCGTTGGATTCGATTACATGTGTTCCAACAGATCGATGAAATGAAATCAACGTTCGTGAAATTAAAGTGTAAACAGCGTCGTATTTCAGGTAAATACTTGTATGCACGTTTATCGTTATTCTCAGAGATCCATCGTGGCAAATTATGTAACAAGACGTGATTTTTTATTTGGATTTACAGTATAACTTAGAGAAATTTTAGGATATTCATTGTGACACGACAATTAAGGTGTACGTGGCTGGATATATAACAGGCGCATGCAAGTACAACGTACTTCCCGGAGAGATGTAGTGTCACAGAGTGTATGAAAAGTAGGGCCGGATCCTGGCCGATCGTACATTCAGCTGATCGATTGCGAATCCCGCATCACGTGTGAATGAAAAATATATTGATGTTAAATTGCTACTTTGTTACCGCTCTTCTTCTTCTTCTTTGTCATCGTCATATTTTTATTATGATTACAGCATTTGTCTCTCCACCCACACCCTCTTTTCCAAGTGAAACTTAAAAAAGTTGATGAGGATTTGGCCGAAGAGAAAAATATTGTCTCCAGGTTGAAAAGACTGAAAACAGACACTTTTCCCTTCGGCCAATCTCTCAACAACTTGGAAAGGAAGGTGAGTGGGTAGATCGAAGTGCTGCCCCCCCCATGTACATTTGCTAAAAGATGGGTGAATGTGGAGAGAACGGTCCATGTGAGTGGGCCTACTCTGACCATGCGCCTGTAGGCTGGTTAAATTTGAGGAAGAGAGGTGTTCTCTTCCTGGATGCCCTCGAAGCCTCGAATGATTCAGGATTGGTGGGATAACTGAGTCGCCCCTAGGTGGTTCTCCGCCCCCATCGGGGAATTTATTTTGTTACTTTTTATATTTTATTTTTATATATTTTTCATTGTTAAATTGGTTTTGTTATTATGCATTTTCACTCAATCTTATTGTAAACCCACTGCCCCTGTCTTTGTATTGTCCCCTGCATGTCGGCCAATGTGGCTAATAAATGAAACCATTGTTATTATTATTATTAACATTCTTTGGGTCTCAGTCATTGATGTTATTTAACTGGAAAATGTATTCAAATGAATATGAAGCCGCTACCTGCAGCCTCAGATATTGAGGACGTATCGGAGGGTGCTTGCTGTTCCCAGCAAGCATGCCTTTTGAAGTTTTCCAAGAAACAGGGCTGGACTAATGTTCTTTAGCCATCCCGGAAAACTCTTTGAAATAGTACCTAGTGCTCCGATGGTAATCGAGACGACCTTGATTTCATGACAGTCCCAAATCCTTTTTTGACTCCCACTTTAAATTCTGGTATCGGTTAATTTTCTCTTTCTCTTTTTCTTTCACTCAGGTTTCAAAGAGGCAGGCTACATCTACAATCAGGCACGATACTTTTTCTTGTCAAATACCACCAGGGCAAGCTTATTGTGTTCTAATTTCGTGTCGGTCTAAATCCTGAAATCCCATAGCACCTTCACTTGATCATTTTCTATTACCGAATCTGGCTTATGCTCATACTACTTCTCAGAATGTGGTAAATTGTTTAGCTTGCCTAAATACCAGTGAATCATCTTTCCTGTTATATCATGTCTCCAGCCTTTATAGTGAGTCTGGGCTAGGTGTTTCAACTCGGATTCGATGTGAGTCACGGTCTCCTCTCTCTAAACATATCCTACACCGTGAGCTAGCCTCCTTATTGTCAATATGGTATTTCACCCATTTTCTTCTGAGGGCTTGCTCTTGTGCAACCGTTAGCATTCCTTCTGTAGCTTTATTAAGGTCTCCTCTTTTTAACCAGCTCCATGTCTGTGGATCTCTGAATTCCGTTTTCTTAAAGAAGGTGCTATGAAGGGACTTTTCATGAAGGTTGCTCTCCCTTTTTGTTGTTATTTTCCCCTTGGACATCCCCTGGTCTATTTTCTTCCCCTACAGTACAATTTTGAGCATTGGCTCCCTACTGTCAGACACATTTTGTGCTGACTGTTTCTCTCCATCTGAACACAATCCTCTATGCTGATAAGACCACTTCCAACTTCAGGTCTATTTAGAGAGTCTATCAACAGTAGAGTCTATCAACATCACTCCTCTTGTGGAACATGCTGTAGGTATTCATTAACTTCCTAGTCTTCCTATCCATTTATTTTTGTTTTTATTTTTATTATTATTATTATTATTGGGTCTGAACGGACCTCTTTTTGCCGCTCTCGTAAGTCTATTTATTTACCTGTCAAAACTTATTTATTGAATTTTTGTTGTTGTGTAAGGGATACAAACCCTTGGACTTTGCCCTGTGAAGGGGAAAGTATAATATTTTGGCCTTTTGGCCGAAATATTTGAACATTTTTACATTTTAAAATATTATCGAAAAAAAAAAAAAAAAAGAGCTACGCCCCCCAGCGACATGTCTGCTGTCGTGTGACAACGACGTAAGAGTTGAGAGGAGCGTTACAGCCAAATTAACAGAAATTGATACAACAAACACCACCACAAACAACGTGAACAAAGACAGCAATGACAACAACACTGAGAACTCTAATTTTGAAACAAAATGACAGTAACAGCGACAACCAAAATACAGATAACAGAAAAAATGACAACAAATGCAACAACAATATCAACACCACTAACATGAAAACAAATAGCGACAACACCAACAGCAACAATACCAACTGCACCGAGAACAACAACAACGGCGGCACCAAAGACAACAATGATAACAGCGACAGTGATAACAACATCACCAACAAGAACAACGACAACAACAACAAGACCACCAACGACAACAAGAAGAACACCTTCGCTGCGGCAGCAGCTAAAAAAAGGCCATGCTTCAACATGGACCTCTCAAACAAAGATGAAGAGTTGGCCCAGGCCTCTAAGCTCATCAAGCAAGAGCAAACCTGGGCCAGCTTAATCAGGGATGACACCGAATACAATACGGCACCATTTCGGTGCTGTTTAAGTCAGAATCCCTCGCTATGAAACGTGCTATGACACCTTGCAAAACCAGCAAAGTCATAATGTACACCTCCCACATTGGAAAAAGAACGGCCCGCTCCGCATTCCTAGAATCCCACCAGGACTTGACATGTGGTGGCTTCTCGGATGTGTGAGTGTGGAAGGGACGGATACCGTCTCGATAGAAGTGACAAGAACGGCCAGAGAGGGCTGGTCCGGGGTTGAACTAGAGAAACTTCTCCAGATCAGGCCGGAGAAAGTCAAGACAATCCCGTAACACATCCGTCTTCAGAATTGGAAGGTCAGTCACATTATGACCGATGGCAAAAGGCCTCATTGTTGTGTTTGTGGGGAAAAACACATTTGCGAGCCTTATGCCCTCAACTGGTGAAAGTTGCAAGGGGTTGAAGGACTCCACTGCTGCCGACGCCAGGGCGAGGACCACAACCAACACCGGTACCGGCAAAACCACCAACAACAACACCAATAGAAAGACCACCTCCAACATTGACCACTCAGGGGGGAAACGGGGAAAGTTGTCAAATCCCCCCCCCCCCCAGAAAAAATACACACATCAATAAAAACATAAACACACACGCAGACACACTTACAGACACAGACCCCTCATCTACCAGTAGTGAAGATGAGGTAATACCAAAATCCCCAAAATTGCAAAAAAAAATACAAAAGGAAAAAAAAATCAACAAACCACAAAAACACCCACAGTAAAAATTGCAGACACCACCCACGCAAACATCGCCCCAACAACATCAACCAACATCAACCAACATCAACACCACCATAACCATCACGAGAATCCCCCAAACGCAAACAACCTAAACAGATGCAAGAACATATACACACACATACATCTGAAACCACAGACACCGCACTCACAACAAACACCGACACAACCGACACAACACAATCCAAAACATCACCACCACAGCCAGGCAAACAAATAAAATCACACCAACAAAACATACAAAACTTCGTGCTCGTCAGGAGGGCCAACAAGGAACTGATGGCCCTCGTAGCACGAAGTGAAGAAATACAAAAAGAGGGGGAAATTTTTAAATCGACCACATTTCGCGTGCCGGAAGATTTGTTTCTGGTGCGAATGTCGATCGAATTATACAAAGAGATACGAGACAGCTTTCCTCTGGACGTGGGAACCCCGAACGTAAAACCCACTTCAAGACTTTTAAAGGGGTTCCCAAAAGAAACCCCACCAACTATGGAGGTCGAACCACCAGACCTTCACAAGAGCCCGGAAGCTAAGTAAACCTTTCTTCTCTCTCTTTTATCCTGCCAACATGGCCGTATTAAGAGTAGGAAGTTTAAATTTTCGAGGCCTGGGATCGTCCTGGAAGCAGGGTCACCTGCTCATCGACCTCAGGTCACTAGAAATGGATGTAATTGCCGTCAGCGAGACCAGGATTTCCGACACGCGCGCACTAGCCCCCATTTTCGACGACTGTCAGATCTTTGCATCTGATAGTCGGCCGGGAATGGGAGGTGGGGTGGCAGTGCTGTTTAGGAAAGGCCTGGATCTCGAGGTAAGATCTATCTTCGAGGGACCCGGACGGTAAGTTAGTGGTCCTCGACGTGAACAATAACGAAGATGGTGCCTTTAGGCTGGAGGCCGTCTACGCCCCCACTGGGACAGGACTGCCGGACTTCTTTAGACGCCTGGCTAGAATCTCTGGGTACGTCTCGCCCTTTATTGTTCGTGGGGGACTGGAACGGCATCTTAGACGCACGCTGGGACTGTGTGGGATTATCCGATAGGAGCGGGGGGTGAAAAAGTCTCAAGAACTTGATCAGCCAGTTCCAACTGTCTGACAAGTACCGACTAGATTTTCCTAATGCGCCAGTGTGGACCTGGACTAACCGCATAGGGTCATCTAGATCGTATATAGACAGGATATTCATTAGGAAAATAGATAGAAATAGTGAAAGCTGTCCACGTTTTAAAACGGTCGCCTATTCAGATCACAAGTTTGTGATCTGTATGGTCGACCTAGATAAGACGTGTAGGTTAGGACCTGGTTACTGGAAGCTGAACATGTCATTTTCGGCACGTAAGCCTTACAGGGATCAGGTCAACAATTTAGTGAAGAAAAAGTTGACAGGGGGAGTCGCCAGCAATAGATGGTGGGGGGGGGGGTCTCAAAAGAGAGATTAGAGTAATGTCGATAGAGTTTAGCAAAGAAGTAACGTAAGAGAAAAATAGAAAGGAGAGGGAGTTGGTAGATAAGTTAGACGAGGCTATTTGTAGTGGCATTGCACCTAACGTGCTAGCGGCGAAAATGGCATTAGATCATTTCTTCAATGCGAAACACGAAGGTTGCATTGTCAGAGATAAGGCGCGTGCTCTGAGAAACGAGGGAACCAAAGCTGTTCGAGGCGCAACGTGGTAATAAAACCACGATTCGGTCTTTGACGGACCGAGATTGACACGAGCTGAGCGATTCCAGGCGGAAGTGTGAGGCCTTTCGCCAACATTTTGCTCGGTTGTTCTTGGGAAGTGGCGAGTCAGAGACGTTGGCCGACTTCAGTCCCTACCTCGATGGCTTGCCACAACTCTCGACGGCCGACGCTGAGCGCTGCGAAAGGCCGATTACTTCAGCCGAGATTCAGGATGCCCTTGTCGGCTCGAAGCGCTCTACTGCCATTGGTAGCAGAACGGGAGTATTCCCAGTTCTGTGAGCCGGGACGTGGTAACGCTAGTAAGGAAAGACGAGAACAAGAGGGACACATTTGACAATTTTCGGCCCATAACTCTGCTCAACACAGAGTTTAAGATTTTGGCCAAGGTGTTAGCGAAGAGGTTGGCGCTTGTCGTTTGGGATTGGGTCGGGGAGGCGCAAACTTGCGCAATCCCAACCAGGTCCATACACGACAACCTACACCTGATGCGATACTTATAGAGAGGGTAGGATGTAAACCTGGCTTCGGTGGGACTCTGATCAATTTAGATCAATCGAAAGCATTTGATAGGGTCGACCATCGGTACCTGGAGGTTGTCTTCAAGGCGGCTGGCTTCGGCCCCATATTCAGAAGATGGATCGCTGCAATGCACATCGGCACCTGCTCGGTGGTCAAAAAATGGCCACCTCTAGGAACCGTTTCAGATCTCCCGATAGGTCCGTATTAACTCTCGAGCCTTTACTGCGGAAGCTGGAGCTGTTGCAAGGTATCCCGCTGGAACCGGGACGCGGAAAGGCTGTGTCGGCTTATGCGGACGACATCACCGTGATGGTGTCGGACACCTCAGAAATCGAGGTGGTCGGCAACTTATTGGAGGAATATGAAAGGTTGACGGGAGCAAAACTTAACTCGGAAAAGTCGGTGGGCTTGCAACTCGGTACCTGGTGAGGCAAGTTCATGCCGTCCAACAGCGTCGTTGGGCGCTGGACGGACGAACCGGTAAAGTTGCTCGGGGTTTGGTTCGGGCCAGACCTCCAGGTGGATATGAATTGGGAGGAGGTGACGGGCAGGGTAGCCAGTCTTACCCAGAAATGGGCTGCGAGAAAGCTATCACTGAAAGGTCGGGCGGAGGTTTCGAACGCGTACATCGCGTCCGTCATCTACTACCGTCTGACCGTCGTCCCTTGCCCCGTTCGCGCCTCGCCATCTTGGAGCGGCTCCTCTTCAAATTCTTGTGGAGGGGTCCGGTTCAGTTGGTGAGACGGTCCATCTGCTGCCAGAACCATCTACGTGGGGAGCTGGGCATGCCATGGCAAATGTTGCGCAGGCACGCATTGAGGCTGCGGCATCTCCAGATATTCTGCCTTAACGGTGAATAGGTATGGTCGCCATTTGTGAGATGGGCCTTTCCGCTTGCTCGTCTGTTTGACTGAGCTGCAGTCCTGGGTCAAGAAGAGACCGAGACTGGATGACTGGCATCTGGAATATTGCTAGGCACTCACTGCCCTCTATCAGGCGGGTAATCCGCTCAGTGGAACTTCCACTCTCGAGTTCTATAGAGGATTAGAGGTGGGGAAAGTGCGATGACGCACTCGGAGAGGCTCTGGGCGTCGTCAAAGCCGGACTAACCAGTCTGTTCAGGAGGACTTTCGAGTCGGGGTCGATGGATAATTTCCAAAAATCCCTCGCTTGGCAGTGCTACCGGAGTGGCACTGCCGGTTCGAGATAAACTCTACAAACACGGAAATGCTGTAAGACGGACATGCCCAAGATGCGCGCAGAGCGACGAAACCATTCTCTACGCACTCGTCCAGTGTCCGTGCATTACTGACTTGTGGAGTTATGTCGAACATCTGTTGTCGCGTGTAGAACTGATCCGGCTATCGGCCGTGTCCATAGTGAAGATCGACCCGCCCCATTCTTTTGGCCAAGAAGGGCAGGCATTTTTCCCCTGTCTGGTGGCAGTAGCAAAAGAGGTTGTATGGTGGACGAGGTTGAAATGACTGAAGACAGACACTTTTCTCTTCGGCCAATCCCTCATCAACTTTTTCAAGTTTCACTTGGAAAGGAAGGTGAGGGTGGAGAGAGAAGTGCTGCCCCCGAGTACATTTGCTGAAAGGTGGGTGAATGTGGCGAGAAAGGCCCATGTGAGTAGGCCTACTCTGGTGATGCGCCTGTAGGTGGGTACATTTGAGGAGGAGAGGGTGCCCTTTCCAGGTGCTCTCGAAGCGTCGGTTCGTTCAGGATTGGTGGGGTACTTGAACGAACCTTGTGTGGTCATCCTCCCCCCTTTTGAGGAATTTTTCATGTTGCATTTTTATCGTTACTTTGTTATTGTTATTCATATTGTTTACTCGATTTTTATGTAAAACTCCACTGTCCCAATCTTTTGTATTATCCTCTATATGTCGGCCCTTGTGGCCAATGAATGAAATCATTATTATTATTATTGTTGTTTGTGTTGTTGTTGTTCTTGTTGATATATGTGTGCATACACATGTATGTACATATTGAAAGAAGAAATAGACATCAAAATAATAAAATTTGGTAGTACAAAAGGTCAAGACTATTCAGGTTTTCAATCGATAAATTTATATTTTTCTAACATTGTCCATTGTACCACAGTCTGTCCATAAAGTGTTTTTACCCTTAAGTAGTCTGTGTGATTTTAAGAGAATTGCTCTTCTCGAAAATGGTTGTTTAACACCCAGGTGTAGAATAACCATAATCATACACTTCCAGAATTGACGAATACTTTTTTATTCGATATTTTTTCTCCTTGTACCTTTTGGCGTTTTTTAGGGGAATTGTGTTATATATTTATTACGTTTTCTTTCCGATATATGAAATAGATTTATAGTGAACAGCAATTGACTGAAGTAGAATGTAACAAATGGACCATTTCTTTCAGCACATACGTAAAGGTTGAATAAAGAAAAAGAAAATGAAGTGTGAACATACTTTTCTCTATCATATTACAGTTCACATTTAGGTGAATGCATAGTTTTGTGGTAACGTAGCTTGGCTTACCATCTTAAGGCCATGATTTCGATACCCCGTGGTGTGCTGTTTTCTTGAGCAAGGCACTTTATATATTATTAGCACAATGCACTCAACTGGATAACATGAGTTGTAACGGCGGTTCAATGGACCAGTCTTGTCACACCTTATGTCAATCACACTGAAAACTACTTTCAGTGGAATATTCACCGCCTTTTAACCAGCATACTATTCTTTTATTCGAATAACTGAATCATACATCATAATAACCGATGGAGTTCCTAAACGCGGGATATATGCAGAAGCACCAGAGCTTCTTTACTTTTTTGTCAACTTATTCCTGAGAAAGGTGTTGAGGAGCTGTCTAAAATGATCATAGAGGAGACACCAGACTTCAAGTGATCAGTCATACACATATACATATACCTACCATATATATGTATTCATAGATGGAAGGCAGTTCGTCGGTTACGATGGCGTATGTTCCAGATGATCCGATCAACGGAACAGCCTGCTCGTGAAATTAATGTGCAAATGGCTGAGCATAACACAATCATTCTCAGGGTCATTCAGTGTGACAAGGCTGAACCTTCGAATAATATTATAACTATAATTTATTCCAGCTGAGTGAGCTGGAGCAACTTGAAATAAAATGTATTGCTCAAGGAAACAGCGCACCACCGATAATCGAATCCAGGACCTTACAATCGTAAGCTAAATTCCCCAACCACAAAGCTACGCGCCTCCATATATACATACATTTATATACACATGTATGTAAACATACATGTACGCATATATGAATATATACATGCATACATTCCTTTACACGTACACATTCCTTTACACGTATACATATAAATATTCATATATAAATATTAATACATAAATATACATTTATATACGTACATTTATATACACTTATGCAGTTTTCTATACATACAAATAAAGGGTAACAAATTGTTTAATACTAACATGCTTTCAATAAATCGTTCAATATAATGTTGAAAGCTATTGCAATCACTGCTCGTCTTTAAGAATTGAAACAATACAAGCAGAATCTGATGTTGGAATCAAATAGAATGATTGATCATGTTGTAGTTGACAGAAATTGCTCCAAGTTAGCCGAGATATCGACAGCAAAGTTTACCTCAGAGAGAGAGACCATCTCTTTGAAGATGACATTAAGCGGCTCGACAGAAACCATGTTATATTATGCAATGGACACATTTCAAAGCTATACGCCTGATATTATTCTGATACCAACTTCACTCAGTAATTTCGTGGTCTATTGAACATAAAACATTGCATCACAGGAGGCTTTTAGTATGCGTGTGCTTCTATATATATAGAGAGAGAGATATGTGTGTGTGTGTGTGTGTGTGTGTGTGTGTGTGTGTCTGTCTGTGTGTGTGTGTGCTTTGAATATACTCATATATGTGACGTCGTACGCATAGATATATATGAAAGATTAAGGTACACACATATATATGTATATATATATATATATATATATATATATATATATATATATATATATATACAAATATAGATATGTATATATATACATGTATACATGGCACCATTAATTGCTAGACAGGTAGACAGGTAGAGAGAAAGATGGATAGATAGACAGACAGACAGATAGATAGACAGATAGATAGATAGATAGATAGATAGATAGATAGATAGATAGATAGATAGATAGATAGATAGATAGATAGATAAGTTTCTATTTATTTGCCACGAGGGCACAAAAGAAGGGGACAAATACAAGGGGGGAGTTTACATAAAGGAACGAGTAAAAAAAAAATAACAAATATAAAATTAACAATACAGTCCTCAATAGGGAGGAGGCGTTTTGGGGGTTACACACACAACCGAAAAAGTGTGCAACCCTTTTTCTTAGGAGTACAGAGAGGTGGTGCTCCTTTCCACTTCCACCTTTCCACCTACAGGCTGATAAAGAGAGAAGGCCCATTCACGCGGGCCATTCTTGCTACTTTCACCCACCTTTCATAAAACTTGCTTGGGTAGAGCTCCTCTCTCTCCATTCTGATCCTTCTCTTAAAATGGTATTTAAAGAAAAGGACCAGATGTTGGCCGGAGAGAAAGGTGTCCGACCTCAGCCCTTTCAAACGTGTCCACCATACCACCTCTTTCACCATGGCTATTACACAGAGGAAGACCGCCTCTCCTTCCTTGTTGAAGGGGGGAAGCGGCTTAGTCGTTACAATGGACTCAGTGGTCAACCGGATGGGTCCCACCCGTGACAGCAGTCGTTCGACATAGCCCCACAGATCGGCAACGCTCGAACAGTGTACCAATGCGTTCGCAACGGTTCCTCGTCGCGCACGCATCTGGGACAGATTTTTTTCGAGGGGTCCCTGCACGGGCGCCCGTGTCTGTAGAGCTTTTCTCGAACGGGCAGCGCCCCTCGGTAGCATTGCCAGGCCAGGGAGTTCTGGAAGTTGTCCATAGGTCCCGGGCCAAATGTCCTCCCGAATAGGCTGGCCAGTTCGTCTTCCTCCATGCCTAGGGCTTGTCCGAGGGCGTCGTCGCACCTACTAACCACCAGCCCTCTATAGAATGACGAGGTGGAGTCTCCACCGATAGCCGGGTCCGCCTGCCAGAGACCCGTGAGTTCCTGCGCACAGTCGGTGTGCCAGGCGCCCAGTTTTCTCGGTCTTTACTTGACCCAGGACTGCAGCTCGGTGAGAGAGACGAGTCTCGGAAAGGTTCGCCTCACAAATGGGGCCCACAGGTTGACCGGTGACGAATACCTGGAGGTGCCATAGCCTTAATGGGTGTTTACGCATTGTCAGCCACGGCATCCCCAGCCCTTCTTTCGAAGGGTGTTGACAGCAGATGGTTCTCCTCACCAAAGGAGCCCGCTTCTTACAAAGGAATTGAAAGAGTGCGCGCTCCATTTTGGTAAGCGTTTCCCTTGGGCAAGGCATGATGGTCAGGCGGTAATAGATGACGGACGCTATATAAGCGTTCGCCATCTCCGCCAGACATTTCAGGGATAGTTTGCACTCAGCCCACTTCCGCGTCAGCGCAAACACCCTGTTCGATACCTCACCCCAGTTCTTCTCCACCTGGAGGTCTGGCCCGAACCAGACCCCGCGCAACTTCACCGGGCCCTCCGTCCAACGTCCGACGATGCCGTTGGAGGCCATCGGTTTGCCCCTCCACTCGCCGAGTTGCAAACCGACTGACTTGTCCTGGTACAGCGTAGCCGCTGTAAACGTTTCGTATTCCTCCAGTAACGTGCCGATCAGTCCGAATTCCGAGGCGGTTGACACCATTACTGTCACGTCATCGGCATAGGCCGACACCGCTTTCCGCATCCCGGTTCCAAAGGGATGCCCTGTAACAACTCCAATTTCCCCAGCAGTGGCTCTAGGGCCAATACATACAGAAGGGGGGAGAGAGGGCATCCCTGTCGGATGGACCGCGTGATTTCGAACAGCTCCGAGAGGTAGCCGTTCACCTTGACCCTAGAGCAAATGCGGCTGCTGTGCATGGCAGTGATCCAGCCCCTGAAAACGGGTCCGAAACCTGCCACCACTAGCACCGCATCCAGGTAACGATGGTCGACCCTATCGAACGCTTTAGAT
Source organism: Eledone cirrhosa (assembly GCA_964016885.1). Taxonomy (NCBI): domain Eukaryota; kingdom Metazoa; phylum Mollusca; class Cephalopoda; order Octopoda; family Eledonidae; genus Eledone; species Eledone cirrhosa. The sequence goes on along the minus strand of OZ024741.1, from coordinate 137,845,389 downwards.
TGATCCAAGTTGATCAGAGGCCCACCAAAGCCGGATTCGTCCCCAAGCCTCTCTATGATGTATCGCATGAGATGGAGGTTGTCGTGAATGGACCTGTACGGGATGGCGCATGTCTGCGCATCTCCCACCAGGTTTCCCACGACAAGCGCCAACCTCTTTTCTAACACCTTGGCCAAAATCTTTAACTCTGCATTTAGCAGTGTTATGGGCCTAAAATTACTTATTTCATCCCGCTTGTTCTCGTCCTTCCTCACTAGACAGACTACGCCCTTGGTCACAGAACAGGGAATTCTCCCGTTCTGTTGCCAGTTTCAGTAGACCGCTTCGAGGAGATCGAAGAACAAGTCCGGCATACTTAAATACAGTTCGCATGGAAGACTATCGAGGCCCGGAGATTTGCGTCTGCCGCATTGGCTCAGCACGTCCTCTATTTCAGTAGCTGAGATCGGCCTCTCGCAGGACTTGGCCTCCTCGTCAGAAAAACGCGGCAGGCCGTCGAGGTATGGATCGAGGTCCACATCCCCATACGGCCCTCGTCCCTTCCGAACAATCGAGCAAAGTGCCTTTGAAAGGCCTCGCACATCTGCTTAGGTTCAAGGATCACCCTTCCATCCTGGTCTCGCAAAGACCGGATAGTGGATCTACTCTCACTTTTGGCTTCTGTCACGCGGGACCAGCGGACAGCTTTGGTCCCCTCGTTTCCCAGAGCACGTATTTTGCTTCGGACAACGCAGCCTTCGTGTTTCGCGTCGAAGAACTGGCTTAAGGCCGTTCTCGACGCTAGCACTCTGGCTACTTCGCCGCTTCTAATTGCCTCTTCTACACTATCTACCAATTCCCTTTCCTTCCTATTTCTATCTGAGGTTAACTCCTTACTAACTCCTATTGAAGCTCTAATCTCTCTTTTGAGAGAGCCCCACCACCTGTTCTTGACGATAGCGCCCGTCAACCGCTCCTTAACTGATGTACTAATCCGATTCCTGTAAGCTTTACTTGCCGGTAAGGACAAGTTGAGCTTCCAGTAACCGGGTCCTTGTCTATGCGTTCTATCAAGGTTGACCATGGATGTCACTAACTTGTGGTCTGAATAGCCAACCATGAGCATGTTTGGACAACTTAAAAAGTCCCTATCCTTATTTCTAACTAAGAACCTATCTAGGTACGATCAAGATTGACCGCTGTGGTTTCTCCAAGTACAGGTTGGCACAGTCGGAAAATCTAGTCGATATCTATCGGCCAGGTCGAATCGGCCGATTAACCCCTTGAGGCTGTTACAAACCCCTCTATCAGGACATGCCCCTACATAGTCCCAACGTGCATCTAGGATACCATTCCAGTCCCCCACTAAAAGCAAGGAGCGGGACGTCCCTAGAAAAGTCTCCAGACGATGGAAGAAGTCCGGCCGCGTTGACCCAAAAGGGCGACCAGACTAAAAGCTCAGCTTTCACCACTGCCAATGTCCAGAACCACTAGTCGAGCCTCCGGGTCCAAGTGTACCGTTTGTGTAGCGAGACCCAGATGTTTTTGCAGCAGAACAACAACCCCACCCCCTTCTCCGGGCTGACAGAGAGATACGTGCATCAAATAACTATCACATTTATACATCGTGACCTGAGGTCATTTTGAAGCATTGCTTGCTTCCAAGGTGAGCCCAGGCCACGCGCATTTAGACAGCCTATTCTCAACACAGCCATGTTGGTGGTAAAGAGAAAAGGCACTTACCTCTCTGCATCCCGAGGATCGGGCCGCACAATTTCCATGGGGTGGGGGATGGGTTGTTGGGCGGGGTGGTGTTTTGTGGAAGTGTAGGGGCATCAGTGTGTGGTGGGTTGGGGTGTTTGGAGTTGTGTGGGTGTTTGGGGGGGGATTTTTTAGGAGGACACGGTTAATGGGTCTGACGCACGGGGGGGGGGCATGTCCTCTTTAAAAGTGTCTTTTAACGTTTTGTAAATGACCATTTGGGCTTTTATCATTTTTAGATGGGGAAGCCCCATTGTTTGTGCGAAATTCGAACCTTCGGTTTTTATTAAGTTGTTATTATAAATAGCAGTCTTTTGTTTTTTGTATTTAAGTAAGTATATGCAAATTTTTCTTTTAGCGTGATGTTTTTTGTTTGTTGTTTTTTTGTGTTGATGTCTGTGTTATGTCTTGGGGAGGGGTTGTTTGTATTTGTGTTCCTGTGGTGTGTTTTCTTTTTTTTTCTTTTAACTTTATGAAAGTGTGCCCCCCCCCCTCGTCTGACGACGAAAGGGGGTCGTCTTCCGTATTCAAGAGGAAGGGTTCATTTTCGGCTCGTGTTTGTGGTGTGGGTGTTATTGTATTTGTTTTCTGTGTTGGGGGGGGGGGTCAGTTGTGTTTTAACTTGTGGTGTTAGTTGTTTTTGTGGTGGTGGTGAAGGTTGTGTTGTTAGTGTTGTAGTTGTTGGTGTGGGCAAAATCGGTGTTTTTTTGTTTGCTTGGGAACAGGCAGCCCTCAGCTGACCTCTGTCACCACAGTAAGTAGGCAAGCCCATTCAGCAATATGCGGTCGGGGATCCTAGCAATTCGTTCTAGCTGCATTTGCACCAGAACTTGCTGGTTAGTTCCACCGTACACGTTGCTGGAAGACTTACCTACCGAAATTATTGCATTGTCTTTCAAGTTGAGGAGGCTACACAGTACCGCCCAGAAATCAATATCTGGATCGATACTGTGTATGATCAATTTTTGTGTTTTTCTTCCCAAATAAGTGGGGAAGAAGGTAAATAAGGGGTACACAATTGGGGCCAGGGAATGTTTTTCGGCCGTCAATTTATCTTTCATTCGGATGGATAGACTACCGTAGAGTCTATCCTTCCGAATGAAGACAATGTTTTTCAGATGATCTTTTAACGTCAGTTCAATCTCTGTCTCTGTGAATTGTACTGGCTTACGGGTTTTGTTTGATATTGTCCTATAAATAATAGTTTTTAAGCTATTTTCCTTTTTTTAGCTCTGGGGAAGAATTTAAAGAAAATAGACCATTCTCCTCCAAAGTTATATACTTCCGTGCATTTTCTATTTGCTGGGCCATGTTCGAAATGTCAATAGGTTCGTACACGATAGATTTTTTTATGCTTTGCGCGAACGTCATTTTGTTGTGTTTGTGTTATTTATGTTGGTGTATGCGTTCACACTTTTTCCCCGTTGAGGTTAGACTCCATTTTTTCAAAAAGTTCACTTATATTTTCAGTATCCGAGAGACTTGTAGTCACAGCTATTACTTCTCTTTCAGCTTCGCTGGTGGGCGTGGCGCCGTGAAAAGTCGAAACGGCATCCATTAATGTTGGCAATTTCTCTGAGTAAATTTTTTTCACATTTTTTTCATTAGGGTTAGGTTCCATTTTTTCAATGTTTCTAAGAATTATTATTCTTTCAGTAGGGAGGCTTGTTGCCTCCGCTACCCGCTCTCCTTCAGTTTGTTTAGTGGGCGTGTCATCGTTACCTGTGGTAATGGCTTCCATTACCACTAGCGTAGAGACACTTACAAGATTTTTAGGATGAAAAATGTCACCCCAAAAGGGGCGAAATAAATTAACCCTAATGTCCGAAGACCCAGGCAAGGGGGTTGATTAACACAATAACGCAGGAATACAGACACTTACTGTTAACACGTAATATCTCCAATACTCGAGGAGCCGATGTGAAGAACGTCTATGCCATCCGGAGATAGATAGATAGATAGATAGACAAACTGACAGACAGACAGATAGATAGATGTATAGATAGATAGATAGTGTTTTCAAGGATATCTACAAGTTTTGAGTAATATGTGTATGCTTGTATTTTTTGCCTCTTTTTGTAAATTTATAATACGGTTATCTGAATTCACTCAGAAAAACACGCACACAGACACACGCTCTCTACAATACACCATGTTTATATATTCATAGGCGGCTTGTTAATCTTACAGACATCTTCAATACACAATGATGTGCGAAATGAAAGCTGACGGGTTTGTTGGAAAAGCTTATCGCCTTTATATATGTGTGTGTGATGGATGTGCGTTTGATGGGTGTGTATGTGATTGTGTGATTGTATTTATGTCTATGTGGACATAGTGGATTGTCTCGCATCTTTATATATATATATAAAGGAGGGAGAGATTAAAAAAAAAACGTGTGCTTTGTAAATTACGTAAGATAGAAATTTATTTAATAAAGAATGTACACGTTGAAACTGAATTTTACAGACTATTCTGGAACACTTTCCTGAACGTGTTAGACGATCATACCCCAGGAGATTCGTCCAAAACGCTACATATTTAATTCATCTGATTTTCTAGAATCGATAAGGCAAAAACAGAAAGTCACACACACACGTGTGTATGTGTGTGTGTGTCTGTCTGTGTGTGTATGTGTGTGTATGTGTGCGTGTGTGTGTGTGTTGTGTGTCTGTGTGCGTGTATGTGTCTGTGTGGGTGGGTGTGTGTGTCTGTGTGTATGTGTGTGTATGTGTGTGTGTTTGTGTGTGTGTATGCGTGTATGCGTGTGTATGTGTATGTGTGCGTGTGTGTGTGTATGTCTGTCTGTGTGTGTCTGTGTGCGTGCGGGTGTGTGTGTGTGTGTGTGGGTGTCTGTGTGTGTATGTGTGTGTATGTGTGCGCGTGTGTGTGTGTTGTGTGTGTCTGTGTGTGTGTATGTGTCTGTGTGGGTGGGTGTGTGTGTCTGTGTGTGTGTGTGTGTATGTGTGTGTGTTTGTGTGTGTGTGTATGCGTGTGTATGTGTATGTGTGCGTGTGTGTGTGTATGCCTGTCTGTGTGTGTATGTGTGTGTGCGGGTGTGTGTGGGTGTGGGTGTGTGTGTGTAATTGCATTCTTATATGAGTGTGGCGACACATACTTAAATAAACATGTGCATAGATACGATTCTGGCTACTGATAACGAAGTGCTCCTATCGAATGAGTCGCTGTATATACACAACTCTGTTCCGACATCTGCCATATATACATACATATATGTAAATACATATAGACACATATGTACATGCCTACATATATACAAATACGCATAAACACGTACACGCGCGCGCACACACACGCGCACACACACACACACATATATATATATATATATATATATATATATATATATATATATATATATATATATATATATATAAAAATAAACAATTTATTCTTTTACTTAAATACATCTAAAGAAATAGATTGGGAGGAAGTAGATAGGTTGATAGTTTCTTTAATCAAATTGTGTCTTGGCGTGTGTATTTGTGTGAACATCCGTTTATAAATACATACATATATATACAAACATATATATATATATATATGTGTGTGTGTGTGTGTATATATATATATGTATATATGTATATATATATATATATATATATATATATATATATATATATATATATATGTATGTATATATATATATATATACATATATATATATGTACATATATATATGTACATATATATATATACATATAAATACATATATATACATATATATAGAGAGAGAGATACATATATATATATATCTACATACATATAAATACATATATATACATATATATATATACACACATATATATATATATATATATATATATATATATATATATATATATACATATACATATATATATATATATATATATATATATATATATATATATATATATATATATATATATATATATATATATATTTATATATATATATATATATACACACACACACGTATATATATATACATATATGCGCATAGATATACACACATACACATTATATAGATATATACATATATATATATATATATATATATATATATATATATATATATATATATAAATATATATATATATACACACACACATGTTTATAGATACATTCATATAAACATTTATATATGAGTATAACAAAAAATAATTTCTTTGAAAGTAGTAATTATATATATACATAAGAAGAGAGGGAGGGAGAGAGGGACGGAGAGAGGGAGGGAGAGAGGGAGGGAGAGTTGAATGCCTTCATTTCTCTGTTCTAATCGATAACCAAGTGATCCTACCGAGAATCAAACGACTAAAAATTTTATTGAACGCAGTTAAAGTGAAATAACTAACTATATAACGGGTTTACAGAACTGAAAGTGACAAAATATATTCAGAGAGGTGAGGGAAACATGTGAGTATTATTTATTGATATATCGATTCCTGTACAAATGTGATCGATTTATCTCTTGAGTCAACGGCCTATTTAACTTGATTGTTCTAGCAGTGAATTTAGCTAAAGTTTTGATCTCTCATATTTAATGGAAACGAGAAAAGTTAGATGTTTAATATCAAAGCTGAAACTTACCTTATTATTACTGTGTCGTTCCCACTACCTCTTTCCACTTACACATTTATCCACACACACTCATACAGATACACAAAGTCACATATACAGACACACACAAACACATATAGTTATGTAAATAGTAAACAGAAACAACAAAGCAAATGAAACAGTACACTGAAGAAATATATTAGTTTAACGGTTGAAATAATAGAAAAAGAGTCTTAACCTTTCGGACACTAGTTCCTCATCAGAAAATATAATTAGAAATAATAGATAAAATTGGCCATTTTGAATATATATATATTAGAGAGTTAAACAAGATTCAATGAGTATATCAATATTTTGTCTGATGAGGACGTACTGTCGTACATCCGAAATATGTATAATAAAATGTAATTGATCAAAAGAACATCTATTTTCTTAATATCTGTATTTTAATATATATAAATATATATATATATATATATATATATATATATATATATATATATATATATATATATATATATATATATATATATATATACATATATATATATAATATAAGAACAAAAGATGGTTAAAAGAGTTTCATGTATTTTATTATGCGCATTTCAAAAACAAATATCATCATGCAATAATATTTGTGTTTTCATCAGATAAAACAGGAAGACATGATATGAAGGTTAAAAAACACTTGTGGATAGTGCAGTTTTAAATCAACATATATATATATATATATATATATAGTAATAATAATAAATGTGAAGACTAAAATGCAAAGATTTGTTTAAACTTTAGTCTGTTATTCTAATATATATATATATATATATATATATATATGAAGAGAGAGAGTATTTGTATATAACTCCACGCACAATTGAGTTGACTGTAGCAACGTGAAATATTACGCCAATAATATTACACTAAGACCGAGCCGCGAAAAGGCTTACCTCACGACCTTTGTCCAAACTGCCTACTCACTAGCCGACATATACATGTGTGTATAATGTATATATATATATATATATATATATATATATATATATATATATATATATGTATGTATGTATGTATGTATGTATGAATGTATGTATGTATATGGCCATCCAAAATCACCGGGAGAGATGACACCTTAGCCTTTGTCAAGTCAGAATTCTAGGAGAAGGAAAACTCTGATATAACACCTGCAACCCCGATGGTATCCAATGATGTTCACTTGTTCTTCTTTTTGGTAAATATCATCTTGGTTAAGAGAGTGGGACTGACTTTGTGCAATGCCTTTGCTCACTATAAAAGCTTCACGGCACAGGCATTGCTTTATATCTGGAGATCTCTCTGCACTTGTCGTCACATGGTACCATGGGCCCAACACTATGTGTCAATAATTGTCACAAGTGTAGTGTTTGTACCAGAGTTTTCAAGTTGCTGGTTGGACTAATAAGTCACACTCGTTCAGCGCATCGGTAGGGGTTCTCCTACATGGATATAAAGTAGTGGCCGTACTCGAAAACGAGTTGGCAGCAAACACCATGTATGTATGTATGTATAAATATATATACATACGGGGTTTTTCAACTAACAAGTAAAACTTTCTAAAGAATACATACAAGCATGTTTTCCAACAGATAACTTACTACCAGTTTAAATTCGCTTATTGATTTGTAGCTGGCATGCTGTAAACGAGTGATAGTAGTATTTTCCTTCCTTTCACACATATTTAAATTTGATGCAACCGTCGATACCTTAGGTGATTTGACCACCATTGAATAAATTGCTTGTGGATAAAATGTTGTCTATCGACATTTGCAGACGTTCCAATATCTTTACCTTGCTTTGGTCTTGTTAATGATTTATATTCTCATCAGCAAATTGACAGATGCGTTAGGGTATCGCAATTAATGCCTGCACTTTCTGCTTTCTGCAGCACACCTTTTGATCGTCTTCCATTTTTTCGTTGTCGATAAATAAACTACCAGTCCATGAGCCTGTTTTTCCGGAAGTGTTGAAGAACCGGTGTGGATGTGTTGCAGTATCTGATCCTTGTTTTTACTCGCGTTTCAACCAACAGATAAGTCCAACGAAATCAGTTTCCTTGCTTCCATCTGTCGATTGGTGTCTTCCAATGTTTTTGTTATGTAATACCACACTGGCACTGACAGAATTATCTACAGAGCTACACATTCCTATAATTTGCGTGAAATAAACTAGTTATCTTTCAAATCACATCAATGGGATTATAGTAAGTCTTAATATTTAGAAGATTATTCAATGGACAATCGTGACTATATCAACACAATGAATATAAAGTAAACTAAATTACGTAGATATGTGTTTTTTTAAGGTCTCTTGATGTGAAATCTAGTGTTGAAACATGTGTTATATTTGGGGATAGTCATGTTGCCAATATTACCAATAAAAACAAAGGCACTATTTGAATTTCTCTCAGGCTTTATTATCAGTTATTAGTTAGTTCATCGATGTTCTTTCGTCACACATTCTGTGATCTCCTCAATGGCTCTATGTTTTTCTCTGGGTCTCTTCTTCTATTATCTCTTATTTTGTATATTCCAACTTGTCTTTCTGTGGTAC
>OZ024741.1:137809003-137831503 GCA_964016885.1 Eledone cirrhosa | reverse complement strand
TGGCTCCTGCGTGAAGTGGGTTACTAGAATAAACTTGGTTAGAATTCTGTTGAATATCTATCGCTTTTGATATGTTAGTGAATTTATTTTGTTTTATGCTTAATTATATTTCGCTTGATGTATTCAACTCCATCTCGTGTCAACGACAATTATCTTTGGTTAAGTCGATACACAAGGTCAACATTCCCACTAATCAATATGCTTAAAGTGTTAATCTAATAAACTTTAATATTATTCATCGAATTATCGAAATCAATAAAGTTATCTCTCTTTCTCTCTCTATCTATCTATCTATCTATCTATCCCCCTCTCTCTCTCGCTCGCTCGCTCGTTTTCTCCCTTTATTCGTTTAGCATTTATAATGAAAAGTATAATTCCCATCGTTATGCTTTTACGCGTTTCCCTATCAAATATGTATAGCAATATTTTCTTATCACTTTCTCTGTTAATAGTCACACGTTTATGCGATAATCAGCTAAACTGAAACCTCAATATTCTAATTATCATTATAATGATATTAACAAGGGTTGGGCCTTTTATGTGTACTAAATGAGATTACTGATATAACTTTTCATTATAACGAAATTAAGGTTGTAAATATAGTACAGAGAGCTATCGAGCTATGTAAAGTAATGGAAAATTGAGATAAAATATGCTGTATTGTATCTGACATCTGTTTGGATTCGTGATAAAAAAAAAAAGATTAGAATTCGCTACGCTTTAATTACGCGTGCTCTATTAGTGCATGGTGATACCATAGACATATATCACAGTATATTAAGAACTAGAAGTCATTCACTGTGTGATGAATCAATGCCATTTATTGCAATTATTGTTCGTTACGAATACTACTGAAATTAGAAATAATACACTTCAAGAAATATATAAGCATATAACTTCAATGACATTTTAAACATTTATTTAACCAGATAGAAAAATGCGTACAGCAAAAAAAGTAATATTGTTGGAATATAAAACTTTAAAAATACAGGACAAGAAACTAAAATAAAACTTTAAAAGAATAGGATAAGGAACTAAGATAAAACTTTAAAGAATTGGACAAGAAATAAAAAAATTTACAATAATATTAGTGGCAAAATATTTATTTATAAAAAATCGAGTTCCACATTCATAGGCTCTGGGTTCCACATTCAGAGGTCGTCGTCAGACCGGGGGGATCATTTGATCCTGGTTTGAACACCAATTGGGCCATAACCATACCCCTATTTCATCATTCGCCGACACGCCTCATGTGTCATGGATAATGTGAATGGACCCATGGGCCCATGAACACAGATCTTGAGCAGCAGCGGACGGTCTTGTCGTCCCGCTCATCCTTGATCTTGACCAACCCGTCCATCTTCTCCTTGCATCTTGTCCTTGAGTTCAAGTCCGGCAGTCCAGATGAATGCGTGCCACAGCTTTCTGGTACAGGAAGGGGGAGCAGGAGGACTGGAGGGATGACGGGACAGAGGGAGGGAGGACCGGTGGTTGAGGGAGGTTCCGTACTCGGTGGTCAGAGTCGACATCTTGTCCCGGTCGTCTTCTCCATCTTCGTCTGGTGTTGCGGGACCAGAAGTGCATTCTTGGAGGAGACCTGCAGCTGTATCGGCCAATTCTTCTTGCAATGGTCATTTTAAGGAGCAGAATTGCTCAGCCAACCAACCCCAACCAGAACCAACCGCTCAGGGGCAACGCACAATGAGAGCATGACAATTATTATGCACTAATCAAGAAGATACTGGGGTATAGCACAGGAAACGAATAAAAAAATGTTGCCACTAATATTATTGTAAATTTTTTTATTTCTTGTCCAATTCTTTAAAGTTTTATCTTAGTTTCTTGTCCTATTCTTTTAAAGTTTCATTTTAGTTTCTTGTCCTGTATTTTTAAAGTTTTATATTCCAACAATATTACTTTTTTTTGCTGTACGCATTTTTCTATCTGGTCTACTATTTTTTAAGGCAATGCAAGCAACAACTATCTAATAATTAAATGATCATAGTGAATTACTGACAAGTGATTGACATTTTAAAGTTCTTTTGAGTATAATTTCAATCTAGTTGAGGCAACTGGCTTAATGACAAAGCTACGTCATTTCTGGATTACCTCCCCTAGTGTCACGCTTACTACTCACTCACTTGAACACAAGATTTATCAGCAAACTTTGATTATAAATTTTCCCCGCTGGACCAAATTTCTAGATTTTTAAGCCAAAAAATGCGTAATGATCTACTGTTCATGCTCATATAAGTTTTATCTCAGTTAAATAAAGTAGAGCCGCGCTGTACTGTCGTAAACAGACGATTGCCAACGAAAACACGACCACAACAATATTACTAAACGGACTAACGTCCGTTTAGGATGCTTTGCAGCATTCATTTTGGCTCTCTGCTCTCTGAATTCAGATACCGCCGAGGTTAACTTTGCTTTTCATCCATTCGGCGGTCGGTAAAAAAGTACCAGTTTATTAATGAGGTATATTTTTCCGCTATATTTCTTTCTCACCTCCTTTTTCTTAGGAGGCTCTATCTGTTTCTGCATATATAAATTTGCAGTATTCAGACGTGGAGATATGGGTTCCGCCAATGTTTAAAACATTATGCCCTAGAAACGTTGTATTTCAATGCGGTGCCGTTACGACCCTATCGGGAGATACAAGGACCATACCATACCATACATATTGTATGAAAACGACTCCTTCGGGTTGTGTTTTCATTCGAAATATTTGTATGGAATTCGCTAGTTGACGTCATTATATTCCATGCTGAAGAAAATAGTTGCATACCTTGGCAGCCATACGAAGATATCAGGTAGATCAATAACAGTAATGACAGCAACATCAATGCCAATAATTGTAGGAAACACGCAACAATATATATATATATATACACACACACACACACACACACACACACACACATATATATATATATCTATACAAATATATACATATACACACACACATATATCTATATATATATACACACACACACACACATATATCTATATATATACACACACACATACACACACACTCATATATATATATATATATATATATATACACACACACACACATACACACACACACACATATATCTATATATATACACACACACATACACACACACATATATATATCTATATAAATATATACATATACACACACACATATATCTATATGTATATACACACACACACACACATATATCTATATATATACACACACACATACACACACACACACATATATATATATATATATATATCTATATATATATATATATATATATATATATACACACACACACACACATACACACACACACATATATCTATATATATATACAGTGAAAACTTGGACGGGAACAAAAATAGAGAAGCAGTACAAATAAAAGTTTATTAGGTTCAGGCTCTTGAGAATGGGGGGTGGGGAACGACGTTTCGGGCATAAGCCCTTCATCAGGAGAAAAGTGGGTAGGAAGAGAATTCCGAGGGTGTGTGGAGAAGTGGTGGAGGGACATTTAGAAAATAGGCGGGGGGGGGAGAAAAAACGGTGGAAGGGGTACAAATAAAAATAAAAATAAACATAAAGATAAACAAGTGGTGGAAGGGGTTAGGAGTGGTGGCGGGTGGAGTAGAGAGAGGGAGGCGGGGCGTCCGAGCTGGGAGGGCTGAAGTTGGTGTTTGTGTATGTGTGTAGGTGTACGTGTGTGTGTGCGTGTGTACCTATGTGAATGTGAGAGTTGGGGGAAGAACGAGGTTCCATCTTCAGGAAACGGTGTGTGCGTGGGGTGGGGTGTAGGTCGGTGTGTGCGTGCGTGTGGATGGCGGGAGGAGGTGGGCGTGTAGATTCCGGAGGCTGAGTGTGTCTATGTGGGGGTACACACGTGTGTGTTGGTGTTTATATGGGGTGTGGATGTGGGTGGCGTGGTTCGAAAAAAAATTGTGAGTGTATGCCCGTGGGTAAGTTCCTAAGGTAGTTCCGTGGAGTGTGGGGTGTGAGGCTGGATATTTTTCATGTTATAGAGTGGATAGCTGGAACGATGACCGGTGGTGTGTAATCCGTTGGTTGTGGTGGTCGGAAGTGGAGAGAGGTGGGGTGCCCGCGCAACAGGAAATGGTCAGAGGGTCAAGGCAAGGTGAAATGATAGCAGTAGAGGAGAATGACAGGTGGAGAAATGGTTAGTGTGGTGAGGACTGTGTGTTTGTGTGTGCGGGGGTGCGGTGGACAGGGGAGAAGATGGGTAGGTGTGAAAAGTGGAGGGGTAGATGGTCGTGTGGGGGGATGGGGTGCGTATTAGTAGAGGTGATAGTGGGATGTGTGTAGGTGGAGCGGGAAGAGGGAGAGGGAGAGAAAAGGTGTTGGGGAAGGAGGAGAGAGTGTAGTGTACTGGTGTGTGTGTGCTTGTTTGGATGATTGTGTGTCTGGGAAAGGGGGTGTTAGTGGGTGTTAGTATACTGGTGGTGGGGAAAGGGTGGATACGGGTGTGTAAGTGGGGGTTAGTGGTGGTTGGGTGTGTGGAGTGGGTGTTGTATGTAGGTGTGGGTGTGGGGGGTGTTCGTGTGCGTGGGGGGGGTGTTAATGATATTAGTTGTGGGGTGGTGGGAGTGGACGTGTGGGTGAGGGTTACTGGTGGTAGTAGGGTGTGTGGATAGTGTGAGTGCGTGTATATATATACAGGTGGGAGTGTGAGTGAGAGGGGGAGGGGTGGGTATGTTAGTATTGTTAGTTGGGGGAGGGGGAGTTGGGCTGTTAGTATTGTTAGTTGTGGGGTGGTCCAAGGAGTGAGGCGGTGAGAAGGAGGAGTGTGTTAGTGGTGTTAGTGGGGGATATGAGGGGGGGAATGGCTGTCGAAGGCTAAAGGAATAGGGGTGGGAAGTTCAGACTGGGGGGTGTGGGTCTGTAGGGTGAAGATGGTGCGTTGTTCTACCGTAAGGCGGGTGGCTGGTGTTCTGTGGCATTGGAGTAGGCCACAGACTGTGAGGTGGTGGGCGGAAGTCCTGGGGAGCCAAAGTGGCGGGCGATGGGGGAACTCCCGCCGAGACGAATATCCCGGAGGTGTTCAGTAAAACGGTCCGCCAGGCGACGTCCAGTCTGTCCGTATATATATGGAGCAAGAGAGAGAGAGGCGGAGAGAGAGTTAAAAAATAAACAAAGCCAACACAGAGATGAAAAGACACGAAATATATATTCTTTTCTTTTTTATTGAGAAACATAATCGATATATATTTAATATGTATCGATTAAGACTAAATGCAGTATATATATATATATATATATATATATATATATATATATATATATGTATTTGTTACACCTAGGAAAACATACTCTATTATTGTGGATTGGCAGTATCGGTAGAGGGTCGGACGCCATGCTTTGACGCATAGAGTTACGGCCCTTGCCATTCTGAGTTCAAATCCCTCCGAGGTTAACTTTGCCTTTCATCCTTACGGGGTTGATAAAATAAAGTACCAGCAATGCACTGGGAAATTGCTGGCCTTGTGCCAAAAGTAGAAACAATTATTATTAAACCCCCTAAGGTTGAGATAACATTTTGGTCGTTTGAACTGCTGCTATTTCTAGTGGCAGGACATTGACCTGTCCGCCTCTGCCTCCTGTCTTTACACACGGCTCTAGACAAAATTGGTTCCTTCCTCATTCACTCTCATCCGGGAACAGTTTTGTATGGCGCCAGTTTGTGATTTGAACTCGGGAATTTTATATTCTCCGAGCGAGAAAAACGTTCTGACGAGAGTCCCCTTCTCAATGAAAGTCCGCCTGGATTATCCATTTATTTGGGGATTTGAAACCGCGCGGTAAAGGTACATATAGTAAGTACAGCGAACTTTTTAAAATTTATTTGAAAACTTTTTCTCTATTTGCTAAACCTTGATTATATATATATATATATATATATATATATATATATATATATATATATATATAAATATATATATGTATAGGTGTGTGTGTGTGTGTGTGTGGATATTTTGTAGCATGGGGCTCACATCATTATTCCCGTTTGAATTTATGTTTACGCTTTGCATTTTTACTGACATACTTCGTTTTCAAATGCACGCATATGTACACACACATATACATACACACACACACACACATCTCTCTCTCTATATATATATATATTTTTTTTTTCTCTCTCTCTCTCTCTCTCTCCAGCGGTCTCTGTCCTTCATCATGTATGCCATGTCCTGCGTCTTCCAGACACCAGTGTCTGTTCTTATGGGATCAATATATGTCAACCTCGGTCTCCCTCTTCTAGTTTGTCCGTGTTTGGGCTCCCACAGCAGCACTGAGTGCAGTCTCAACTCTGAATGTAATTGAGCATGACCAGTTAACCTCAGTCTCCTCTGTGTTACTTTCGAGCTGACTTTGGGAGGATCTCATACAGCTTTGCGTTCTTCATCCTCAGTATATACTGAGTAATTTTCAGAGCCATCCTTGGCCTTCTCGTGTAGCACCCATCCATCGCCTGAGTGAGTTTCTTGTTCAGTGTCCAAGTCCCAGACACGTACAGTAGCACATACTCCACTGTAGCAACGAAGAGATGGATCTTCAGGTCTATACGAAGGTCCGACTCAACCAATTCTAGCCGCTTCCCGCATACATTCATAATTTTCTCTGGCTTCTTAATGTTCTCTACCAGATACTTCATGTCAATCTCATTCATTCTCAGCCCCACGTTCATCGACACAGTTTCCACCTTCTGCACCCAATCCTCTGCCTCCTTCACTGTGTTTGTCACCAGAACTATGTTGTCAGCAAAGTCAGCATCTGATATCTTTTTAGCCTTAACTCTCCTGCTCTGAGCCAATGCTACAGTAATACCAGACTCCTGGTATTTCTCCAGTGCAAGGCACATACAGTAGTCCACTGCGATGATAAAAAGGTAAGGAGCCAATGTATCTCCCGCTAGCACGCCAATCAATATCACAAAGAACTCCGCCATCCCGTCAGGTGTAATGAATTGGGCTCTGGTGTTGGTGTAGAGCAGTGATATCGGGTCCACTATCTTCTTGGGGATTCCAGAAGCCTGTAAGATCTTCATCAGGCAGTGACGGTCCACAGAATCAAAGGCATTCCTAAAGTCAATGAAACCCATGACAGTAAGAAGGCTCTTTGCTCTAGATCCCTCTAATATCCTCCTCAGCATCAGCATGTGACTGGTGGTTGAATTTCCTGCTCTGAAGCAGTTCTGATTGTCCCTGAGCTTCTTCTCCACCTGGGGCTGGATCCTCCTAAGAATCAGTAGTTGTTAGTGTTAGAGAGATCTCCCTTCTTTGGCAGTGGGACGATGTTTCTGGAGAAAGGAGCAACTCCTTTCTCCAGAAACCGGTTACAGAAATCCTGGATGATATCATTAAAATCACACCGCTTCATCACCTATGATGCCACTCCATCTTCTCCATTGGCCTTCCCCTCCTTGATCTTCATCTTGGCTCTATCAAGCTCCTCTCTGACGAAGGGTCCCATCTCAATATGCATTTCCTCAAACAGCTGCCTGATCTCCGCAGTGCTCTGGGCTGTGGAGCGCGGCTATTCTAGTAGAGTCCTAAAATTGTCCAGCCATTTCCTCTTCCTATACTCGGGCCCTGTTTCTTGGATCTGACTCGAATTTACTCTCTTCCTCCCTGTGGTCTCGTTGATGATCGTCCAACTCTCTTTACAACTAGACCTGTCAACCGCTCTCTCTACACTTCTGATCTTTTCTATCAGCGCCTCCTCTCTGTTCTCAGTGGAAGCGGTACAACATTCTTCCTTCTCTACAATGTCTCTCTGCTCTGCCTCTCCACACAGAGCACTGAACCTGTTCTTCACTTCTACTGTATACCTCTCCTGTAGTTTATCATCTTCCTTAGAAGCTCCCCATCATAGATTGCTATCTGGGGCTGAGCCTTACTGTTTCTTAAGCTCACCCGGAGCTCGCTCATAACAAGCCGGTGTACACCGCCCAGTGTACTGAAATAACTGTATGGCTCTGTGTTCAGAAGCCTATTCCGCCACTTCTTCCTCGCCAGTTTAAAATCATTCTGGGACTTGGACAGGTGCATATCAGAGATGTAAGTCCACATCTTCCCCGGATTCTTCCTAAACCTTAGGTTGGTTGCCATCAAGTTCGCCTCCAGTAGGGTGTCCCTCATTAGTCTCCCATTTCGGTTCGTGTCGTTATGGAAGCATCAGCAAGGATCTTCACTGCTCTCCTTACTCAGATGTGCATTGAAGGCACCCAGAACAAGCAGGATGTTATGAGCTGGTTTGGTGTTGACAGTTCTACACACATCCTCATGGAACTCCACTGCACTCACATCACTGTCCCCTATTCGGTACTCTATGGAAACGCCAAACAAAGACATGATGGTAATATAGACAATATAGAAATTAAAATAATATCTAAACATAGAAATGACTCAACAAGTGGACAAATCAGAGAAGTAACTGAAATAGAACTAAGGAAATCGAAGTTGAACAGAAAAAAACCAACGACAACCATACCCAAACATACAATACTGATCTAAGGTAAACATAAATAAATAAATATACATATATATATATATATACAAGTACAATAACAACAAACACACATAAACACACACGCAAATGCATTCGCAAACAGAGACAAAGACAAGAATAAATAAATAAATAAAATAAACATGGCGTAGACATTTAATACAATGGGGCGAAACATAATAGTACCACTGATGATGTTCCAGATGTGTGACGAAAGAACTTTGATAGACTATATATATACTTATATCTAAATTTTTAACCGTTGGTCAATTAATAATAAATATTGATTGTCAGATAAATTAACTGTGGAGATATAAAATATACAGAAGCGAAAACCATTTCAACCAAACAGTGAGTGTGTTTTATTATAATTTCTGGCAATATTATAACAATATGACCCTCCCCAAATATAACAATATTTGTTTCAACACACGATTTCATATCAAAAACCTTGGAAAACAAATTCATCGCCATATATATATTTCTGTATATTTGTGTGGAATATAATATAATATATACTATTTCCAAGAAAGACCATTAACCTTCCTAAAGCAGCCTCATAGGCGTACACCCAAGCATATCAAAAGTAACCTCCTATGTATAGTCATACATTCGGTTATGTATGAATAAACCACACAAAGTTTTTAGTTACATAAATTGAACGAACAATATTTGAAGAAATAATGCACAATATATATGGTTAACTATATAGGAATCTCAAAAATCAAAGAAAGAGTTCTAACAGATTAGGTACTGTAATCTTTGGCGGGTTATGAACATCAGTGCATCCCTAGACAAGTATTTAATTCTACATGCATCACTTCTGCTACATATCAGGTATATGGTCTCTGAAGATTAAATGAGGTATTGATCTTCTAGAGATTATAATACAAAATTCTGTATTGCACTTTAAACTCGAATTAAGTAGGTGCTAAATGATGACTATATCTCTTGTTTAGTTTCTTGGAAATATTTCTAATCTTAAAAGGAAACATTACAAGATAGTATTGTTTCATATTAAGAATTAAGCGAACGTTTGTAATCTTTATATTATGTTTACTTGAATTACAGACCACAGGGCGCAGAAATGCAGCTTTTAGGGTATATGATGTCGAGTTGAATTTTCGACGCCAAATTGAAACCAATTCGTTTCATTCAGAGAATTATATCTTTATAAAGAGTATGAGCGATTTATATTCTTGATAAAATATTGGAGAAATCTTATTCTCTGTCCTCTACTTTCTTAGATACCAGTCAGGTTTTCTCTTTGCTGGAAACTACTTTATTAAGTTGTTCTAGATATGCACAACATGCATGACAATGTTCAAACTGTTAATAATGTATTTGAACGTGCGGAATGGGATCTAATCCTAGTGAACGTTGAACCAACGGCTTCTTTTCTGAAGAAGCAGCGGGTAGATTTCCTCTGTTTAGTGGCGAAGGTGGGGGAATTGGTATGTTGGTCACAACTGAGAGGTGTGAGAACAGAATATTTCCGCTCAGGTCAGCCTTTAAATATTACTTGAGAATTATGAAAAGGGCAGAGAGGAAGACGCTCTTCTATATTAAAATTTATGAAAAGTGGATGAGAATGGATGTAAGACTGTAACAGATATTTCGAAAGTGGCATTAACTTTGTAATGTCAGAGTATTGAAAGTTTGTGTTTAGGTGCCAAGAATCACCCTACGTAGCTACAACTCCCAATCCGAGGATCATCCTTCATTTCGTATCTTCTGTGTAGTTTTATTCTATTTATTATTACCTGTTTATTACTGTGATCTTATTTTATTGCTTTACTCAAACTTAATCCTCCACAGCGTCTTCTGGGTTTTTTTTCCACTGTGCTTCGTATTTTCACTATTCCTAACATTTTAGTCTCGTGAAGCAAATAAAAGAAATTCTTTTTATCATCGCCATCGTTATCATGGTAATGTGTAATATATTTACAAGCCGAAAAACTGGCTTCAGGATGTATGGTGTATTAAATTGAAACCCCTATTAGATTGTTATGAATAATGTCGACTTCGTTGAGATATCAACACATACCGTAAGTACAGCCAGCTAAATATTCCGACGGATGTTTTGGTTTATTACAGTTTAATCAATTTAGTATTGCACGGTTGGATTATTTTCTATTGTTTCTAATTGGATTCTCTCTCTCTCTCTCTCTCTCTCTCTCTCTCTCTCTCTCTCTCTCTCTCTCTCTCTCTCTCTTTCTATCTATCTATCTCTCTCTATCTCTATCTCTCTCTCTCTCTCTCTCTATCTATCTATCTATCTATCTATCTCTCTCTCTCTCTCTATCTATCTATCTATCTGTCTATCTATCTATCTCTATCTATTATCTATCTCACACACACACACTCACACACACTCTCTCTCTCTCTCTCCCTCTATATCCCCCCTCTCCATCTCTCCCCTCTCTCTCACCTCCTCTCTCTCTACCGAGCCTATGATTTTGTGATTCAACAGATTTTCCAAAGAAAGGTCAAGGTGTTGTATCCAAAGTATATTAAACACTTTATACCCAAACGTTTCTTATAAATCGTGATGCATGCATCACATTTCAATGACAATAAGAATGAAATTAATATCGCATTTAGTTAAGAAGCTATTGTGAACTCCGACACAAGAAGGAATGTGCCCAAAGGAAAAATGACGACAGGAAATGAGCAAGGCTTAAATGTTCCATCTTAACAAAGCTTTCATTTGAAACAGACTTCCTGGAAATAGCAGCTGAACAATTACGTTAAATAATGCATAAAGCATCTAATAGAGACTTCAATAGATGATAATATGAATTATCTGTACAACGTATACGATGTAATCAGTAGCTACCACGCAATGATTCTCACCTTATTTTAGACTTCATTATATATACATCTATCAAAGCGTGCTTCTTGCCTGTGAATATTATATAAGATTCATTGATGGTCACTCTTCTACCGATCCACAATAATACCAAAAGGTCAGGATATTGCTTGAAGATAGACGTATGGATTATGTTGTTGCCATTTTTATTGTTTTCGTTTCTACTGATTTCATTGTTGTTGCTGTTTTGATTTTGTTGTTGATGATACTATGTCGTACGCTGTTGCTACAGTTGTTTTTGCTATTAGTGTATATGTTGTTGTAGCTGTTGCTACTGATGTTGTTTTTGTTATTAGTGCATATCTTGCTGTAGCTGTTGTTACAGTTGTTTTTGCTATTAGTTTATATGTTGTAGCTGTTGCTACTGTTGTTGTTTTTGTTATTAGTGTATATGTTGTTGTAGCTGTTGCTACTGTTGTTTTTGTTATTAGTGTATATGTTGTTGTAGCTGTTGTTACAGTTGTTTTTGCTATTAGTGTATATGTTGTTGTAGCTGTTGTTACTGTTGTTTTTGTTATTAGTGTATATGTTGTTGTAGCTGTTGTTACAGTTGTTTTTTGTTATTAGTGTATATGTTGCTGTAGCTGTTGTTACAGTTGTTTTTGCTATTAGTGTATATGTTGTTGTAGCTGTTGTTACTATGTCTAATACTACTGCTGCTGCTATTAATATTAATATGTAGTTATGGTTATAGCATAGTTAACAGATTTTGTATGCAAATCTCAGCCCTGAAACTATAACGATGCTTTTCATCACAATGATCATCGTTAACAACAGCAGTTACGAGGGCATAAATCTCATCACCACTATCATTATCATTGACATCATTATCCTCACAAAGCTCTCCACCACCGCCACCATCACCATTATCACTACAAACATCATCACCAAAACAATCATCACCATCACCATCATCATCCCTACAACACTCATCACCGACATCATCAGCAGCAACATCACCAATAAGACCATCCCCATCATCATCATCATCATCATCATCATCATCATCATCATCATCCCTACGTACTCATCACCATCATCATCATCATTAGCAACATCACCATTAAAACTACCATCATCATCATCATCATCATCTCTACAACACTCATCACCATCATCATCATTATCATCCCTACAACACTCTCACTATCATCATCATCAGCAACGTCACTATTAAGACCATCACCATCACCATCACCATCATTATTATCCCTACAACACTCATCACCATCATCATCATCAGCAACATCAGCAACATCACCATCATCATCATCATCATCCCTACAACACTCATCACTATCATCAGCAGCAACATCACTATTAAGACCATCACCATCATCATCATTATCATCACTACAACACACATCACTATCAACAGCAGCAACATCACTATCATCAGCAACAACATCACTATAAAGACCGCTATCACCCTCCCTCCAACATCAACATGGATGATATTGTTGTTGAACACATCATAAATATAGATATATGTTGACAGGTGTGATATTATTGTTGTTGCCTTCCGATAAATCCAGGCTAGCATTCTACCCCACTCCTCCCCATCTCCTCCTTCCAATAAATCTACTCTAACTTTCTACCACAACACCCGACCTACACCCGACCCTCACGCAACTCTTCCCATAAAACCACGCTAACTTACTGTCACACACCCCCACCACCTCGTCAATAGATGCTGACGTCATTACAAAAAGAACACAAATATAAAAATCTTCACCTACCTTACTCCTTTCTTCAAATCCTGACACTATCGCTTTTGATTTACATCACGTCCAGAATTGACAAATATCATTAAAGTACTGTAGTCGATTAAAACGACAGTCGTTTCTTAAAATCTGCGGTTTGTGTTGAAGCTAGAAAAAATACTGCTACTACTACTACTACTACTACTACTATAAATATTGCTACTACTACTAATGATAATGATTTCTGATTTAGGCACAAGGCCAACAGTTTCATGGGAAAGTTGATTAAATCGATCGCAGTGCATTATTGATGCTTTTTTTTTCGACCCTGTAAGGATGAAAGGCAAAGCTAACCTCGGTGGGATTTGAACTCAGAACGTAAAGAGGCGTAACTCTATCCCTGGTTTCTGATTTAGACACGAGGCCAGCAGTTTTAGCGGAGGGGAGAATCGATTAAATCGACCTTGTGTCAGTTACAGGTGCTTTACTTTATCTACCCCGTAAGGACGAAAGGCAAAGTTTAACATCGGCGGGATTTGAAATCAGAACGTAATGGGATGTAATTATATGCCACAAAGCATATTGTGCGACGATCTACCGATACTGCTAATCCACCGCTCTAATAATAATGATAATATTAAAAAGATGAAGATATTGCCGATTGTTTCAGGAGCATTGAGATCAGTATCAAAAGATATTGAGAGGAACAGAAATAAAATAGGAATAGAATGTCCAGTAGAGATAATGCAAGAAGTTTGTCTCCTTGTCACGGCCACAAATATCAGACAAGTACTAGATAGTTAAAGAGAACAAATAGCATGGCACTGTAGGCTACAGATAGCAAGCTCACTACTCAAGCAAGAATCCGAATGTTCCAACAAAACCTGAATTAAAAGAAGTAAGGATAATAATATCAATAACAATAATATAAATATTCTAGAACAGTCAAAGCTTTGAACAAAATGCTTTGAGGCATTTAGTGATGGCTTTTCCGTTCTGCGTTTAAATCCTACTGTGGTCAACTGGTCCACTTTGCCATTAATACACCCGAGTTCGTTAAAATAAAGTAACATTCAAGTACTGAGGTCAATTAATCAACTTCCACCAAATTCGCTGGCATGTTAACAAAATTAGAAAAGAATATTATTATTGATTTGGTAAATTTGATATAACGTAGAACAAAATCCGACATCTTTACTTGATAAAGTAACATAGATATTAGTAATATACATTCACCGATTCCTCTCCCTAAAGAATGTGAAGGATTGGAAGTCCTCGAAAGCATATCTATTAAGTGAACGCACGCATGCCTCCTATTCCTTCCGACATTTTGTTCTCTGAGTTCGAATACCGCTGTGGTCAACTTTGACTTTCATTCTTTCACCGTTTATAAGTCCAGTAATGGGATCGATATTTCATCAACATATCTTTACCAGGTCCATCCTGCTCTCATTCTTTTCTGGAAAAAATCGATTGTTCTGAGGCATGGCGAGAGCTGGTCACTGCCAGGTTTTATGTCATGACAGCAACCATACGACTCCATAAGGATTTAAGAGGCCATACGACTCCATAAGGATTTAAGAGGCAATGCATATTATGTATATTTCTTAAACAAAAATTGTGTTGGAATAACAGATCGTTCTCGATACCAATGGCTGTCATTGCGTAAAGATTTGCATGCATAAGAAACATTTTGTTGACGGAACTTATGTGTATTGAAACCATGTCTTAAAGATGGCTAACAAAATCCCGTGACATCAAATCATGCGCATCTTACATCTGTCCTATTTATTTGCTATAAAAAAAACATTCTTTCTATACCATTATAATAGATCATTTTGTTAACATTTCAACAACAAAAATTAAATATAAACATCAACTTGTCATGAAATTATTTCACGCAAATGTGCAGACTGTTTATCAAATGGAATCATGACAAATTCCATATACTGACTTGCATAGTTTAAGTTTTTTTATGATCGACAATATAATCTTCTATTTAATCTTGACAGTTTTTCAATTAAATGTATCTGATTTTTAAGCCATCAATTTATTCTAAATCTTTTACCTTTGACCGAACGGATGGTATCATTTACGGCAAATAAACCATCGCAACCTCTGAAAGCTCTGGATTTTCTCCGATGTGATGAACACGTTGTTGAAACAATCAGTCACTGATAAGGTAATTTTATATTTGACATCAACAGAGCTAATGTTACCTGCATACAAAATAGTTATTTTAGATGAATAGCATTCCAATTAAAAATTTCAATATTCTCTAAAGCACATTTAAATCAAAACACAAATAATGTTAGCTGCTCAAGAAATTTGTTGAAGTAGTATTTATGTCACTAGCAGATGTACCGCTCTCGGGCGGATATCTACATACACATACACTCACATATACACAAACTTACTATGCATAAACACAATATATACATATATATAAATATATATTATGTATACATACACATATTTATATATGTGTGTGTCTGTGTGTGTGTATGTACGTGTATAGTTTTATGGGTTGTAACTGTACGTGACTATTGGTTCACCAACCTAACCATTCGATACATAGGTTGGTCTCTTTTATTATAATATGTGGTGTTGTACATTTGGTGTTATACAATGGTCGGTATCCTTTATAAGCAGGTGTTAACAATAATAATAATGATGATGAAACTTTGACACCTCGTTCCTTCTCATTAACATTATATATATGTACACGTATAATTACAAAAGAAGATCGGAAAGTACGTGATTTTAATTCTGCTAACATTAAATGTTAATCGAGTTGAATTATTTTAGACCAAACGTGCTACTACTTCTAGCAATCCCTTCCAGTTTCCTTATATCATAACGTCGTCTTCCACATCTTTGTGTTCACATTCTTTGTTGAATCCAGGATGGTTAGTCATTTCTAATGCTTTTAGTAAGTCAAATTCTATTGATGGTGGGTTGTTTTGGCTTTATGGTGCTATTTGGCTGTTTCTCTTACACCCTGAAACACCAGTATTGTATTACTGCTCCTAAAAGATGTCCTATTAATCTTAAAATTAGTAGAAGTGGCTTAATGTTCTAATAGTGGCTATTTTTAGCACGCTGGTTTACATGGGCATTAATAATATGATTAATAATTATATATACATATTAAAAACATTTAGAAGACCATTCGCTATTAGTTTTAAAGTAGTGACTATGTTACTTACTTATTTTCGAAGAAAATAAAAGGAGAGTGATTGACAGTCTGTTTCTCGGTGGTTGGCGTTTATCAAAACCACACACTCCCCTGCCTCCACCGAAAATTATAAAAATTAGATTCTTATAGAATTCCAGTATTAATCAGGAGCTGATTATACAGAGTGATTGCCAGTACAACAAAAATTAGGTATTAGCGATGTCTACATGAATGTATGTATAGTACATTTGGCAATATAGCGTATGTTTAATTAAAAACATTTAGAACACCATTCGCTATTTGTTTTAAAGTAGTAACTATGTCACTTACTTATTTTCGATGTGATGGTTGTCACTCTGTTAACAATCAGGACACTTCTTTACAGTTTACTATATATTTTATTGAGTATGTTGTGATTTCTACTCGTGATCCCGTAATAGGCTCTCAAGTCTATACTTTGCCAGAAAAGTTTTTTTGGCAATTTTGGTCTCGATTTTAAAAGTCATAGCTAGAATATTCTTTCCCTCGAATCATACCCAGCTCGGTGGATTTTGTTTCTTAAGGCAATCGGATGATTTGTATCATTTGAGGCAAAATCGACATCAATTTTCATCAAACACAACGTTGTCCTATTAACATCATCAAAATATCTCGTGATGTCTATAAAAACGTCACGGGCAACCTGCGGCCCACGAAGCTTTCTGAATGGCTCGCGTAAGTGAAATCTTTCTGATTTTTTACCCCGACGTTTCAGTTGCAAGTTATCTTTCTATCATTTTTACGATCGAGGAAAACAACGTGTACGAATTCTGAAGAAACAAATCAAAACAAACTGAGTTACCACCCTTTTTTAAATGTGGGCACGAATGTAAATTAGCGCTTGCACCCCGCCTGATGATGAGCCGTATTTCATGCAGCCCTCTTCTCAAAAAAAGTCGCCTATGCCTGCTATAAAGCAATAATACATGTCTAAACCATCCTCTGTAAAATGTTCTTGCTGTCGAGTAGTAAAAACCATCTCACTTGTACATCTCCGAGGACGAAAACAACAATGAAATCTGAGATGGAGATTGATGCGAAATGTTTCACAGTACGACCTAACATGACGTGTGCTATGATTAGTTTTCTGACAAGAGAGCAGAGAAATTGAAACATAGTGCTAAGCACACATAACTTGAAAATCCTGTAAGCGCTATCACTTTGAATTCTAATAATTCAAGCACTGAACACTGATGAACACTGAAATCCAGAAAAAGTAATTCCTATATGAAATACACACGCACACGCACACAAACACTCACACACACACGCGCGCGCGCACATACATACACACACATACATAGACACACACATACACACGCACACACACACACACACACACACACACACACACACACACACGCACGCACACACACGCATATATATATAGAGAGAGATTTTACCCAGCTGCGTTTGTCTGTTTCTCTCTTACTGCTTCCCCCCTCTCTCTGTTTCTCTCACCTTCTTTCGCCCCCCCCCTGTCAGTTACATTTTCTCTCGACTGGCCTCTTCCTCGCACTTCCACTCACTCACTCTCTGCTTCTCCCCTTCTCACTTGCTCCCGTTTGGCCTGAAGTGGGGTCCTTTCTTGCTCACACCTCACTCGCGTCGCACAGTCTGTTGTCTCTCGCTCATGAAATCCACACAGCTTAAGCTGATCGGACTCCCATGTGCTTGTTTGTTCCTATCTTTGCGTTGCTATCCTTCTATGTTTGTTTACTTGTCTCGCTCGCTTTACGCAATTTACTTGTCCCAATAGCTTTATTTAACTATTGCTCGCACCAACTGGAGGTATATGATTTTTAAAGCTATAAAATACAAATGAAGGTTGGAAAATCACTGATGAAGGACTATTTTTATCATATGTAACCCATGTGCAACCACGCAGTATTCATTCTTCTCATGTTTTATATATATATATATATATATATATATATATATATATATATATATATATATATATATATATATATATATAGCCTAAAGGTCACACAGGGCGAAAATGGCGGCCATTTGAAAGAAGTAGTGTAGAGGGGTGACAAGGATTGACGAGTGCAAAATAATTTCCATTATGTTCTTTAAGTTGTATCCAAATGTCATACATCAATCTGAACAATTCAGGAAGTTAATAAAAGCTAAAACTCCTGTATGACTTTTGGGACACCCTATATATATATATATATATATATATATATATATATATATATATATATATATATATATATATATATATATAAGTAGAAGGGATATTTAATTTGTTGGAAGTCCGACAAATGTATATGTTTATAACTGATTTAGAGCACTCAACAAGTTACTGGAGTAAATATTCAATGATATTAAATAAATGGAAACTATATTTATGAAACCATATTTATTATATATATTTCAAGGGTACTAAACACATTTTAAACAACTAATAATCGTAAATACACGTACTATTAAGATATATACTTAGAATATATTTCCCTCAAATTAACGTTATGTGAGTTTTTATTCATCTTCTCTTGTTTCTTTCTTATCTCTCTCTCTCTCGCACTATTTTATCCTTCTCCTCTTATATCCTCTCTCTCTCTCTCTCTCTCTCTCTCCCTCTCTCCCTCTCTCTCCCTCTCTCTCTCTCTCTTTCTCTCTCTCTCTCTCTCTCTCTCTCTCTCTCCATAATCGTTTAAATAAACGGTTGTTTTTCAATTATTTACATATTCATTTGCATATTCACACATAAGTTTGAAAAATCCCTAATATATTTCCGCTATCCAGTGAATATCCAACCGATAAGGTATGATTTTCATGGGTATGTCTCTATTTATAAAATAAACTTTGTATTTTATCTGATGAAAGCGTACTAATGTGTCTTGGTACCCTTGAAATATATATATAATAAAATAAATATGGTTTTATAAATATAGTTTCCATTTATTTAATATCATTGAATATTTAATCCAGTAACTGTTGAATGCTCTAAATCAGTTATAAACATTTATATTTGTAGGACTTCCAACAAATTAAATACCCCTTCTACTTATAAATAGCTCCTTTAATGATTAGCACTTTAAATTATAACTGATTGCTAAATAATGGAATTCTTTAGGATTTCTTCTTCTCTAAAAGATGTACCTTTACCTAAGAATAAGGATTATGAGAAATCTGACTCCTTTATAGAAGACTTAGATGGTGTGCCTTCAATTTCGATAGAAAATCAGATGAAAAAACAAATAAATCCAGTTACAACTTCGATATGATCTCCAAATCCAAGAAACAACAACCTATTAATGGAATTTCAAAATGAAATAATATCGATTATACAAAACATCAAATTCAAGAAAAACCAATTTGTAGGCCAGGAATACCTTAAAGGCCTCAAGAATAATATAGACAATCTTGAAAAAACTGAGAAGATCCTCGTAAAATCGGACAAAACTAACAATCTATACGGAATGCAAATGGACGAATACAATAACCTTATATTGAAAGAACTACGGAAAAACTACAAAATAACAACTAATGAAGAACTTGAAAATGTAAATAGAGAAGCTTTGAAATAATTCATAAATTAGGCATCGAAAATAGGACCGAACCCTTTATATCTAGAATACCGAAAATTAAGCTGAGAGACCACAAAGAAACTTTGAAATAGAACTACCAGTCAGACTTATAGCACCATCTAAATCAGACTTAGGCATAGTTAGTAAACATATATTATATAGAATCATACTGCAACTTAAAGAAATATCTTACCTAAAACTATGGAAAGGTACTAAGATTGGTTCAATAACATAAAATTTAAACATAACAAAAAATTCATTCAAATGGATATTGCAAACTACTACTCATCTATTACTCCTAGTTTTCTTAATAAAGCTCTTATCTATGCATCTAAACATACAGATTTAACAAGTGAGGAAATGCATATCATTTTAACTGCACGGAAAACTTTAATTGAATTCAACAATCATCTCTGGACAAGAGCCGATAGAAAAAATAATTTTGATATCACCATGGGATCATCTGACTCAGGGCAAATAACTGATCTTGTGAGGCTATGTATTAATAATACACTGCATAGAAAAATACCAGAGATGACCGGTGGTTTATATCGTGATGATATGCTGCTTTTAATTGAAAATCATAGTAATTGTGAAATTAATGAGAAAAGAAAATCGATAATACAATTCTTCAATAGCTACAACCTTAAGTTAGAAATAGAGAATAACTATAAAAGTGTTAACTTTTTAGACGTAACATTAAACCTTAACACAGGGCTCTACTCTCCATTCCATAAAATTAATGAAAATCTAAACTATGTAAGTTTTAACTCTAATCATCCTAGATCTATCAAGAACACTATTGTCAATTCAGTCCAACAACGGATTTCACGCATCTCCGCTAATAAAAACATTTTTGACGATAAGGCAGAATATTATAATGAAGCTTTAAATAGAGCAGGGTATAGAAATAAGATTAAATACATCGACAACAAGGCAAATAAGATTAAATACATCGACAGAAATTTAATCTTATAGAAATAAGATTAAATACATCGACAATAAGGCAAATAACCCTACTATTAATTGTAATAATAATTAAAAAAATTAACTTAAACTCTAAAACTAACAGAAGAACTAGAACTAGAAATATTATTTGGTATTCACCCACATTCTCATTAAGCGTATGAACACCTTTAGCAAAGCTATTCTTAAAAGCACTAGATAAATGTTTTCCTAAAACCCACAGATACTACTCAATCTTTAACTGACATACTATAAAACTATCCTACTCTACTACTATGAACATAGCACAAAATATAAATAGAATTAATAATAGAAATTTAAACCATAACCAAAATAACCAAAATAGCAGTAATATCTCTAGCAATATCCAACATAATAGTACCGTTCCGAACAACAACAACTCCGCAAAATGTAACTGTAGAATTAAATCAAACTGTCCTTTACAAAATAAGTGTTTAGATGAAAACGTACAGTTTAGATGAAAATGTACAGTTAAAACTAGTGATAATATATTTAACTATGTCGGAGCAACTTCTAAAGAATTTAAAAGTCGCTGGAATAACCACAATTGCTCTTTCCGAAGATTTGATAAAAAATCTTCAACTTCTCTTTCAAACCTGATATGGAACTTAAAATGCAAGAATATGGACTATTCATTAGCTTGGGAAACAATTTCAAAAGCACCCACGTACCGAAACACAGCTTCATCTAGATTCTGAAAATTGTGTATTGAGGAAATATTTTACATACTTAAATGTAAAAACTCTATTAATCTAAGAACGAATTTATTTAATTCTTGTAGACATCGCCAGATTTCAACATTCAGAACTATATATAACTTATAATTATACTTATAATATTTCTACTTATTTCCATAACAATCTCATCCACTTGATTTTAATATATTGATATCTCTAAATCATAATATCTATAACATTTGCTGTAATTCCACTTCTGAAAGTTTCATAAAATATATATTTATATAATTCTAATCTTTTTTTCAAAATTTTAATTTTAACAATTTTTATTTCTTTATTGTTATTTCTTTAATTTTTATTCTTTAAAAATTACTTATCTCTTAAATTATTTTTTTTTAATTTTCTCAAATGTTTCAATATTTTTCAATAGATTTATAACCACTAACTGATTCTGGCTAAATTTATCATTCAACATCTATACTTATTTTGACTAAATAGTCTCACACTACGAATAAATAAATTAAACCGGAGTTTTTCCGTATCTTCCCATTTCAAATCATATAAATATAATATTCTTATTAAATCAGTTAATTTAATTTAATCTAACTTAATTATTTACATTAAATATAATACAAATAACCCTCATAACACATTAGAACAATTATCTATAACATGATATACCCATCTATTTATTTATTTATTTATTTATTTATTTATTTATTTATTTATTTATTTATTTATTTATGTATCTACTTATAACAGAAGAAAAATATAATATTATAAACAAATTTTAAACAAATAATAATCGTAAATACACGTACTATTAAGATATATTCTTCGAATATATTTCCCTCAAATTAACGCTATATGAGTTTTTATTCATCTTCTATTGTTTCTTTCTTCTCTCTCTCTCTCTCGTACTAATTTATCCTTCTCCTCTTATCTCTTCTCTCTCTCTCTCTCTCT
>OZ024741.1:137805670-137808803 GCA_964016885.1 Eledone cirrhosa | reverse complement strand
AAACAAACTTTGTATTTTATCTGATGAAAGCATACCAATGTGTCTTGGTACCCTTGAAATATATATAATAAAATAAATATGGTTTTATAAATATAGTTTCCATTTATTTAATATCATTGAATTATTTAATATCATTGTATATATATATATATATATATATATATATATATATATATATATATTGCACAGAGAGAAGTTTCCATTTATTTAATATCATTGAATTTTTTAATATCATTGTGTATATATATATATATATATATATATATATATATATATATATATATATATATATATATATATATATATATATATATATATATATATGTGTGTGTGTGTGTGTGTGTATATAAGTTAAAACAATGAAATAAAAAATCAAGTCATTAGAAATCTACTTCACTGCTTTACGATCGTTTCTAGGTGATGATAATACATCGTAACTATACTTCGTTATCGATCTATGTAAGGTTAGTTACAAAATATCAGATAAGGAAAATATTTACT
This sequence comes from Eledone cirrhosa, assembly GCA_964016885.1. Taxonomy (NCBI): domain Eukaryota; kingdom Metazoa; phylum Mollusca; class Cephalopoda; order Octopoda; family Eledonidae; genus Eledone; species Eledone cirrhosa. The sequence goes on along the minus strand of OZ024741.1, from coordinate 137,808,302 downwards.
TACATGCATATCACCAGCTGTTGTCAAAAGCAATAAGAATTTTATTCAAAATTAGTAGTAAATTAGTTGTAAGTTGAGTTCTATGACCTTATTTGGAGGTAGCTGAAGAACAAACCAATCAGATTGTTTTTTTCCATATGATGTTAAGATGAAAATTAATTCACTTTAGTTGAGGACATGACCCTTTGAAAGGGATGGTTGAATGCTGTTAACAATAGAATTGCTATAAAGAGTCTACTAGGAAGAAGGGGATTGTCAAATTGATAGTTGTATATACATTCTGTTCTTCTTCGAGCTAGTATTATTAACTTTGCCTTTCATCCTTACGGGGTCGATGAAATAAAGTACCAGTAATGTACTGGGTATGTGCTGGCCTTGTGCCTCAAGTAGAAACAATTATTATTATTACTGTGAACTGCGGAATACTTTAATTCCGATCTTTGTATATTTAACGAGCTCCGGATTGTAGAGCTAATAAATTCGAATAGTTGGGCTGCTCTCTCTCTCTAGCATTTTCCCCCAATTCATGAGAGCCGTTATCTGGTGCACATAACACGTGATTTCGCCCTACTCTGGACAGCGTATTATTAGCTTTCTCTCTATCCATTAGGTTAGATGTGTGGTGGACAGTACCCATACTTGCTGACTGAGGATCCTATGGGCTGTTATACCGCACATTTCGGTGGTGAAACGAACTAAATTCGTATCAGCAAGATTATAGTTATAAGGTTAGTAATTTAAAACTCTACTTCAGAGATTTGATTCTGACTTAGGTATTGTTCTATTTAATTGCTAACCTGTAGTTCTCCATACAGTAACGGTTAAACTCACATGTAATAATTTTTTGCACACATCTCACTGTGTAACACACTTCTCTCTGTGTAATATATTTGTATTTGAGCTCAGATGAAAATTCTCTGTTCTTCTTCGAGCTAGTATTATTATTATTACTGTGAACTGCGGAATACTTTAAAATCTTGTATATATATGTATATATATATATATAGAGAGAGAGAGAGAAATTGCTTCTACGGGACTAGAATTGTTTCATTCGGGGGAAATCATTAGGCTTCCTGATGATTTCTATATTAAATAGTTATACTCTGCTTTGTATTGAGTACCTTACTTACTGTGGTTACCCTCGATTGAACACGGGATAAACTTATTTATCTCTCTATATATATAAGATATCTCAACCTAGTGCGATCAATAACTAAAATAAGTTATTGGAATAAAAACGGGGGAAAGAGAGAAAAATACGTAAACAGACACGAAAAGTAAAGCAACGTAAAGAGAGGAAAAGTCAACAAAATTGTTTCGTACGTAAGTCCTGGCAGGTGTGACAAGAGAGAACTCAGACACGTCTTGACTGTAGCACTGTCAACGAGAAAAGAGACTGCTTGCAGTGGCGGACGAGGGAGCTCACACTGCTACAGTCAAGACGTGCCTGTGTTCTCTCTTGTCACACTTGCCAGGAAATATGTCCGAAAAGATTTTGTTGACTTGATAATTTTCCTCTCTTCACGTTGCTTTAAAGTTCGTGTCTGTTTACGTATTTTTCTCTCTCTCCCCCTTTTTATCCCAATAACTTATTTTAGTTATTGATCGCACTACGTTGAGATATCTTGTCTCTAACGCGAAGAAATATCGATGATTCCTAGAAGACAACTGATGATGGATAATACCCTCTTTCGCCTGTATCATTTTTATATTTATTTTCATTATACTTAATTGCAACCACACAGGCCGCCATTTTATTTATATCGATATCTCTCTATATATATATGTGTGTGTGTGTGTGTGTGTGTGTGTGTGGTTAATAAAGGAAACAAGACAAACAGAAGAAGGCAAATGTACGCTATATTAGGTTCAAACTCGGAGGAGATACCTTCGGATATATTTCGACCAAGTTATTACTACATTATCAGTACCACCCTTTATAACCTTCTTCTTCTTTTCGTGCGGCCTCCAAACCCCACAGTGGTGCTTGGCTCCATGATTTGCCCTCCTTCTCCACTGGCACGTAACTAGATAACAATAGCCTGCGCATCGGCGTTTCCTTGAGGCTCGGTCTCCGGATCTGCGAGCCACACCACTGTCGCTGTGGATCCACCGTGGACGCTTTCGGCCTCCGCCAGCTTTCCTGTCACTACAGTGCCGGTCGCCTTCCACGCCATGCTGCCCTCAACGAGGTCATAAAGAATGGCTTGGACGCTGCAGGCTTCCCTTCCCAGCTCGAGCCGGTGGGCTTGGACCGAGGAGAAGGGAAAAGGCCAGATGGCATGACCCTCTTCCCGTTCCGTGGTGGCAAACCCCTCCTCTGGGATGCCACTTCCACTGACACTTTCTGCAGTCGCAACCTGGTGCAGTCTGCGACTAACCCAGGTTCTGCTGCACGTCGGACTGAGGGGGCCAAACTCTTCAAATACCTGTCGCTCTCCGACAGGTTTGCGTTTGTACCCTTGGCAGCGGAGACTTCTGGTGTCCTCGGCCCTAGGGCTACCTCCCTACTCACCACCATAGGCGCTGAGCTGGCCAGCCGGAGGTGTGAACCCCGCGAGTTGTAGTGGCTCTACCAGCGCGTCTCCATTGCCGTCCTCCGGGGAAACGCCTTCTCTATTCTGTCCGCCGG
>OZ024741.1:137773170-137800670 GCA_964016885.1 Eledone cirrhosa | reverse complement strand
TATAGCTTGAGGGAGGTCTGGCCGAGAGGTGTCTACATGTGCTGGAGAAGTCCCTATAGCTTGAGGGGAGTTCACATCTTATTGTGTTGCTACTGTCCATATATCTTGAGGAAGGTCCCGGCCCTGAGGTGTCTGCATATCCCGAAGAAGTCGGTTCTGAGGTTTATCACGCCGCTTCAGACATAGTTTGTATATGCAAGATCCCCCTTTCTCGGGTGGTACTTTCCTTATTATGGGCCAGGCCAGAGAGTACGGGGTCCTGTCCAGCTTAAGCTTCCAGATCAGGTCGGAGAGAGCCGTACTTTTCCTTTTGGCCTCCTTATTGAAGGAATGGCGATGGTTATACCAGCGGTCTTTAGAACTCGTTGATGTGGCTCCTATGTAGAGGTGTTCGGAGTTGGGGGTTTTAACCCTACAACCGTATACTAGGTTCTTCTTAAGGCATTCATTACCAAGGGGGCATGATTCGGGGTTTCTGCAGTTGCAGAGGGTGGTCGACCTCTGCGTGCCTAGAATGGTGTTCCCGTTAGGTGTTACATGGTGGTCTTCCCCCAGGCACGATGGGGGGACACCGGGTCTGTTTGGATTTCTTGGGTGGGCACTGGGTCCCCCCTTCGCTCCTTTCACATGGTTTTGCTGAGTGCTTGTATTGCCATCTTCTGGTTGTGTGTGGTTTTTAAGCCTACTCCTGTTGATGCTAGCTATGTGTTGGGCCAGATTTTTCGTGGTGGAATACGAGAGCTTCACAGTGTGTCTGTTGAAGATCTTGTGGTATCTATGGTCCCTCAGGAAGCATTTATCAAGTGCTCCAAAGAATGATTGGGCCAAGCTGTTCTTTAGGGTCGCTGAGTAGGGTGGGTTGTACCACGTGATTTTTCTGTGTCTCCTCCTATATGCGTGGGTCGGGGGTGTCATGAGTTGTTGGAGATTTGTTGGGTTGCTGGTGTTTCCCGCATTGTTGCTTCCCCTTTGGGCGCTATGCTTTTTGCTATCTTCACGGCCCGAATCTGTGGGGTGGTCGTTGCCCGCGCTGGAAGATCTACCGTGGGGTGGTAGTAAGTATAGTAAGTACAGTAAACATTTAAAAAATTTATTTTAAACTTTTTCTCTATTTGCTTGACCTTGATTTTATATGTTCTGGCATGATAATTTATTAACTTACCATCGAACCACACTGGCATACGGTTGGAAAATACTTATATCTCTGCGTGTATATTTACACATAGGAATGCATACTTTTATTATATATATATACTTGTTTCAATAATTATACCACTTAAACATCAACCCCAGAACATAGATTTTTTTTTAATCTGGCATCTATTTATCGATGTCTTTTACCAAAACCGCTACTTTACGATATCTGAACACACGAACATAGAGACAATTACTCGGTGCAAGCTAGCTTTATACACCCCTCCCCACATATGTGGGGATTGTGTATAAAGCTAGCTTATGTATATGTACGACTGGCTTCCACAGATATCGTCCACCAAACTTTACTCACAAGTCACTAATCATTCCAAGGTTATAGTAAAAAAACAATAACACTTGCTCGGAATGCCATACAATAGAATTGAATCCAAAACCAGGTCTTTGCGAAGCGAACTCCTTATATTATTAGTTTCTTACATTTTATCAACAAATGTGTATAATTATTTAAACCTAAAAATTAGCATAGAGTATAAGAGCATGCCAAGACGAATTTTGAAAATCACGATTCTAATATTCGGATTACATTTATTTAAGTTGGTAAACATTATGTTTTAACATTGATGGATTTGGTAATGAACTCTATAGTTTATGTCTGCGATAGAGGATATATTCTGGCGCCTTTCTTCATGAAATTTCTTCGTATCATTTAATCCATTATAACCCTATTTATGCCTTTTCAACAAGTTAATTGTTGATTGTGTTCCGTAGTTATTGTTGATTTTGCTATATATTGTGATATATTTAGTACGTCCTATTTGATAGATTGGTTGGTTTGTTGATAGAAGTTTTATCTCTAACAACGAACTCTTACAGATGTCTGATCTTCCTATAAACTTTTGTATCTAGATGTACTTTAAAACTTTCAAATGAGACTTTATTTTATATCCTTATCGTTTTCGAAGTGTACTGTTAAACATTTGCGTGTGGTGATAACAAGATAAAATGGACGAGCGGATGTTTCGATGAAATGATAAATGAGAAGGTGTATAAATGTTGGATTCTTTGACGGTTCAATCTATAATATAGTGTTCGCAGTGATGGTGATGTGTGAGTGTTGACAGAATTATGTTGTGTTGGCTGACAGAGAGGATTATGGGGTTCCTAGCGGGTTCAAAAGATAAGTACATGGATCAATAAAATGATTGATGTGAAAGAGGATATATGGAAGAAGTGTCGAAAAATGTAGTGGCATCGGTGGTGGTAGTGTTGTTGTCGTGGCGTTATTAGCGGTTGTGGCGGGAATCGTGCTGCTGTGAGTGGTGGTGATGCTGTTAATGTTGCTGCTGTTTCTGGTACTATAGGTGAAGCGTTAGAGATGTTCGCAATAGTGAGATTTAAAATGGTGGAAATACTGTCATTATTGTTGTTTTTGCATTTGTTTAACCTCAGATCTGCTCTTATCAATCAGATCTACGATCCATCATTCCTTCTGGACCTGCATTGTCTAACTGTTACTTCTGTATGAAGTTATACTAAGATCATAATATAATATAACTGTAATTTACGCTTAGTTAACTAGCCACATAAAGGCATTATTATTCGTTCATTTGGTGGAAAGGTCGTTGTCGTTGGCAGAGCTAGTGTAAGTGCACTATGGAGTAATGATGTTTACGATGGTGGTGAAGTTGATGGCTGATGTGGGAACTGCACTCATTGTAAGTGATAGCGCTGCATGCGGTGGTGCAGTGATTATGGACTTTGCACGTTTGTAAATGCGATATGATAATGTGTTGTTAAGCAGCTAAATAGCCTTATGTTTGTTGTTTTTTAATGGTATTTGTGGTGTTAGTGGCCATTGTTGTCGTATTGTTGTTGATGTTGGTAGTGTGCTGTGTGTGGTTGTAATAATAGTGGTGGCAGTGATGGTGGCGGTAGTGCTTGTGGTAATAATGGTAATGTTGATAATGATGATGATAAGGAGGAGGAGGAGATAACTTTAGTGATCAATGAATGGTCAGGGCATCTTATTTGTATTTATCCAAACATTTTGTATCTCTAGGACTAAATTCTTCAAACGTGCCCTTTATTTTGAGGGAGATTTAACTGCTATAATTAGGAGGACTAACGAGCACATAGAAAGTTCCGTAGGGATTCAAGTAATACATAAGAGTAGTGATTGTGGTGATGTTGTTAATATTATGTAACTAGGTCGAGGCCTGGGTCGAGAAGATGAGTCTACAGATCAATGAACATGGTATAGCTTGTCTGCGCCAAATTACGATGGACCATGAACATGTTGATAGACATAGAGTCATTTATCTTAGACTTAGGAGTTCCCATATATTGAAAACTATGAGGCAGTCAAAGTGCACAAATGACCGCGGGCAGTTTCATCTATCAAAACACGTTCAAACCTTTGTTGCCAGGTTTCAGATCTCTGTCGATTGTCTTCCACCATTCATCTTAGGACGACCTCGTCACCTCTTTCTGTTGGGGTACCAGTAACGGACCTGATTAGTATGTCTCTCACTTGGGAGTCAGGTCTACGCTTGCACAAGGATTTCGCGTATGTATTTGAAGTCATCTAATTGGTTCTCTTCGCTGGTTAACAAACCCCCACGTTTCGCACCCATACAGGAGCGTTGAAACCACATTGCTGTTGTAAAATATCATCTTGGTACTTTTGTATGACTTAATCAAATAGACGGTGTTGGGCAGATGACATTTTCAGGTCGACCCGTATATAATCAACTGGAATTGTATATAAGATGATTCCTGCAGAAAATACGTTGAAGGTTATGAAATTCCGGAGGGATCACGTCCTGGAGAGAAGGAAAAGGTGGATCTTTTGTGTAGGACTGGGTGGTGGGGGTATTGGTGGGGAAGGTATTGGTGGGCTAGAGTAGGTTCCCCTTGAATATGAGACATAGATTTAGGATATATTTTAATAAAGTGGTATAATATAAATAATTAGTTAAGAGTTGGTGAGTATATGATCAGCTTGTTTGATATATTGATTAGTTTCATTTGCTGCTCCTCTTTTGTGATCAGGCTAGAAGAGAAGTGTGTGTGTTTTCATATCGTATTTTTTATCGATTTTGATGACAGGTTTCTAGGATATTTTGACGAAATGTTTGAATAAAGATGACAACATCTGAGTAATTAAGGGATGAATCAATTGTAATATCATCTGATTTATATGGTATGTATGTTGTGTTGGTATAGGATAAATAAGAATTGATAAGAGGACAATACATTTTGATTCACAGTTCGAGGAAATACAAATTCTAGATATGTTACTATTATATTCTAGAAAAAAGGCTGTGGATTGGCAGTATCGGTAGATTGTCAGACAATATGCTTTGTGGAATATAGTTACGGCCATTTACGTTTCAGTTCAAATCCCGTCGCGGTTTGCTTTACCTTTCATCCTTAAGGGTCGGTCAAATAAAGTACCAGTTGATTTAATCGACTTTCCCGTCCCTCCAAATTGCTGGCCTTGTACCTAAATCAGAAGCCATCATATTCTACACAGGTTTAATCAAATTGGGGAGAGTTTACTATGCTATAGTAGTTTTTTAACAGTAATTTTTCTTCTTAATTTTCTGTATTGTGTCTGTAGCATTTCATAGAAAATAGGTGTTGAGATCATTCAATTTCTGTCATTTTTTGTATATGTCCAGCAACTGTGTTTGGAAAACTGTTTGAAGAAAGATTCAGTGTTATTTTGTTATGTTTCTATTGAAATATTTGACAGGTCTTTTGCCTTTCATGGTTGTGTTAGCGGGTTGCTAATTACGTTGATTGTGTTATTGATAGTGTTAATGGTGATGGTTGTCGCAGCGGTGGCGTTTCTTGATGGTTCAATAGATAAAGAAAATTATCATTGAATGAATAAAAGGTGGATGCAATAATATATGTATGCTTGAAAGGATGGGCAAGGTAAGTGGATAATATAGGTAAGTTGCTTGCTATTCATAGAGGGAAAAGAGGCAATAGTAGACATGGTTGATCAAAGAGCTCAGGAGGGTATCCCTATGATTTTAGAGGCAAACCTGAATATTGAAATGGATGAATCAATCAAACAGTTAGTCAGACAACAGGTCGCTAGATCAAGATATCACTTAATGCATGCTATAGATACATCCGTGAATAGATACATATTAATGAATGGAATTGAAAGTAAAATAGAGACATTATTTGGATGTAGCCACAGGAAAAGTGATAAGCGATGTTCCAAAACAAAAACAGTATAATACACACGATAAAAAGGTTAGAATATGGCGTGTAAATGTAGAGACAGGTTATCGCATTAATGCTTCTTTCATGTTTCTATTATCTTAAAAGTGGTGTATTTTTTCAAATAAATATTTTGTTTTATATTATATCCAACCTAACCTTTAGATGAATCAATATATTTGAATAAATAGGAAAATATACTTCGATACTTACATAAATATGTATGTGGATATATAATCTTACCTGTGTATATATATATATATATATATATATATATATATATATATATATATATAAATATATATATATATATATATATATGTGTGTGTGTGTGTGTGTGTGTGTGTGTGTGTGTGTGTGTGTGATATATTCATATATATACCTATAAAAATGCATATATACATGTATATATATATATACATATATACATATATATATATTTGTATATATATATGTATATATACGTGTATATATACATATATATGTATTTATATATGACTATATATACGTGTATAAATATATAAGCATAAATATAACCATATATATATATATATATATATATATATATATATATATATATATATATATATATATATATATATATATATATATATATATATATATATATATATATATATGTATATATATATATGCATACATGTTTATATTTATATACATATAAGTACACGCACTGTTAAAGTATAGAAACGTGTTTCTGAGGTTCTCCTAAAATCAAGAGCAAGGCACACAACTGCGTTTGATTAAGTGACACTATATCTCTTCTGAAACTGTGGAAACTGTTAATGGCAATTACTAATTTAAACTACACATTTCTTATTATTGAAGCATAACTATTACTATAACTACCTCTGCATAAACTATTATATATACTTGTTCTGGGAAATATTTTTTTCAGCTGCATATTTTTATCCTGAAATTCGAAGTACTATTTTGACTATGAATTTCTTATTATTGAAGCATTGCATTCTACACAAACTATTGCATGTACTTGTTCTTGAATAATCCCAAGTATATTAGACAATTACACACTCACACTCATGCAGATGAGAGGAAAAATTACAGAAAACATAATATACATCAAGTCATCTACAACAAACGAATGTTTTGTTAGAATAAAATCGATATTCTCATATATGCATTGTCTTGTCTCACCTAAGCTGAAATTTGGCTACATGTTTGAATCTTGTTGCCAAAAAACAAATAAACAGAGTACAACAGTTCAATAACCGATCGCAGAAGTAGATACAAAACAAACTCAGACATATAGATGTCTCATTTAAATTAATGCACACACATTTTAAAAACCTTTGCCATGTATTTTCTTTCATTGTTGTTCAAGCGGAACAACCGCATCTACCACAGCAACCACCGCAGCAATAACAATAACCAGAGAAAAAACAAAAACAACACAGTCACAACAAAAGCAACAACAGCCACAACTACTCCTCAATACACCACGGCAAAAGACCAACAAACACGGCCATGCTTAAAAGATCCTCTTAACCTTCCAGTTATTCACATCTACACTTTCTCAAAATACCTCAAAAGACCAATTGGCAGTATCGGTAGACGCCATACTTTGTGGCATACAGTTACAGCCCTTTACGTTCTGAGTTCAAATCCTGCCGAGGTTAGCTTTGCCTTTCGTCCTGTGGGTTCGATAAAATAAAGCACCAGTAACGCACTGGAGTTCGATTTAATCGACTTTCCCCCCCCCCCCCTCAAATACTATTGTCATCATATTCTAAAAATTTGTCATCATAAAAAATTATTATTGTCATCATATTCTACTTCTACTACTATTACCACTTCTACCACCGCAGTTAATGACAAATCACTCCTCTTTTACTCTCCCTCTCCGTGTCAACACAAATTTATTCCTCACACCTGCATGAAAGATTTACCAAACATACACAAATTGAAATATATAAAGCAACAACTTCCACTCACAACACACATAAATTCATAGTTTATATTAAAACTGTGAGTAGCTTTTCTTTTTTCTGATATAACAATAGTCTCCTTAATCTGTCTCAAAATCGGCTCGCCTCGATGTATAGAAAGGATTGAATCCTATATCCTCCACCATATTCTTTTAGCATACCGGTAGAGAACTGATGTGGGTTTTGTGTCTTTTGAATTTCCATCCATTCTCGTTTATACTTTCTCTGCTCTGCGAGCCGTTTCACCTATTTTTATTGTAGTAATTTTCCCATATCGTCCATCTATGCAACTAAAATAGTCAACTGTTATACTACATTTCTAGATCTACAATTTAACTATTGGCTAGATTTGCTGACTATGCAACTACACATGATTATGTATGCGTGTGTGGGTCTGCTCACGAAAGTATAGCATCTGTATATATATGATTGTACATCTATATATGTGTGTTCTTATCTACACACATTTATACAGAATCACACATGTATTTAAATATTTAAGCACTGATCGTTGTTGTCTAAAATCAAAAATGTATTCGCATAGTCGAGGCTATGCATAATTTGAATTTGTTTTTAACTATCATAGTATACAGTGATGTTGATATAGCATTTTTATGTTGTTTTGTTTGTGTCTTTGATTGTGTGTACTGACTTGGACAAACTGTTCAATACATCGTGTAAGCATGCTCGTTAATGTTTCATAGCTGTCACACATATAGAGTACTACATCAAATGAAGGAGAGTAGAAAAGAAAAGGAAAACCACAAAGAAGAAGAAGAAGAAGAAGAAGAAGAAGAAGAAGAAGAAGAAGAAGAAGAAGAAGAAGAAGAAGAAGAAGAAAAATACTCTTATCTAAAAGTACACAGAACACTTCAAAGTGATGCAACATTGCACTTCTACTGTAGGAATCGAACAAACACAAAAATAAAACAAAGTCAAAATAAATAGTAAAATATTATCGAAGTGGAAATGGCACCAAATGGGAATTTTTGTTCAATTTCCTGGTGCAACTCTTCAGACTTGTTACCTTTCGCAAATGTCAAATTATTCATATAGACATATGTATGTATATATATATATATATGTGTGTGTGTGTGTGTGTGTGTGTGTGTGTGTGTGTGTGTGTGTGTGTGTGTGTGTGTGTGTGTGTGTGTGTGTGTGTGTGTGTGTGTGTGTGTGTGTGTGTGTGTTTATATATATACGAGCATGGGTGTGTGAATGCGTATGTGAGGAAAGTAATATGATTGTCTGAGACCGCTTGTTAAAATAGAAACAATGACATCGTGTAAATTTAATTTCAGTAATTACTCAACAGATATTCTATTTGTAATCCATTTCCTTCTATTTCTTAATAATACTTTCTCTTATGAAATACCTACACGTTTCGGGGAAGTTTTGTGACCTAATTAGGAATAATATTTGCAGACCAATGTTTCAGTGGCGAGGTCTTATGAGTACGACGTAGGACCGTGGCAAATCATAATGGAGAGTATTACTTAACAATAAACAATAAGTGAATATAATGTTCTGTTTGTTTCAATGGCTAAAATTACTCTTACAGAACAATGATGAAAATGTATCATAACATCCAAATGATTGTAAATAATATTGTTTTAGTACGAATTATTTGTAAATCACCCCCAATGCAATTATTCATAATTGTTTCTACTTTAGGCACAAGGCCAGCAATTACCCAGTGCATCACTGGTACTTTATTTTATCGACCCCGTAAGGATGAAAAGCAAAGTCAACCTCGGCGGAATTTGAACTCAGATCGTAAAGGGACGAAACTATGCTGGAAAGCATGGCGTCCAACCCTCTACCGATACTGCCAATTATTCATAATAGTATTTGGTTGGCATAACTAAGTTATGCAATTTATGCAACTTTCTTCTATAGATAGCAATTATTATTATGCTTATCTGCATTGCGACATCAATATATTGAATTGCATACCATGGATTTTAAATAACTTCATATGTATGTGTGTGTACATATATATATATATATACAATATATATATATATATATATATATATATATATATATTAGAATTGGTGCTCTGATATAGCGATATATATATTAATGTATATATAGTGTATTTTGCAATACACTGTATGCTTAATTAAAAGCATTTCGAAGACCTTATGCTATTGTTTTAGAGTAGTGACAGTCTCACTTACTTTAATTCTCAGCAAACAGGGGAGATAAAGCTGACAGAGCTCTGTTTCGCATTTTTTATGCTTATCAAAGCTAACTAATCCTCCTGTTTGCTGAAAAACAAGAATGTTTGATTCTTACAGAATTCAAGTAATAATCAGGAACTGATTATACAGAGCGGTTGCCGGTCAAGCAGAAATTGAAAATTAGAATTGGTGCTCTGAAATAGCGATATATATATGAATGTATATATAGTGTATTATTGTTAGAATTCTATAAGAATCAAACATTCATGATTTTCAGCAAACAGGAGGAGTAGTTAGCTTTGATAAGCATAAAAGAATGCGTTTTATTTACAGTATTAACAATTGTTTCATTCATCAGGTGAGTCTAAAGGTCGCTAATCACACGAAATTGTGTCACTCGACCTTAAATACAGTGTGATCAAATCATCGGAATACTGGAGGGTGTAAGACGTGGCATTGGTATTTATAGATACATCGGAGAATCAAGTGAATGAAAACAATAACATCAATACTAAAAGATAGTAATAAAGAAGTAAAAATGAAAATGATAAAGATGTAAAACATAAGTACAAAATACGGTTGCTGATAATAGTAGCTCAAGCTTCCCTCGCTCCATAATTAACTCGATAGCACATAGTATATCCCTCAGAATATCCTGCCTGCCTTCAAACCTAGGGATAATGAACACGCAAACTACTATAACATAGATTTACATAAAGCAAGCCACAAGGAGGGGCTCGAATACATACCAGATAGAGACAGCAACTACAAACATAACGACAACTACACTACCCGCACCTATTGGAATAATAAATATAGAACTAAACATGGAAATAGGCAACGAGAGCGAGGAATAGCCGAACCGAACTCTAATATAGTGACCCCTAGAAACTCCAGAAAATCCAGAGATAGGAAATATTTATGCTTCAATCCAATCTTCAACTCTTCTATAAAAACCAACCTACCTTCTATATTATTTAAACTAATTGACAAACACTTCCCTAAACTACACAAATCCCATAGAATCTTTAACAGAAAAACTATCAAACTCTCTTACTCTACTGCAACCAACACGGAAATCACACATACTAAAATCAACTTGAAAAATATCTCTAATGGAAGTAACCTACCAACATACACTATAGAACCAAATACAAAACGCAAACACATAACAACATCGCAACCACCCACACGGCAGGGCACATCGCAACAAAACACCAATAAACCTAAACCTCAGCCCATCCTAACAACATACAAAACCGCAACGGAGAACCTGCACACAGGAAGGCCTCCAAATGTAACTGCCACCTGCCAAATAAATGCCCACTACAAAATAGATGCATAGAATCATGTATAGTGTACGTTTGTACTATCAAATCAGGCAACCTAGCATGGCACCACATATGTTCTACAGCTGGGGATTTCAAAAAAAGATGGTATGTGCATAGGCATTCTATAAAAAATCGTAGACTAGAGAACTCAACGACGCTGGCCAATAAGATTTGGCAGCTTAAGTTACATCAACCAGGAATACGATATTAGGTTGTCGAACTTATCGGGTGCAAAGGCCTACAAAAAGGGAATGTCCCACTGCGGACTTTGCAATATTGAGCTGCTGCATATTTTAAAGTATGATAAAATGCTGCTTAACAACAAAATAGAATTTTCTGTATGCACAAAGCAGCCACCAAGTTCTATAACTTCAAACCACAGCCGGCATGACTCGGTCCAGCAATCTCGGAATTCAATCTAAACCACTCGGGTTTTAATGTACTAGCTTCACACCCCTCCACAGTTATTAGCTGTCAACCGACCACCCGATCATTAATTCAACATCATGAATCTCCCAACATTTCTTTCACTCTCTCTCTATAACCTCCATTAAGATAAAACAATCGATCTACCAGACCTTAATCACCCGTATATCATCACTGCCCCTTTCACTTTTTATTCTCTATCGATCTATCTACTCCTTCCCCGTCCTTAGTCCTACCCTTTATGTCTCATCCTTGAATCCTTATCCTCACTCTCTGTCTCCTATTCATTATCCCTTTCTCTATTACCTCTTATTTTATATTTTTTTATTTTAATCCTCTGAGATTTGATTGTACGTCTTGCATTTATAATATATATCATGTATTTCGTATTTCTTTTCATGTTATTGTTATCTTTACTGTCATCAATATTTTACACATCCACTTACTCACCATTATAATTTCAACTACCACCACAATTACTACTATTATCAGCAACCGTATTTTGTTCTTATTTTTTTACTCATTTTTTACATCTTTATAATTTTCATTTTTACTTCTTTATTACTATCTTTTAGTATTGATGTTATTGCTTTCATTCACTTGATTCTCCGATGTATCTACAAATACCAATTCCATGTCTTACACCCTCCAGTATTCCGATGATTTGATCAGAGACACACACTGTATTTAAGGTCGAGTGACACAATTTCCAACGATTAGCGACCTTTAGCCTCACCTGGTCAATGAAACAATTGTTAATACTGTAAATAAAACACTATTTATACAGCCGACCATTTTATTCTTCACTCTTTCACCACTATTACTCCAAGAATGACCTGCATGGGAATTCTCGCAAACTCGGTACCTAACTAAGGAAATCTCTTGTTGAGTCAAACAACGCCATACGTTAAAACTATCCACAATACAGAGTACTCACATCTAACTGGATTACCTATAACGATAATTTGTTATCCCTTATATATATATATATATATATATATATATATATATATATATATATATATATATATATATATACATACATATATATATACGTATGTATGTATATAAATATATATATTTGTGTGCGTACTTGTGCGTGTGTGCATCTGTGTGTGAGTGTGTGTGCGTGTAATAATCCCTCACTTAGCACGGTATTGTTTAATACCATTTACGTGTTGTTGACATGGTTTATAAATTGCAACCTCTTTCTAATTAATCCGCGGTAAATTTCCATTAATACTAGCTAAGCAAAAGCAAGTAGGGCTTCAATGTGTGTGTATATATATATATATATATATATATATATATATATATATATATATATATATATATATATATATATATATATATATATATATATATATATATAGTAATAATAATAAATTTGAAGACTAAAATCCAAAGAGGGCTTGTATTCCTTGTATTTGATTGTTATGGCGTATAATTTTTTATATTTCTGGTATATATGGTTCGGCTATGTGTATACGGGAGTTTTGCGTCTGTGTGAGTATGCAGGTTCGTATGTATGTAGGGCGTGTGTATATGTGTACTTCATGTTTTGGTTGACTTACGTCTCCGAACATTCGTGTATTTACATGTAGGTATGTGTGTGCGCTTGTTATATACGTATTTATTTATTTATATACGTTTATATAATTATTTATTTATTTGTAGACACGCTTACACACACACACATATTTATATGTGCGTGGTTTTGTTTACCTATGGTAAGTTTTTGCGTATGCTTGTGTATGTACGTATTTATTTATTTCTATTACTTCTGTATTGTATTTATTTACTTTGTTCTTAACTCTGTAGCGGAGATTCATTCGGTCTCCTAGTTAGAATTTAGTCTACGACTTCTGCTATAGCATTTACGTGGTTTTGTCTTTGCGCGCTATTGTTCTCCACGCCCCACATATGACGTATTATCTTCGTTTTTTCGTTCATTGCCAGAGAACGTCTCTATGCCCCACCTAAGAGAACATTAGTCTACGACCTCTTTTATACCATAAATGTGGTTCTGTCTTTGCGCGTAATTGCTTTTCACCGCTCCTATTAATGACGTATTATATTCGTTTTTTCCCGTTCTTAGCCGGCGAACGTTTCCACGAACCAAAGTATCGTCTTCCTGTCTTCCTCCGGTTGCAACGTTTTTTGAAATATCCAGTTCTGCGTTTACAGATTGACTTTGTTAGTTTCAGAAGATCCCGTTAAGGGTGAAAGCAGCGATTCTTTGCTTAAACTTTAATCTGTTATTTTAATAAATATATATATATATATATATATATATATATATATATATATATATATATATATATATATATATATATATATATATATATATGTATACATATATATTTATTTATTAAAATAACAGATTAAAGTTTAAGCAAAGAATCGCTGCTTTCAGCCTTAACGGGATCTTCTGAAACGAACAAAGTCAATCTGTGAACGCAGAAGTGAATATTTCAAAAAACGTTGCAACCGGGGGAAGACAGGAAGACGATACTTTGGTCCGTGGAAACGTTCCCTGGCAAAGAACGAAAAAAAAACGAATATAATACGTTATTATTAGGAGCGGTGAAAAACAATTACACGCACAGACAAAACCACGTTTATGGTATAAAAGAAGTCGTAGACTAATATTCTATCAGGTGGTTCATAGAGACGTTCTTTGGCAATGAACGGAAAAAACGAAGATAATACGTCATATGTGGAGCGGGAAGAACAATTACACGCAAAGACAAAACCACGTAAATGGTATAACTGAAGTCGTAGACTAAAATTCTAACTAGGAAACCGAATGATTCTCGACTTCAGAGTTAAGAATAAAGTAAATAAAATACAGAGGTAAGTGAAATTAAATAAATGCATACACGCATCCATATACGTACATACACAAGCATACGCGAAAACACTCGCTATAGGTATACAAATACACGCACGTACACAAAAAAAAAAAAAAAAAAATCCGCACGCACATACAGAACTCACGCAACGCCTGTACCCACACACGTACGAATTCATACGAATGTATAGAAAGTCGAATGATACGCTTAATTACATAAGTAAGCATTCTAACCATCCTGCCAGCATAACCAAGAACCTGGTAGGAAACGTTTCTTTGAGGCTTTCCCGTTTATCTACTAACGAGCATATTGTCAACGACCATTCCACATATTACAATAAAGCTCTTGCTTGGAGTGGATTTGTCGATAAGGTAGCATATACCGAGTACGAGAATAGACCTGGAAGAAATAGATCCCGACGCATTATATGGTAAAACCCACCATATAATATGGAGGTGGCCACACCATTAGCTAAGATCTTTCTGTCCATTATTATGAAGCATTTCCCCCTACACATAAATATAGTAACATTTTTAATAGAAATACTATTAAAATTTCTTACTCTACGACTCCTAACCTTGCACATAACATCACAGCTTCAAATTTAGCTAAACTACCTAGCCGTAGGAACACGTGCCACCCTGTAGTTAGTACTAACTGTAATTGTAGGAATCGGGTTGACTGCCCCCTATCCGGGAAATGCCTCTCTAGTAACTTTGTCTACAAATGTAAGGTTGAAACACCCACGTCCCGTAGGACCTACATAGGGTTAACCGCCAATAGATTCAGGCAGCGTCTTTCCATGCATACCCATTCTTTTCTTAACCCTTTAAGAAGGAATATGACGTCACTTTCAGCTTATATCTTGAGTCTCAAAGACAACCACACCCAATATAGGTTACACTGGGAGATTCTAGCTAAAGCTAGACGGGATAACCGAAATAAAAGACCATGTGACCTCTGCGCCGCTGAGGCCCTAGAAATACTCTACGCCAAAGACCGCATCTTAAACAAAAAATCTGAGGCAATTTCGGCTTGTAAACATAAATTGCGCAAAACTTTCTTGTATTACAGCCCCACATTATACCTTAACGGATAGTACGACCTATACGCGGATATTTTACGTCTTCATGTGGTAGCTAAGTATATGTTATGTTTATACCATTACTTATTTGTATAGGTAAGTATTTATTACCTGTATCTTTTGTGAAGGTACGTATACATTCTCGTACGTATATTTGATTGTATATGTTATGGCGTATATATTACATATTCTGGTACATATGCTTTTGGTTATGTGTATACGTGAGTTTTGCGTCTGTGTGAGCATGCGGGTTCGTACGTACGTAGGGTGAGTGTATATGTGTACTTTGTGTATGGTTGACATACGTCTCCGGACATATGTGTATTTACATGTAGGTATGTGTATGCGCTTGTTATATACGTATTTATTTATTTATATACGTTTATTTAATTATAAGTATACACGCACACACACACACACACACACATATATATATTCTTTATATATATGTTTATGTGTATTTGGTGTATACATTCGTATGCGTGCGGGTACAGGCGTTGCGTGGGTTCTGTATGTGCGTGCGGTATTTTTTTTTTTTTTTTTTTTAACGTGCGTGTATTTGTATACCTATGGCGAGTGTGTTCGCGTATGCTTGTGTATGTACGTATATGGATGCGTGTATGTATTTATTTAATTTCAATTACCTCTGTATTTTATTTACTTTATTCTTAACTCTGAAGCCGAGAATCATTCGGTTTCCTAGTTAGAATTTTAGTCTACGACTTCAGTTATACCATTTACGTGGTTTTGTCTTTGCGTGTAATTGTTCTTCCCGCTCCACATATGACGTATATCTTCGTTTTTTCCGTTCATTGCCAGAGAACGTCTCTATGAACCACCTAATAGAATATTAGTCTACGACTTCTTTTATACCATAAACGTGGTTTTGTCTGTGCGTGTAATTGTTTTTCACCGCGCCTAATAATGACGTATTATATTCGGTTTTTCCGTTCATTGCCAGAGAACGTCTCTATGAACCACCTAATAGAATATTAGTCTACGACTTCTTTTATACCATAAACGTGGTTTTGTCTGTGCGTGTAATTGTTTTTCACCGCGCCTAATAATGACGTATTATATTCGTTTTTTTTTCGTTCTTTGCCAGGGAACGTTTCCACGGACCAAAGTATCGTCTTCCTGTCTTCCTCCGGTTACATCGTTTTTTGAAATATTCACTTCTGCGTTCACAGATTGACTTTGTTAGTTTCAGAAGATCCCGTTAAGGGTGAAAGCAGCGATTCTTTGCTTAAACTTTAATCTGTTATTTTAATAAATATTTGCTCTACGGTTCTTATATATTTGATATATATTTAACCTTATCGAGCCCTCTTTGGATTTTAGTCTTCAAATTTATTATTATTATTACTATATATATATATACTCGGGGTCTGTATGCTATCGGTATAACACCAAATGGAGAAGCGGTCCTCTATCTTCTACTTTCTATTTACAATTTCTTAGTTTCTTCTATCTTCTATTCGCTGTTTGGGTACAACGTAATCCTATCATTTAATTTGCCAAATAACACAGAATGAAATTGCCTCGTCTTGCATCATAATCGGATGATAGAACTCGGCCATCGAAATATGTATAGTGCTTCCGCTGAATTAAAATTCTAAAGTAGTTTCCAGTTCGGCCTTCTGTTGCTGTTTTAATGAATACTTTATACAGTTCCTGTACCAGCCACTGGATACTACATCTACGATGGAGGATAGAATAATGTTGGGCGCTTTGATTTATTTAATTTATCAATCCGAACCACCAGTTCTATCCAATGGTAAACAGCCTAACATAAATGAAATATATATCTATATATATATGTGTGTGTGTGTGTATGTGTGTGTGTTTGTGTGTGTTTGTAAGTGTATGTATGCGTATGTGTGTGTGTGTGTAAGTGTATATATGCGTATGTGTGCACACGTCATAAGAAATGAAAATTTGGTAGTTATTCACAATCACCATTTAATCGAAGTGCATATGTGTGTATGCATGCATATATTTATATGTGTGTGTGTTTGTGTGTGTGTACGTGTGTATTTGTAATTGTGTGCGGGTGTTGATTGAAAGTGAATGTGACTCGACATAGCGATTACCTAGCGCGTTCTTGTGATGTGTTCTATCTATACCACACTGTAATCATGTGTGTACATAAGTAAATATTTCTATTACTTTTTACGTCATTAGATAGACATTAATTCCGTTATTATGGCTTATCTTCACTGTTAACAGATAAACGTCGTTGAATTTCCACTCTAGAGTCAGGCTGCAACTCATTTGCCGAAATATGGCTTTCGTTACTAAGGTGGTGAATCAGCAGCGTCGTTTGAACGTCGGATGATATACTCTGTAGTACGAGCTTTCTGTCCTCAGAGTTCAAATATCGGCACAGTCAACTATACCTTTCCTTCTTTCAATTTAAATAAATAAAATACCAGCCAGGCACTGGAAGTAATGTATCTGTCGCTCGAACCCTCTTTTTCTTCGTATATATAGATATATTGTAGCACATAGGATTAGGGTATAGGACATAAATAGAAAACAATATAATAATGAAATGATTAAATCTAAGTTTGTCTGCATTATCATAACAAATATTCTATTCCAAATCTATTATAACAGCAGAAAAACCTCTAAAATGTATCAAACGTATCCGGTTACTGAATATAAATAAATATATATATATATATATATATATATATATATATACCCAACAATTTTAGAGGACAGATTTCAAATATGTAAAAAGATAATCGCATAACAATACTGGAATATAAGTTTATGAGTGATATTTTTCTCTATAAATTCTGTTAGCCATTAAATCATAGTTAGATACGAGCTGTTGCTGATCTCAAAACTTTATTTTCCTAACACAATGGCATTTTTGTTCGTTTACGAGATACACCAAATGCAATTTGTTTTCGAAACATTACACTATTTTCCAACCTGTTGTTCAAAAATGATAGAATTATTTGGAAATAAATGACGGGATTATTTATATTAGCTTTCTTACAGTTTAACGTAGAAATTTCCGAAACGTCTATCAATATTTTACTATCGCTACTATCATTCGTTTTCGTTTTTATTTCTCTTGTTTTTGCAATCGAGAATATTGAATTTTGTCATTTAATGTCTATTGTTTTTACGATATTTCAGCATAGAAATAGAGAAAACAAAGGTATATTTTGTCTGAAGGGATATTAAAATAGATAAACGCTATCCAACGGAGCAGCTGTTTTATGCTTAGACATAATATATTGAAGCGGATTATGTTAGCTAAGTGAAAATAATACCCCCAAAAAGTCCTGTAGCAATTGATTTATAACTAGTAGTTCAATGTATTTTACTTTTTTTATCTAAAATTATAGATTTATACAAGTATATATATATATATATATATTTAAAAAATAATGAATAAAAACAAAGAAACAGGTCCTTATATTAAAAAATTCATCATTTTACGATCGTTTCTAGGATATATATGTTAGTGTTGGTATGTATATCATATAGATCTTTGTAAATATATATATATTTATATATTTACATATATATATGTGTGTATATATATATATATATGTATATGGGTATATATATATATATGTATATACTTACATATATATAAATATATATACATATATATATTTATATATATGTATATATTGTACATACACACACACACACACACATATATATATATATATATATATGCCCATACACACACATATATATATATATACCCATATACACACACACACACATATATATATATATACTATACATATATGTATATATATATATATATATATATATATTTATATACATACATACATACATACATACATACATACATACATACATACATACATACATACATACATACATACATACATACATACTCATAGATAGAGAGATATGTAGTTAGATAAATAGAGTAAGACCTAGATAAATATTGCAAAGAAAGATTGAATAACAGAAATTATGATAATAAATACTGGCTTTATGAGTGCGGAGTCGCGTGTTACGAACCACTACAAAACTGGTTACTACTTCTTTCTCTGTGGATGGATGAATATCAAATTTTCCACTTGAGCCATTTGAACGTTCATATATAGAACCAATGAAAACATTTTGAAATTTCTACATGTAAATTTAGTTGTGCTTTTGTAGATTTTGTGTTTTCTTTTGTATTGTAGTTTATTGTCCATTGTACCAAACATCCTGAATACTGTCATGCTATAAATGGTTTGATGTTGCAACGTTTGTGTTTTGAATGTTTGTGGAAAAATAGTTGTAAAGAATGAAATTGTTATTTTTCAAATATAAATTTCATAATCCCAGGACGTTTCTTGTATGTCTCAGATTTATCATGGATGTAAGGAGTGGAAGATATCTGAGGTTCAAATTACCGCAGATTATAACAAATTTGGAACGTTAACTTCTACTAATCAGTACCCAACCGAATAGTTGCTATGCTTGTTTCACAACCGCCAGATACTAGATTCGAACCCAGCACATGGCTTATTAGTTAAGTGTTATTTACCATAGCCCTCGTCTCGATCAAAGCCTGATGAGTCAAATTGGTTAGATGGAAACAGTTTATAACTCACTAGGATTATTTTGTCACAGATTATTACTCGGAATCCCTATACCCTGAGAATTATATTAGGGATAAACGTATTTGTGGAATATTCAGTCGCTTACATGTTAGTTCCATGTGCAGCCTGTTCAATTCATCAAACAACAGAAAAATTCATCATCGAAAGCAACGGAAATTTATTCCGTTCCTTTCCATACCTATATTGACCTTCCTTTTTACTACGATAATTCTTAAAAACCTGATTTCCAAGAATCTATGCGCGTTAATATTATCAATATGTCATATAGCTTTTACCAACGTTATTTAAACACATACATGGACATAATACATCATATCTGTTTGTTTCTGTTTTATAGTTCATTAGCCATTAAACTGGTTGACTGATAAATATATAAATATGTATTAAAGTTTTAGCAGAATAAGTGGTGAGTCGCACTAAAAGGCTTGTGTTCCCTTTGCAGTTAGAATAGGCTTCCCACTAACGCCCTTCTGGCGTCAAGAAAATTAAATTTTAAATCTGTTCCAAGCCCAGTGCTTCATCAGAATAGAGTTTATCACGTTTCCCATGGAGTTAAGCGACTGTGAGTACAATAAACCTACCTCATTGGCCAAACGTTAATCCTTACTGGTTGTACTCATTTTCAGCTGGGGTGAGTTTAACAACGTAAATTGAGGTGTAATAATAAAAACAATACGTGCTTCCCCGTCCGGTATTGGAACACTTGACGTTAGGGTGGTATGGCCAATAACCAACAAACTAATTTCTTGGCCAAGTGACGAAAACCAGTTAAATACTGGTTCGATATAGTTGAATTTATAGCACTTCCAATATACGCAGTTGTGGGAAACCTGTATCAAAGCTCTTTCGAGATATATAACAGAGACAAGAGTTTTCAGCCGTTAAGATATCATAGCATTTTTTATATCTGTAATTTTGTAATATTGTCAAATAAAATTGATTGTCATATATATATATATATATATATATATATATATATATATATATATATATGACAATCAATTTTATATATATATATATATATATATATATATATATATATATATATATATATATATATATATAAGGCAAATGTGTGTGGGTGTTTACGATATGCGATGAAAATATAATTTCTCTTATTAATCAAAACCAATATGGCGTCATATTCCCTCGGGAGAATATACAAATCTAACAAGTAGAAAATCGAACATTTCGATCTGTAGGTCTGAATAGATTCGGTTCGGTTAGAATTGCTTATTCCCTCGCAGATGAAACATAACCCAATTGATGTCTTCATGTAGTATAGCTTTTCTAATTAAATCATTAGTTTTCCTTTCGTGTAGGTGAGTTAATTAAAACTTTTAATCTTCTGTTCGTGTGGATTCGGTAATTAGTGTAGCAATAAGTTACCTAACATACCATAAAGATTAGGAATTAATTAATTCCACACAAGAATGTATTTCGTTCTAGAGGTTACAACCCTAAACATTTTAAAGAGTTACTTTCGTTATCTATCGTCAGATTTTGTAGTCAATTTGTTGCCAAATGAATTGCATCTGCATAACTTTGAATGACATTAGTGAGACAGATATGAGTATTGAGTTATAGCCAAACACGTATTTACAAATATATCGACCTTTCTTGGGGATTCGATGTCACATTACCACAGCGATATATCTTACATAATAATAGAAAAATGTGGTTACATATAGATACTGCGACACAAGTACGTATACAAGCACATTCATGTGAGGGTGTGTGTGTATTATGTATGTATGAATGTTTAAATTGGTTTCTTAGATGCAATAAAACAGACCCGTGTATGCCTTCCAGAACAAACCAAATAAAAAACAGATGTATTTCTAAAGATAATTTGTACATCACCTCTTAAAATTTAAGAACATTAAATCCAATATAATTTCTAATTCAAGCACAAGGCCAGAAACTTTGAGGAAAGCAGAAAGTCGAATGAATCGAATCCAGTACTTTACTGGTAATTTATTGTATCGTCGCCTGGAAGGAACGAACGAACAATCGAAGAAAGGAAAGAAGGAAAGAAGAGAGGAAGGAAGGAAGGCAAATTTAGTTTCGTATTTAATTTGGGGGACTCAGGATTGGTATGTGATATATATACCAGGATGACTGGATATTCCAAGGAAATAATTACGTATGTGGTTGATGTCTGAGAGAAAGGAGTACTACATACCGAAGTAGAGTTTTTATATTAATTTTATTAAGAGGGAATTGAGAGTTCTGTTACTCTAGAGTTTCGCCTGTTTATCACAGGTTCATCAGACAAGAACTAACGTTTCTATGGCAGACAAATAAGGAAGACTTGAGGTGGGGATGGGGTTTTAATTAAAAAGTGGTAATTAAGATATGATGGGCAGGGTGGTGACAACGAGGGGATAGGGCTATGTGAAAGAAGAAGGTGATAAAGAGTATGCGCATAGCCATGGAATTTTAACTGGTCACTGAAAGGCAGGCGATTAATTTGGAGGTGGGTGTATAGGTGGGTTAGTGAAAAGGTTGGTGGGATGGGGTGTTTTCTTAATCTGATGGAGCCCATCCCTCTCCAGGCTTGAGTACAACAGATTTCTTCCAGAGAAAGATAGAAAGTAAGTGAGAGGAAAGGAGAAAGAGATATAGAAGAAGAATCCACCCAGTACTAATTTGGTACTTTTTTCCTTGAATGTCTTTTATTTAAGGATTTCCATGTACATATGTATGTATAGATATGTTTGCGTGAATGTATTTATATTTATATACATGTGTAATTATATACATATGGATATTCTATCCACCAATTTATCCTGTCAATCCCACCCACTTTTTCACTAACCCCTTATCTATCTACCTCTACATCCATCAGCTGCCTCCCACTGACTGATTATATTTCTATGTAAGTGCCTATTAACCAGTTAAAATTATATAGTTATGCCCACTACCACTCTTTATCACCCATTCTTCACAGAGACGTATTCCCCTACTTCCACCACCACCACCTTACCCATCCTATCTTAATTACCTCCTCTCAATTAAAACCTCCTTCCCCTACCTTAAGTCATCCTTATTTGTATTGTGTCTGCCATTGAAATGTTAGTTCTTGTCTGGTGACCATGTGATTAACAGGCGAATCTCCAGAGTAACAAGACTCACTTTTCAGCTTTAATATAATTGTTTCTACTTTTGGGACAATGCCAGCTATTACCCTAGTGTATTACTGGTACTTTATTTTATCGACCTCGTAAGGATGAAAGGCAAAGTTAACCTCGGCGGTATTTGAACTCAGAATGACAAGGGCCGTAACTCAATAAGTCAAAGCAATGACGTCCGACCCTCTACCGATAGTGCCAATCCACCGCCCTTTCAGCTTTAATATAATCGATATGTATATATAATGTTGTGCTCTTGACCAAGACACTTAGATGTCTTTACTCAAATGTCCATCTACATACATTCATTATTTCATATCAACTAAAAGCATAATAGAACAGCTATGGAAGTGTACAGAATCTCCACTTCAAAATAACATCTTTTGTTGTCTTATCAAGTGTGTGTGAGTGTGCGTTGATGTCTCTCTTTTATTCACTGCCTCCGTTTCTCTCCCTCTCCTAATCTCTCACTGTTATACGCAAACGAGAGCCTGCGCGTTGGCCGTCCCGCAGTAACGGCGAACAGAATAGAGAAAGCGTTTCCCCAGATGTTGAGAGAGATGCGTTAGAAGAGCCTGTTCAACTCGCGAGGCTCACACCTACGTGTAGCCAACTCCATTCCGATGGTGGTGAGTAGGGAAGTGGTCCTAGTGCCGAGGACACCAGAAGTCTTCACTGTTACGGGTTTGATCGCAAACATGTCGGAGAGCGACCGATATTAGGAGAGTTTACCCTCCTTGGCCTGAAGTGCAGCAGAGCCTGACTTTGTCTCAAACTGTACCAGGCTGCATGTGGTGTCCCAGATTAGGGATTTACCACCGGAGAACGGCAAGATGGTCCAACTCGAGGTGTGAGAAGAATCCTGCAGCATCCAAGCCATGATTTATGATCTCGTTGTTACCTATCAATACTGATGACTTCACTGAGAAGGAAGTCCGCATGGCCATCAAAACCCTTAAGAATAACAAGTCACCGGGTATGGATGGCATTTCTGCTGAAATACTGAAGTCAGGAGGCGAAAGCATGGTCAAGTGGATGGGCCACTTATGTAATCTTGTGTGGAACACGGGTGAAGTCCCAGAAGACTGCAGACACGGAGTGGTTGTCTGTATACCCAAGAAGGGCAACCTTGCCGATTGTGACAACTGGAGGGGAGTGACACTTCTCTCCATACCAGGGAAAGTCTATTGTCTAGTGATCCTGAACCGCATGCGTGGCATGGTAGACCGGGAACTGCGAGAACAACAGGCAGGGTTCCGACCAAAACGTGCCTGTGCAGAGCAGATCTTTACGCTACGCCGCATCATTGAGAGGTACAACGAATTCTAGAAGCCCCTCGCCATCAGCTTCATCGATTTCTCCAAAGCATTCGATAGCGTTCATCGACCGTCACTCTGGAGCATCATGCATGAGTATGGTCTGCCCCAGAAAGTCATTTCGGCAATCAAACAGATTTACGCAAACTCCAAGTGCTGCATACGGACAGAGGATGGTTACAGTGGCTGGTTTGAGGTGGTTACTGGCGTGCGTCAAGGTTACTCGTTCTCTCCAATTCTCTTTGCTATAGACATTGACTGGGTACTGAGAAGAGCGTCTAAAGACCAGGGTATATCTTGGGTGGGAGAGCAAACGTTGTCTGACCTGCACTTTGCGGACGATATTGCTGCACTTGCAGAAGGCACAGCTGACCTGCAAATCATTGTGAACTTTATGAATGTCGAAGCAGGAAGCTTAGGTCTCAATATCAGTGCCAAGAAGACCAAAAGCATGTTATCTGGGACACACCCATCACCAACTAGTGTTTTCATTGAACAGGGGGAGGTGGAGATAGTGGACAAGTTCACCTACCTAGGAAGCTCCATTGACAATGGGGGCGCCATGGACAGTGAATTGCAATGTAGAATGGGAAAGGCTTCAGCAGCATTTAACCAGCTTGACAAGATCTGGAAGAGCAGGAAGTTGACCCTCAAAACAAAGATGAGATTCTACAACAGCAACGTGCTGTCCACACTCTTGTACGGAAGTGAAACATGGCACCTTAAGACCAGCCAAGAGAAGAAGTTGGACGCATTCGATTCCAGATGTCTGCGAAAGATCCTGGGGATTAAATGGAGTGACCATGTAACAAACTAGGAAGTCAGGAACCGCACCAACCAGCAGCTAGTCTCTTCTACCATCTGCAAGCGACGCCTGGGCTGGTTTGGGCACGCTTTGAGACTTCCCCCGGAGAGACTGGCGAACCAAGTACTTAAATGGAGCTGGCAGGGAAGCAGACGGAGAGGGCGACCCAAAATGAACTGGCGCCAGACAGTTGAGAGGGACCTGCGAGCGACAAACAGACAATGGCGGGACGCTGTGCAACGAATTGTGTAAAGGAGCTTCGGCTTGGCGAAGCTGTGTTGGAAAAGTGTTGGAAAAGAATCAATCAGGTGGTCTTCTCGTGAGGATCGTGAGTTTCTGGAGCCTGGACCTGATGGTGGATGGCTGGCTGGTGGATGTGGCTCTCTCTCTCTCTCTCTCTCTCTCTCTCTCTCTCTCTCTCTCTCTCTCTCTCTCTCTCTTCTCTCTCTCTCTCTCTCTCTCTCTCTCTCTCTCTCTCTCTCTCTCTTTGTGTGTGGAAAAATCGGGTATGATCAAACCTGCAGATGGATGGCCACCAAGGTTAAAATATCACTATGGTGATCCTGGCACTCTATTAGGAATTAAGGGATGATTTACACTGACAAGTAGACATAGGTTAATGTGGTCTGAATTTCACTGATGCTGGCTAAATGATGGAAAGGTAGTTTAGCTTCTACTTATGCTGTAAATCATATCATATTACTAGTAGAGATTTATTTGACTTTCAGATTGTCAATTAGCAAAAGATATAGATAAATGATAATATATATTAATTATACCGCTGGTTATAAACCTTATCCAGGAATAAAATTAATTAATCACAGAATCTTAAATCAACTCTCCATTCACTAATGACTAGTTTTCACGTATCAATGTATTCATAGATTCTCAATATAGATGAGTAGCATTTTTAATAAAAATTTCTTTTTAGAAATCTATCTTTTGAAAAATATCTAAACTCAAGGATCCTTCTATCGAAAAACTTTTTTTCTTAATATTTCATCTTTTTTTATATATACGCCATGGACCTTTGAATCCGGATTGAGTCGTAAGGGTATCGCAGTGACAGACAGCGTGTCTTGGGCATGTAAACCTGGAAGACTTCAATTTATGCAGTTGATTTCTTCCTGGGAAAGAAAATGTGGATGTAGTGGGTAGCGGAATAATGGATCTCAATATTTGACAGCTAGTTTATAGACCTTAAATCGTCAAAGTTCAAGTTGCTTTGACGCAAAGTTCAAGTTGCTTTGCCATTCTGAGTTCAAATCCCGCCGAGGTTAACTTTGCCTTTCATCGTTACGGGATCGATAAAATAAAGTACCAGTAATGCACTGGGTAATTGCTGGCCTTGTGCCAAAGTAGAAACAATTATATCCAATAGGCCAGCTTTTTATGTATATGGGACAAGTAATTCTGACCAAATTGTTTTCCACATGAGCTGGATTCCACTGATGCAAACTTTAGTACAAAAATAGTTAACTCAAGTTTTAATTGTGACTCACAATCGTTCAATTATTAATCAATTGTATCCTATCATATTTAATACGGTGAGGTAGGTTGATTGGCAATATCGGTATGGAGTCGGCCGCCATACTTTGCAGCATAGAGTTACGGCCCTTTATGATTTGAGTTCAAATCCCACCGTGGTTAACTTTGCCATTCTTCCTTATTGGGTCGATAAAATGAAGTACCAGTCATGCACTGGGGTCGACTTAGTCGATTTTCCTCTCCCCCCCCAAATTGCTGGCCTTGTGCCTATATCAATACGTTCTTACGCATGTCCTTTCGCTCCAAAGTTATGTATGTATATTTCCTTGTTCTCCTCCTCTTTCAGTCTTTTCTACATTTCGTCTGCCTGTCACCCACCTTGTGCATTGTCTCTCTGTTGAACACTATTTGCTGGTCTCTGTCTTCTGAGGCATATTTGCCCATCGCTGTCTTTGACAGCATTTAGTTGTTTTAACGACTGCTCTAGCAATGAGTTTTCTCCTTTTTATATGTATTCAAATACACTCTTGTTTCATCTCGATTGTTTTAATATGAATGTATGTATATATATATATATATATTTTTATATATATATATATATATATGGATGTATATATAATGTATTTTGCAATACACTTTATGCTTAATTAAAAGCATTTTGAAGACCGTAAGCTATTGTTTTAAAGTAGTGACAAATTCACTTACTTTACCAAAGCGAAACAAGACTTGTCGGCTTATCTCCCCTGTTTGCTGAGATCAAAGTAAGTGAATTTGTCAAACTGCTTTTAATTAAGCATAAAGTGTATTGCAAAATACATTATATATACATCCATATATATATTGCTATTTCAGAGCTCCAATTCTAATTTTTAATTTCTGCCTGACCAACAACCGCTCTGCATAA
>OZ024741.1:137755670-137768170 GCA_964016885.1 Eledone cirrhosa | reverse complement strand
ATGAAGTTATTTCTACATAATATATATATATATATATGTATTTGGATATAGAGTGATAATTACTTTGTAAATATATCTGATATAGAGAGCAACTAGATTCTGTAGGAGAACTTTTAATATAATTATTAAGGCCAATTAGTACAGCGGTGCCATACCAGAACGTGCGTTTCGTTGGCTTGGAGAGCCAACTTTTTCAATCTCTACAAATGAAATTGGACAGGAAATGTGTGAGTGCATGTTTGTGATGTGCATGTTATTGTGTGTGGATATTTATGTGCGTATAAGCATGTGCTTATTTTTTTCCGTGGAATTGTACATGTGTATAGGTATGTAACTTTATTGTGTCGAATACACGTCGGTTCCGACGGCGAGATATGCATTTGTTTAACATAGGAACTACTTATATATTCAAGAAATTAACCTGCAAAAAACTGGGCTTCTCACAGATCGGTGCACTGTCAACGCAATTCTCGTAGCAGGACACAATTCCGACAAGACTGGACCTTGAAATTACAGGTTCATCTCAGTTTTACCACTGCATATTAAAGTCACAGCCAAAAGATATACAAGGCTGCAATCAAAGTAGAGACTTTTATTTAATTTTCGAGGGTGAATGTATATAGTATGTTTCACCAAATATTTGTACACCGGTGCATACACAAACCCACTCAGACACACACACATACATACATACATGTATGATGGCTGCAGACTCTGCTAAGAGTATTGCAATCTCTTGTAACAGATCCTGAACAAGCAATGCCTGTGCTTTGAAGGTTTTAAGTGGAGAAAGGCCTTGCTCTCGACCCATCCCACTCTCTGAGCATCGAAAACACTACCCGAAAAGGTGAACAGGTCAACATCAACGGATGCTTCCGAGTTCGCAGGTTCTTTTTCAGAGTTTTCCTGTCTTAGATAGGTGTTGTGACAACACCTGGGATGTCTTTCACTCCCAGGTGAAAAAAAAAAGTACTATTTGAATGACCGTTGACTCTGCTGAGTTCCTCCGCCCTTTGCTGGGTCTTGTATTTCATTCCACAGGGTGTCCAAATATCACCCCCCTCACCAAGTAAGTTTAGTGGGGTTGCCGGTTTAGTTGCCGGTGACCCGATTATGAAGGCAGGTGGTACTGTATGTATGTATGTATGTATACATACATATAAACATACATACATACATACATACATACATACATACATACATACATACATACATACATACATACATAGGAGTTTACAAATCCAGTATCCAAGATACACCTTTAGCTTCATACCCATCATTATTGGAGCTACCCCCTTGGACCAAAGTATGACTGAACTTGGATTTGCGGACAAAAAGCGCAGCTCCCTAATTCATAGTCTACAAATGGCTGCGATAGTTGGCACCTTCAAAATTCGCAAAACATTCTTGCGATTCAAGGGATGACAATTTCTTTTCTTTTACAACTTGCCACCAGGAAGGTGGCCGGTCAAACAAAATATACTCAAAATTAAGAGAAA
The DNA here is from genome assembly GCA_964016885.1 of Eledone cirrhosa. NCBI lineage: Eukaryota > Metazoa > Mollusca > Cephalopoda > Octopoda > Eledonidae > Eledone > Eledone cirrhosa. The sequence goes on along the minus strand of OZ024741.1, from coordinate 137,766,671 downwards.
GAGATAACATACATACATACATGATGGCTGCAGCCTTGTTATCGAGTGTGGCCATTGCACGATATACCATTATTAATAATTATTAATTAATTCTATCGTGCAATGCCTGTGCGTGAAGATATTTTTTAAAGTGAGGAAAGTCTGTGCACTGAGCCAATCCCACTTTCTGAGCGACAGTAACTATAACCCGAAAAGAAGAAAAGATCAACATCATCGATACCTACTGAGCCGCAGGTTTTATAACGGAGTTATCCCAGTTTCCTGAGTTGTCTTCTCCTAGAAGAATGTCATGACAAAGGCTAGGGGTCCTTCACTCCCAGTACATATTTACACACTTTCGGATGGCCGTTGATTCTTATGAGTTCTTCCGACCTTTGTCAGGTTTTGTTTTTTGTCCTGCAGGGTGTCCAAAAAAAATCCCCCTCCTCCCCAAGTAAACTTGGTGGGGTTGCCGGTTTAGTCGACGACGACTCGATCACGTGAGAGGTTGTATTGGGTTACATGTTACCAGTAGCACTCAAGAGGGACCCGACATACATACATACATCCACCCTGATTACACCTTCAGATTTATGCCTGTGACTATTGGGGCACTGGGGTATGTTAGTAACTACCTCAATACAAATCTTAAGAAGCTGGGCTTCACAGGAACAGAAAGAACACAACTAGTTAGGAAATTACAAGTACAATCCATTAATGAAACAGTAAAAATATGTAAAACATTCCAAAAATGTTGCATCTAATAACTGCATATACACATGTACAGATGCAAAGCATATACACATGCAAACATACAACTCAAAACATACACATCCACACATACAATAACATCCATATCTACACATGCATGCATACATACATAATCTACCAAGTTGATGTTGTGTAAATTCCAATGAGAGAGACTTGTATCTATGTTAGCAACCGACTCTCTCTCTCTATTGGTAAAACTTTGTGAAATTATAAAACCAGAAGAACATACATACATATATGCATACATTTGTGATTTGTGTCTGCCGGAGTGTTAGTTGATATATACCTATATGCGTAAGTATATATATATATATATATATATATATGAGGGGGGGGGGGGGGTAAGTGTGTGTATGTATGTATAAATGTGTATATACATAGACAGACATAGACATATATACAGACATAAATACATACAAATATAAATACGTCCAATGACCGTATACACACATATGTATACATGAGTATTTTGTGCGTATGAATATCTCCATATTATCAAACTGTCTTTGTGTCTTTGAACATTAAATCTATTTAGGATATTTGCCAAATATTTGACGTATCTGACGTTTGTCACGGCTAAATTCTATGAAATTTTACAAAAACAAATCACAATGTTTTAAATTTTCGTTTCATATGTTGGCTATCAGCCAATTAAATTTAAGGTGAACATGATTTGTATAATAACTATTCTTCCTCTCCTTCTTCTTCTTCTTCTTCTTCTTATTATTATTATTATTATTATTATTATTATTATTATTATTATTATTATTATTATTATTATTATTTTCAACCGTTCTAAACCTTTTATTCAAGTTTTAAAATTGATAAAAGTTTAGAAGAAGTGACCCACCCAATACAGGGGTTCACTCGTAAATAAAACGGCACCTCTTTACGGGGTGTCGTATTATGTAAAAATATTATTTGAAAAAAAAAATATTTCAACATCGATAACACAAGAAAGAGAGAGAATGCTGTCAAACAACACAGAGAGAGGGAGACTGTGTCAACATATCAACAAGACAGCGTTCTAGCGAAGGTAAATATAAAAGAAAATATTACGAAGGTAAAGAGGAAAAATATCATTTTTAATGATATTGTTACAGATTTAAAATTACCAAATATTTCTAACACAAACAACACCAACAACAACAACAACAGTACCAACGAAAACATCAACAATGACATCGATACCAGTAACAGCAATCTCAGCACCACCAGCAAGACCAGTAGCAGCAATAGTGGTGCTGCTGAAAAAAGGAACACTTCTTTTGCAGGTGTCCCCCGAGATATCGAAACAGTGTTAGTCACAGCGGAGGAGATGGCAGTCGCAAGGGCCCTGGTGACAATAAACGCCAATCGAGTTTCCTTGAAACCTCCACCCGATTTTTTCAAGGACCAGCAGCTAGGGACGGTGACTTACCGCACCGTAAGCAAAATGTCACATCGGGTGGAGAGAGCCACGGAGGCTCAAATCCAAAAGGCTTTGGGTTGCGTCTGGGCGCGCAAAACCCACATTACCCGAGGCAGAAAGTATGCCACAGTAGACGTACTTTTCGCCACCCCCCAAGAAGCGAAGTCTCACTCTTTGGAAACCCTAAAGAGTGAGGAGATAGTCTTGATGCCCTCCTACTGCGGGCAGAAAATTGTGAGGGTCAAAGTGACCCAGGTCCCATCTGACGTGCCCATACCTTGGCTGATCGCGTCTGTCCTTGCTGGAATCGAGGACAGGACGGCGATGCTGCAAGTAGAGAAAATAGGGAGAGAGAACTGGTCAGGTATAGGCATGCAAATGCTTATACAAACTGACCAAGAGTGTATCGACGCTATCTTTTTTTTTCTTCTCCTTCTTCTTCTTCTTCTTCTTCTTCTTCTTCTTCTTCTTCTTCTTGAGAGGATCGTGGGGTTAGAGTTTTCAAACACTCCTTCTAGCAGGTCCTTTCAGAAACAACCGTTCCCAAATGATCGGACTGGATCCCCAAGCGAGACCAGTTGAGCTCATGGATATTATCCAACCATCTTGCTCGAGATCTATCCATGGGTCTCCTGTCGGTTGGTTTTGCACGTAAAATCTTCTAGCGATTCTTTCCTGAGACATTCTAACCACATGCCCATAGTATAGGAGCTATGATAGGAGGAGTAGCAGCTTTACTTGGAGTAGATCTAATCTACGCACTCTATCAAGTAATATTACTCCAAAGTTTCTCCAGAAGAACCCCATTTCGGCCGCTTGTATTTGCGATCGTTTATTTTCGGCCATTACCCAAGATTCATCACCGTTGGTAAGGGTTGGTAAGAATTGAAGATAGCGAGTTTGGAATTTACACCCACCTCTCTTTTTCTAATTACCGAATGCCGGAGCTGGCACATTACTGCATCAATTCATTTGCACTACCTCCGATCACTTGTGAACACAGCCGCTATATACTTGAACTTCTCCATCTGCTTTTGTGGAACTCCAATCACATGTAGAGTGCACTGCCCAGGTTTCCTTGAAAGGATAAGTATCTCAATTTTCGCAGCACTGATTTTCACTCCAACTGTGCAGCACTCGGCATCAGACTTATCAAGTGCAACTCGGAGATCACCTTCTGTCGAGTTAAATAACACCGTGTCGTGTGCAAATTCCAGCCGACTGATTTTACACCTGCCAGTCGGGATACCACTTCCAACCCACCTGCGCGTGTCATCGTTGTTCACGAAAATGAACAGGAGAGGTGACAGTATGCACCCTTTTATTACTGATGCGTATATTGTAACAGAGTGATATGACATGAACGTAATCCCTTCACTTTTGAGGTAGGCATTTAGGCGCCGTTTTGATATGTGGCGTATCTTAGACACTAAAACTTTATACTCCTCTAGGTCTGAACACAGCCAATTCGTCTAAAGAAAGAGAGAAAGTAGGATAGAACGGGTTAAAAGATACGGATAAAGAAACAACCCCATCTTTGTACTGGTTCTATATTTTTCGACTTCGATGGTTGAAAATCTAACTTGATGACCTCGGTGAGATTTGGGTGCAAAGAACCAGAACGAATGCGGCAAACGATTATATCCGACATTCTTACGACTCTGACAATTTGTTGTCTTAACACTGGACAACAAACACATGTTTTTCTTTTCAACTAAATAAACCATTAATCTATTGTAAAGTTATTTCCATTCACAAGATGATTCAAGACCAATGCCTTTTGTGTAGGTTACAACAATAAAGCCTTTACGATGAAAAGGAAGTCACGGACAAAATGAAGGTATTCAACTCTTTATCCGGTAGGCCAACAGAATATTTAATAGCTGAGTTAATAATATCAAGTCCTAAGCTACAATAACATTTCCCTCATTATTCTTGGTATTCCGTTTGTTACAGACTCTAATCAGTGATTAGTTGATTGAATGATTTCACGTCTCTTTCTGACATTATCTACTTAACATTTCGCAAGGGAGCAAATCGTTTACCCTATTTGTAGTTAAATGAAAGCCCGGGAGAAGTTCAGATGTTTTTATTGCCTTATTGCCATAGATGTGTCAGAAACAAATCGAATGAAAAATATACACCAATAATAACAATACTTATCATTATTAAAGTAAAGCATCTGACAGCATGCTTTGCAGCATATTGTTGCGGCCCTTTACGTTCTGAGTTCAAATCCCGGCGAGGTTAGCTTTGTTTTTCATTCTTACGGGATCGATAAAATAAAACACCAATTACGTGCTGGGATCTATTTAATCGACTTTCCCATCCACCCAAAATTGTTGGCCTTGTGCCCCAAACCAGAAACCATTATTATTATTATCATTATTGTGCGCGAGGGTGGTTGATTGGCAGAATCGGTAAAGCGTGGGACAGCATACTATGTGGCATGGTGTAACGGCCCTTGGCGTTCTCATTTGAATGCCTGCTTACGGAATCGATAAAATAAGGTTCCAGCAACACAATGGAGTCAATTTAATCGACTTTCGCCACCCCCAAAACTGTTAGTATTGTGCCTAAATCAGAAAACAGTATTATTATTATGGGCGTCAGCCGTGGATTGGCAGAATCGGATGAAATGCATCGGATGAAATATATTTCAACATTTCCTTGCAGCCTTCTACGCCAAGGGCGCTGATCTTAGGAACATTGCGGAGGCTTAAGGTTTTACAGTTTTATCCAAATTTGTATATTTATTTTAAATATATAGTTTCCTGCAATTAATAGCATAATAGCTGAACATCTTTGGCATGTAACAACGTTTTGAAAACATCCACAGTGATGAAGATCTTTGTATGGTACTATGACCTCTTATATGATCTGACTGGACATGATCTCTGGACTGGAAAATGTAAGATTAGTAATATATTAGTGTATTAAGGACAACATGTTTCGAACGTCAGGTTCGTCAACTTTCCAAGTTGTGAGGTGAAATTATTTCATTTGGAAGAATGGGGTGCATAACCTGGAAAAGAATGCCCAAGTTCTATAGTTAGTCTAGGTCACTAAGTAGCTAACCCCGAGATCTGGTTTCAATGTAGAAGTACTTCTTCATCATATTTTACACGTATATTTCAAATATCTAAAAACTATTCACTGTTGCATCTCATTTATATAATTTATTTGGATTCATTTGAAAACATCCGCAAATAGAATATGATTAAAATGACCTCAATATAAATGAAGTGGATGTAATACATAATGCCATTATATCAATTTATAACTAAGTTGAAATATTCTGTTTAAAATCAATATATAAATTAAATATTTCTGCAACCCTCAATTTCACCAATTGAATTATTAAACAAACTTACTGAGCTGTATCTTAAATTACTATTCCATAATATAATTATAGCTCTTAGAATGTTTTGTTGCCTCCCAGTCACTATTTCTCTGGTTTAGAATTCTTTACGTCTTTTATCTCGCATTAACCCTTTAAATACCAGTCCTCCCGAAACCTGCTCTTTTATATCGTTCAAATTTAAATTCAAATCCTGGAATTTAATTTCAGTATTACATGACAGACAATATTTGATTACAGGTGTGAAATAATTAAGTTGAAATTTAGATATTTCACTATATCTCATAATTTGTAATTATTTTGATAATTAAACTATAATCGAATTATATTCTTGTTAGAACTTTGGTTACAGAAGTGTTTAGTATGTTATGAGACGATCGATTTGTTAACTAATGCAGTTTTTAAATTCAGGTATCTTAACATTCGAATCATCACTTGAACGGAAGTGTAATACTTCTGTGATTGATGCCTTTACTAAACATAAACTTCAAATAGTTCCTCTGTAATTACTATTATTAATATAATATTTTTATGTGATGAAATAAACTCCTTTCTCTAAAGCGTAAAATGATTAAGCGTTAAAATGATTATCACTGAATTGGATTTGTGTAAGAACATAACTTCTAAATGTTTAATCTACAAATGGCTGCATTACATGGCACCTTCAAAATTTGTAAAACATACCATTTAAAGTATGAACGCTTACACAAGAAACTACGGAAATTTCGTTTTCTTTACGAAGGTGGACGGTCAAGAATAAACAAAATCCAAAAAGAGCACATACATACATTCATACATACATACATAATTACACACATGGTGGCTGCCAACTCGTTTTCGCGTACCCCACTACATTATATCCATGTAGGAGAACCCCTACCGATGCGCTGAACGCGTGTGACAATTTAGTCCAGCCAGCGACTTGAAAACTCTGGTACAAACACTACACTTGTGACAATTATTGACACATAATGCTGGGCCCATGGTACCATGTGGCGACAAGTGCAAAGAGATTTCCAGATATAAAGCAATGCGTGTGCCGTGAAGCTTTTATAGTGAGCAAAGGCACTTGGTTAAGAGAGTGGGACTGACATACATACATACATACATACATACATACATACATACATACATACATACATACATACATACATACATACATACATACATACATAAATGACTGTGGTGTGGCTGGACTATCAAAAATCATTTGATAGTGTACCTCATGGGTGGATTGTTAAGGCTTTACAGTTAGCCAAAGTCCCACAACCACTGGTAGCTGCTGTTGAACATCTGACTAAGAACTGGTACACCAATTTGATCCTTAGAGGTGAGAAGGAGCAAGTTAAACTGATAAGATACATTACCAGAAGGGCATCTTTCAGGGTGATAGCTTGTCAGTCTATTCTTCGTTCTCTCACTAAGTCCACTATCTTACCTACTCAGGAAACAAGGTGGACAAAGAAGTGGGTCCAGAAGAATCTCCCATCTTTTCTTTGTTGATGACCTGAAGTTGTATGGGACAAATATCAATGACATCAAGAAACAATTGGACCTCATTACACAATTTTCAACAGACATCAAAATGAAATTTCGTGAGTCCAAGTGTGCATATTTGGCAGTAAAACGTGGAAGAGATGTGCCCTCCTCTGGAAATCTAGAGATGAACGGCCTGACAATACAACCTCTACAGTCAGGTGACAACTACAGATATCTTGGACAGGATGGGAATGTCAGATATGATGGACCCATAAATAAGGAGAGAACCAGAACTGAATACCTCAGAAGAGTAAAGAAAATATGGTCATCAGAACTGTCAGCGTACAACAAATACATTGCCCACAATACTTATGCTGTGCCAATTATAACGCCAAGATTTGGCCTGCTGAACTGGTCATTGCAATAACTAAGTGAGATGGATGTTACAACTCGCAAACTTCTCAGTGTTACTGGGAACTTTAACATCAATGGTGATGTGGATAGGCTATACTTCTCACGCAATGAAGATGGCCGGGGTCTAAAATCCATATTAACATCATATGAGACCCGGATAGTAACACTGAAGCAACACCTTCAACAGAGGAAAAAGGTTGGCAACCATCTTGCCCGGGTTTATGAGCATGAAAAAAAATATATCATTAGAATAACCACTGATCTGGAGGAGAGATATGGAATAAAGCCTGATATAAATCTCTCACCCAGAGAAATCGGAAGATCCTATTCAATGTTCAAACAAGATGGAAAAAAAAAAAAATTGACCAATTTACAGAAAAAGTTGTGCATGGATACTTGAGACGTAAAACACAGACCATAGAGGGGATAAACCACTCAAAAAGCCTGACATGGAGTTCCGACAAGTTTATGACATCACACCTTGAGGGATATCTCTATGCAATACAGGAACAAGAACTCCCTACCAAATATCTGCTGCACAAAAGGGGAGGGCCATCAGCTGACAATAAATGTAGGCTATGTAAAACAAAGATCGAGGATGTAAGCCACATTGTTGCCAGCTGCGAAAGAATGTCATCTCGCTACTACCTTCCCGTGAGACATGATGGGATAGCTAGAACCATCTGGAACGCACTTCGGAAAACAAAATTAACAACAAACGAGGAAGAATATATTGATACAGATGGCACTAAGGAATACTGGTGGAACCTGAAAATAAAAACTGCCACCAAATCACCAAATTAAAGCACAACCGGCCTGATATTGTTGTTTGGGACCACACATTGAAAACGTGTTCTGTTGTGGGGATCAGTTGCCCACTCGATGTAAACGTTGTCAGAAAAATACAGGAGAAGGAGGACATCTACGGACCATTGATGAGGAGTTTACAAATCCAGTATCCAAGATACACCTTTAGCTTCATACCCACCATTATTGGAGCTACGGGTTATATACCAACCCGTTTGGACCAAAGTATGACTGAACTTGGATTTGCGGACAAAGAACGCAGCTCCCTAATTGATAGTCTACAAATGGCTACGATAGCTGGTACCTTCAAAATTTGCAAAACATTCTTGCGATTCAAGGGATGACAATTTCATTTCTTTTACAACCTTGCCACCAGGAAGGTGGCCGGTCAAAGAAATATACTCGAAATTAAGAGAAAGAGATAACATACATAGGGATTGATTGTAATTTGTAACGAGTAGCATTTATAAGTCTTCAACCGCGGTGTTATACCTAAAATACAGTATAGCTGTTCATAATTGTCGTATATGCTATATTATGAATTTCTGAGTGTTTAGAGTGAATATAAGATTCGATGCGAAGTTCAAATGTGAAATAGATAGAAATAGATAAGGTGAGGTTAGCTCGATTTTTCAAAACACCGCCAACTTGAATGTATACAAAGACAGGCCCCGTCCATCATCTTACAAGCGAACTGGAATTTAATAATGCAATAGAAAGAAACAAGAACAAATAAAAAATACATTAAAACAACCATTGAGAAGTATTCCTCTTAAAATGGTAAATCTATTGAAATGTTTATTCTGAAAACAGGAGACTAATAATTATGCTGTTTATAACAAATATTGTTCTGTATCTAAAGTGACTTTAAAATCTTTAACATTGGCAACAAATCGATACAACTTCCTTTTAAGAATTTGGACTACATTCTGTTTATTTTGTTTGCATGAATACTTAATGAAAGCACTCGATAACACTAAATAACACATTCATATCAAAAGACGGCCGTCAAATCTATTCAAATAACGAGATACTCTAACTTGCTATTATTTCGTCTGGGTTTATTAGTTGCGAGAAGAAGAGCGGTACTGTAATTGAAGGTATTAAAGTTTATTCACAAAGCAAGCAGTCAATATAAACGGTGAATTAAATAGAATTATTACCCATCAATATCTACTGCCGTTCGTTAATACCCATTAGCGAGACAGAATTATAGGGTTGAAAGGGACAGGTACAACAATTGAACGTTTTTCCATTAGTAATCTAGACATAATTCTTAATATTCTCGATGATATATACGTATATATGTTTCAGAATATTTAATATTTTCGAAACTGAGAGCAATTTGATGCTTTTAATTATGAATCTTCTAAGTTCACAAAGTTGTAGACTTGACGCCAACGTGTCTGTTTAATTTAAACTATTTCAATACTTTTAACAATACCTATGTACGCTGTTGTTGGTTTTCGGAAGGAAAATTGCGATATCAAAATCATTATATTCTCATAAGGAGGCAATAAATGGGAGGTGAAAGTGATTAAATGAGGCGCAGCTTTTTCTAAACATTTAATTCTCGAAGATAATAAGTATGATATATTACCTTAAGTAAGCGATAAACCTGTTTTCACATAGATTAACGATGACATTGGCATTGAGTTGAATATAGAACCGGCAACTTTATGTTTCCTCTCAATGTAAACCATATATTTAAGAGACATCTACTCATTTAAAAAAGATTGGCATGTAATAACATTCCTCACTGTCTGTTTAAAGTTTAACAATTCAGATTTCATTTAATAGTAATATAGATTAGGTTCAAATGGATACGTTCTAGAATATGATCTTTGCTTCCCATAGGTTTCACACTGAAATATAAAAACAATTGTGATACATTCTGTGTTGGGCTGCATTGTGTAAAATAGATTTTTTATAGATGATTAAGTGAAAGACAACAGATTGTTATATAACTATTATGCACTTTTGAGTGACCGAGAAGCACGGTCTCGGGTTAATTATTTTAGACTCACAATCACAACATAATTGGTTTCTTGTCAGAACAGGCCTGCGCCTATTATTCTTGAACAAGGCAATTCATTTCCAGTCATTTCAGTTCACTCAGTCGCAAATGAATATCGGAGGCAGTCAGAGATTATCTTCCAACGGACAGTAATTTCGTCGAAGATTATGTTAATTCTCTCAGTCAATTAACACCCCACGATATGGTCCAACCGTAGTCAAATCCGTGCCATCATAGATAAAAATAAATACAACAGCCGTAAAACCGATGAAAGTGATATTGATTTTAAAATGGCTCTTCTTCTAATCTGAAATGTAATGTACAGTTTTTCTCCTTTGCAATCTAATTTAACAATTTGATATATAAATAACTTATTACGCGTTATTTAATAAGGCAACATATTATATTGAATATTTTGAGACTGTCCAGACGCACATCTAAAAAGTACTGCTGGCTAATTAAAGATCTTGACAATTATGTTTATAATAATTATAAAGATAATAATCAGAATAAAAATAAAGCAGATGTTAGAATTTCTTAGTTCTGCTTGTGTGTGTGTTGAAACTAAAGCAATTACACTGTGGAAGAACCATTTTAGTGACTATTGAACTTTCCTGGCAAGTGACCTGATCTGATGCTGTGTTGAAACTATATCAAGAAGAATTATTTTAGTCATTCGAAAAACAAATAAGGAGTAACTTTACTTCACATTTATATATTGGTATCAAAACGGTCGTCTGTATTTGTGACTTGTTCACTGAC
>OZ024741.1:137730670-137753170 GCA_964016885.1 Eledone cirrhosa | reverse complement strand
TGGATTGTTACAACATATAATTCAATTTGGAGGATCAGTGATATGGCTCTACTTGAATACTTATATATTTAACTTTGCTTATACTTGGCTAAATATATATTTTAGCTGGATTTTCAACATGACGCACGAGCACGTGTGTTTCCTAAGCTAGCTACGCATCCCATAAAAGAGCACAAGATAAAGTGCTTTGTCAGGCAGCAAACCAAGAAACATACTGATAGGCAGGAACCACTCAGCGATTGGCTATTCCATTTAGGAGAACATGTGGATTATTTATTACCTTTTTAGCGAAAACGTCTTTCTTTTAAGTAGACTGCGCCAATTATACGCTTTCGGGGACCTATGTTAAGTAAAAAATAATTATTCGTTGGGTGAATATGAGTTATATTCCCCATAGATATGTGCTAATGACAAATGTACACATTCTGTAACCTAAAGCTATGTAAGTGTAAGGGCGCTTAATTTCCAATGGAAACGTAAGGGTGATGTCTCTGTACATGGTTTAATTTGGGCCAACTTTTTCAGGTAGGAACACAGTTGTATGAATCGAAGAATAAAAATAAATAAGTGCAAGAAAGTGATAAACAGAGATGTAGGGGAAGAATCAACCTGGACTAGTATATTATCAAGCTCGAAACGATGAAACATAAAGTAGACATTAGCGAGATTTGAAGTCAGAAATCAGAGAGCTTATACAAATAACAAGGCATTTTATTCGATAATGTAATGATTTTGCCAATTTGCCCATTCGTATTCTATCATGTGCATGACATTTATGCCTTCATATGGTTCACCCAAACAATTGTGACTATTCATGTGAATATAACATTGTAAATATGTTCCTGACTGCGTGTGCATCTGTGTATGTGTGCCTATTCAGTCTGTGAGTGTAATTGTGGGGTCTGCTCAAAAAGACATTATCCTCGTTCTATAGTTACAAACAATGGCTTCTTGGATAAAGACATTTGTAGTTTCTGAGGGAAAGACGATCTTCAATAAATGCATAAATCCAATTATTTTCACATAAAAATTACGTTAAGAACGCAATTTTGCCTCTACACTCCGTTGAAAACTTAAGAACTGTTAACATTGAGCTAAGTTTCTAAAGTACCAAAGGCGTAAGTCCTACACATGCGATGATGGCCTGATATGTACTACAGATCTGACGGGTTCATTTTCCCGTCACCCTAATATATTAGCCACATGAACATTTTGACACTTTTGATGTTAAATCGCCTGAAATCAACCCTGCTTTTATAACACAAAGGTCCTTTTTCCGAAGCACTTATACTCGTATTAAAACATTCCATAATTCTATGTTAAAGCCTTTTTTGCTAAAAAGTATATATATCGGATAAATAATGAAAACTCTAAGCTATATTACGCAATCCTTCCAAATTGTTCTTTATTTAAAAAACTATTGGAAACAAATGTGTGTATTTCGTTAGAAATATTAAGAAAGTGTTAATTATTTTAATAACTGTTCTGATATAATTTACTATATTTACGATGATTGCTTGTCAAATGTTTGTATCACGTACTAATATATACTAACACTTATAAATTTTATATATATATGTATATGTATATATATATATATATACATATACAAATATATATAATTTATAAGTGTTAGTATATATTAGTAGGTGATACAAACATTTGACAAGCAATCATCGTAAATATAGTAAATGATATCAGAAGAGTTATTAAAAAAATTAACACTTTCTTAACAATATTTCCAACGAAATATACAAAGATAATTCAGTGGATGGAAAATATATATATATATATATTTATATGAGAGACGTAAAATAAGAAAATTATAAAATGAACTTACTTACTAAAAAATCACTTCCAACTAATTAGTTTCTGGAATTGAGTAAATATATTTTCCGAAGAAACATATAGAAAATCATTCCGTCATCAGGAAAGTCTTTTTCCGTGTAGGTCTCCAGGCATAGCGAGGACACTGGAAACTTATTAAAAAAATAATTCAGTGGAATGGAAATAGCGAAGCGTGGACTGGATTCCAAGCCATTGAGAAAATCACTGCCTCTACGTCTGTGGCAAATTCAAAAAGAATCAATCACGTGACATCGAGGTCAATCAGTGGAAAGCGAGTGGTTATTAAGACAGCGGCCAGATTGATTCTTTTTGAATTTGCCACAGACGTAGAGGCAGTGATTTTTTTAATGGCTTGGAATCCAGTCCACGCTTCGCTATTTCCATTCCACTGAATTATTTTTTTAATAAGTTTCCAGTGTCCTCGCTATGCCTGGAGACCTACACGGAAAAAGACTTTCCTGATGACGGAATGATTTTCTATATGTTTCTTCGGAAAATATATTTACTCCATTCCAGTAACTAATTAGTTGGAAGTGATTTTTTAGTAAGTAAGTTCATTTTATAATTTTCTTATTTTACGTCTCTCATATTATTGTTCTGCAACCCCATGCATTGAACCACATTGTTAATAAGACAAAACCTATATATTTGCTAGCATTGATATGCATCTGTGTGTATATAAATGTTACTAGATATAAATTCCTTATAATTATCTCCAATTCATTTGTCAAGCAATATTTGGCCATGACTGCTACTATGGTAGTAAGCTGGCCGCTGTCTTAATAACCACTCGCTTTCCACTGATTGACCTCGATGTCACGTGATTGATTCTTTTTGAATTTGCCACAGACGTAGAGGCAGTGATTTTCTCAATGGCTTGGAATCCAGTCCACGCTTCGCTATTTCCATTCCACGGAATTATTTTTTTAATAAGTTTCCAGTGTCCTCGCTATGCCTGGAGACCTACACGGAAAAAGACTTTCCTGATGACGGAATGATTTTCTATATGTCTCTTCGGAAAATATATTTACTCCATTCCAGAAACTAATTAGTTGGAAGTGATTTTTTAGTAAGTAAGTTAATTTTATAATTTTCTTATTTTACGTCTCTCATATTATTGTTCTGCAACCCCATGCATTGAACCACATTGTTAATAAGACAAAACCTATATATTTGCTAGCATTGATATGCATCTGTGTGTATATAAATGTTACTAGATATAAATTCCTTATATATATATTTATATATATATATATGTTCCAACTCGTGTGCTCCTTCTCCACATTTTATAATTATATATATATATATATATATATATATATATATATATATATATATATATATATATATATATATATATATATATATATATATAATCCACATTTTATAATTATATATATATATATATATATATATATATAATCCACATTTTATAATTATATATATATATATATATATATATATATATATATATATATATATATATATATATATATATATATAAATATAAAATGTGGAGAAGGAGCACACGAGTTGGAACATATATATATATAAATATATATATATATATATATTCCATCCACTGAATTATTTTTGTATAAGTTCCCTATGTCCACGCATCGCCAGGTATCTTAACTGAGAACAGACTTCCTGATGACGAAACGGCTTCTCCATGCTTTCCATTTGGAAACCACGTTTATTCCCTTTCAGAAACTAATTAGTTGGAGTGACATTTTAGTAAATAAGTTAATTTTTATAATTTTCTTATTTTACGTCATTCATATAATTGTTCTGCATCCCCTTGCATTGAACCACAAAGTTACTAAGACAAAACCTATATATTTGCTAGCATAGATATGCATCTATATATATATGTTGGTAGATATACTAATTCTTTATAATTATCTCCAAATTATTTTGTTGGGCAAAAATTTGCCAAAACTGCTACTATAGTTCATAGTAACGGCTTCGCTACTGTCTTTTTAACACCCTACTCCTCACTGATTAACCTCGATGACACGTGATTGATTCTTTTGAATTTGCCACCAACCAAGTAGGCAGTGATTTTTTCAATGTATTGGAATTTAGTCCACGCTTGCTTTTTTCCATCCACTGAATTATTTTTGTATAAGTTCCCTGTGTCATGCATCGCCAAGTATCTTAGCTGAGACCAGACTACCTGGTAACGAAACCATGTTTATTCCCTTTCAGAAACTAATTAGTTGGAGTGAAATTTTAGTAAGTAAGTCAATTTTTATAATTTTTTTATTTTACGTCATTCATATATATATATATATATATATATATATATATATATATATATATATATATATATATATAAAAACGAATAACGAAACGAAATTAAATTTCGTTTCGCTTCTAACTCACTTTTGTATGACTGACGCTTAAACAATTAAGTTAAAGTGTACATCTATATATGTATACGGAAGTATTAGTATGCATATAAATACACATATGTATACATATGTACATGTACCGAGTTTTTCACTAGACACTTTACAGTGAGTGTCCAGCTAGTCTGTATGTAAACAGACGAACCGGGTTTTAAAGTCATACGAGTTTTCAAGGAAACACATTTCCTCTATTCTCCAGAGAGCCAGACAGGAATATTGGACTAGTTTCGATGTTTAATTTCGTTTCGTTATTCGTTTTTATCGTTTCCGCTGAACCGGTGCGTACAATGACTCACGTTCTATGCAAATTAGTCTGCCCACTACTGATTTTCATAGAAAAAGCATATAACGATATGTGCTTTTACAATTCTCCAGAGAAGCCGGAAAGATAGGTATATATTGCTGATGAGATGTAATAACATCGAAACTAGTCCAATATTCCTGTCTGGCTCTCTGGAGAATAGAGGAAATGTGTTTCCTTGAAAACTCGTATGACTTTAAAACCCGGTTCGTCTGTTTACATACAGACTAGCTGGACACTCACTGTAAAGTGTCTAGTGAAAAACTCGGTACATGTACATATGTATACATATGTGTATTTATATGCATACTAATACTTCCGTATACATATATAGATGTACACTTTAACTTAATTGTTATATATATATATATATATATATATATATATATATATATATATATATATATATATATATAAACGGAACAAATAAAACGCATATTAACGGCTGAGCAGCCTAATTTGCATGTCGAGTGAGTTAATCGGCCGGGTACACCGAAAACGATAAACGGAAAAAATGAAACGAAAGCCGTTAATATGCATAAGGAAAGTATATACTTTCAGACGTTCAATCATCTGACAGGAAGGTATATGTTGCTGACGATAGCTAATAAGCTTGAAACTAGTACAGCGTTCCTTTTTCAGTGTTGAACAAATGAGCAACGATGGTTGCTAGACACTGTACAACTTAAATCGGGATGTTTGTTTACAAACACACCGAGCATTATAATAAATGTTCGGTGAATCCATACGTACATATATATATGTGTGCGTGTATGTATATATATATACATACTACTGTACGTCTGTATACATATATGTATGTACGTATACATACTTATATATATATATATATATATATATATATATATATATATATATATATATATAGAGAGAGAGAGAGAGAGAGAGAGAGAGAGAGAGAGAGAGAGAGAGAGAGAGAGCGAGAGAGAGAGAGAGAGAGAGAGAGAGGGGGTAGCAAAAAACGATTATTAAGAAGAAAAAAATAATTTTGACCTTATTTTTTTCTATTTTTTTCTGGTTTAGAAAATGTTTAAAACAAAATATTTTACTTTGTGTGAAGTGTTAAGGTATTAGTTAATTTATTTATTAATTAACAATAGCATTGATTTATTTATTTATTAATTTATTTATTTAATGATTATCAATTACCGGTTTCAGCATTTTATGCATTATCAAATTATGTGAGTGGGAGAGAAAAGAAGGGGGCATTTGTATGGGTTAAGGTGATGTTGAACATGTTATTGAAATGGGAAAGAAAGAATAATATTATTTACAAACAAGGTTTTTGAAGTAAAAAAGGGAGTGATGTGGAACATGATAAGGTAATGTGAAAGAAAGAATAATATCATTTACAAGCATTGTTTTTTTAGGAAAAGCAGTTAAAAATATGTAATTATGGTACGAACGCTTAAAGAAGATGGTCCATGATGGAGGGAAATGTCCGCCTGTAATTGTATGTGTTTTCCCTTTTTAGAGAATTAATATGCAAGGGGAGGTAATTCAGGGTGGTCGGGTAGAAAGAGAGGAGAGAAGGTAATTCATTTATATAAGAAAAAGGATTAGGTAGGGCGTGAGGGAGGTAACTCCATAGAGAACGTAGGGATTTTGGACCATGATTCATTTTCGTTCCGGTTCTCATTTCAATAACATGTTCAACATCTTAACCAATACAAATTCCCGCTTTTTTCTCTCCCACTCACATAATTTGATAATGCATAAAATGGTGAAACCGGTAATTGATAATCATTATATTAAATAAATAAATAAATAAATGGTATTGTTAATTAATATATAAATTAACTAATACCTTCACACTTCACACAAAGCAAAATATTTTGTTTTAAACATTTTCTAAACCAGAAAAAAATAGAAAAAAAATAAGGAGAAAATTATTTTTTTCTTCCTAATAATCGTTTTTTTTTCCACCTATATATATATATATATATATATATATATATATATATATATATATATATATATATATATATATATATATATACATGCACAATGTTTATAAGCGTATATGCAAATATGTTTGCTTTTTATACATATGTATACTAATATATTCCAATACAAATTATATAGATATATATATAGTAATAATAGTAATAATAATAAATGTGTAGACTAAAACAAAATAAGATGCTGAGGTTACATATATCGTTTAATCATTATGATTATTTCCACGGTTCTCCATATCTTGCATTTGCTGTTGATTATGAGAATGCTATCCTCAGATGAAAAACCGATATGTTTGATATATCGCTGGCAGGAAAAAGAAACACTTCATATTGCTTGTGTGCCCAGCAGACATATGAGTTCCTTGAAGGGTTTGCCAGCCATCTTGTTTGCTAGAAAAAGCTATAAACGAAAAAAACGAAAAAAAACGCAATACGCAAAATATAGAAGCC
This sequence comes from Eledone cirrhosa, assembly GCA_964016885.1. Classification (NCBI taxonomy): domain Eukaryota; kingdom Metazoa; phylum Mollusca; class Cephalopoda; order Octopoda; family Eledonidae; genus Eledone; species Eledone cirrhosa. The sequence continues at coordinate 137,746,175 of OZ024741.1, read as the reverse complement.
TTAAACCGCAGTAGATTAAAAAACGTCCGCAACTCCAGGGGAAACAGAAACCGCGAGGAGACACACCACACACTTACCTCTTCCTCTGTTGGTAACATCTTAAACCGTGAAAGGCCGAGGAATCATACAACGCGATCCAGAGATCCGGGCTGCAATTGTAGAAACCCCAGTAACTGCCCCCTGGAGGGAAGGTGCCTTGGCAGTGGCTTAGTACATGAATGTAGGGTGAATGCCACCATCCAAACCTTCACCTGTATCAGAGCCATAGCTAAACAATTAAAGGAACGCTGATACAATCACTGCCACACTTTTAGGATAGTTGATAAGAAATACAGCACTACCCTCTCAGAACTGGTGTGGCGTCTCAAGCATGACAACGTAGAATACACCTTGTCGTGGTCCAAGGTAGCCTCAGCTCAACCCTACAGAGGAGTGGACATGACTCATGTAATTTGTGTGCCACCGAGATTATGGAAATAATCGAAAGGGGAGCTCGAGTTATCAATAAAAGGAGTAACCGCTTCAGCACCTGCTTCCACTGATCATGTGGAACCTTCCTCAAGCTGTACGAACTAACAATATAGTTGTACTAGTTGAGGACTTGACCGTGGAAGCCGGGCGTGATCACACGACAACCCCAGCGTCAGGCGAACCATGGATATCTTGCTTGCACACCTGGAGTCACTGTGTGTACATGTTTCATGTCCCTTGTTCCTCATTCTCTGTTTATATACCTACTGTTGTTCTTTTATGTATTTTTGTCCCGTTCTTTTATTATTGTGTTCTCTATATGTGATCTCGATTTCTTATCTGCTTGTTCCTGTCCCTGCTTTCGCTACCCGTAACTCTCTTCAATAGTCTAACAGCCCTTTTAATTGTTGCCACTGTAGTTAAAACTGAATGCTTTTGTGGTTAACTAACCGTTTTTCTGCACTGTAATTATTGCTAGCCTTGTGCCTTAGAATGATAGAGAGGACTGTATTAACTGTGCATGTATTTATTTATATATATATAAATACCCATCTATATTTCTATCCAATTTTCGCTTCCTTGTTTCAACGGACTACTATTGTGGTTAGTTTATTTTTCATGGAAGTGTGGTGGGATCCTCACTGGTATTGTTGTTATTCTTATTGGTGTTAACAATGAGCTTGATACTAATATAAATGATACCACCACTACTACGACGAACGGGGTGGTTGATGGGCGGTGCTAATGTTTTTTGCCGTTGCCATTGTTGTTGTTGCTATATATGGTCATGGTGATTGATACCACCAATTCTGTGTACCAACCTACCTCAAAACTCGTTTTTATTGCTTTGGCGTTATCGTTGTTATTGTCGACAGGGCGATACCTTCACTACCACTGCTACGGCCCGTGTATACGACGCTGGTCTGTGTTTTTGCTGTTGTTGTCGTTGTTTCTGTTATAGTTGTTGTTGTAACTGTTTACTGTAGCTGTTGATTTCGTTGTTGTTGTCAGTAGGGTAGTAATATCACTACGACTGCTGCGACCAGTGTGGACGATATTGGTCGGCGGTTTGCTGTTATTATCATTATTGTTGTTGGGGGATCATCAACAACAGATGGTGGGGGGGGGGGCTCTCGAAAGAGAGATTAGAGTAACTTCGATAGAGTTCAGTAAAGAAGTAGAGTTAGAGAAAAATAGAAAGGAGGGGGAGCTGGTAGATAAGTTAGACGAGTTATTTGTAGTGGCATTGCAACTGACGTGCTAGCGGCGAGAATGGCATTAGACCATTTCTTCAATGCGAAACACGAAGGTTGCATTGTCAGAGCTAAGGCGCGTGCGATGAGAAACGAGGAAACTAAAGCTGTTCGATGGGCCCGCGTGGCGGACACGCAGCGTGGTAATAAAACCACATTTCGGTCTTTGACGGACCGAGTCGGACACGAGATAAGCGATTCCAAGCGGATGTGTGAGGCCTTTCGCCAGCACTTTGCTCGGTTGTTCGGGGGGAGTGGCGAGTCAGAGAGAGTAACGGATTTCAGTCCCTACCTTGACGGCTTGCCACGCATCTCGACGGTCGACGCTGAGCGCTGCGAAAGGCCGATTACTTCAGCCGAAATTCAGGACGCCCTTATCGGCTGTATAAGGCGCAAGTCACCCGGTTTGGATGGCCTGCCCTACGAGCTTTACGTAAATATGCCAGAGTTGTTCTCCGAACTCCTCGAAGCACTTTACTGCAACTGGCAGAAGAATGGGAGTATTCCCAGTTCTGTGAGCAGTGGAGTGGTGACGCTGATAAGGAAAGACGAGAACAAGAGGGATACATTAGACAACTTAAGGCCCATAATTCTGCTCAACACAGAGTTTAAGATTTTGGCCAAGGTGTTAGCAAAAAGTGGCGCTTGTCGTCGAGGATTTGGTTGAGGAGGCGCAAACTTGCGCAATCCCAGCCAGGTCCATACACGACAATCTCCACCTCATGCGATACATCATAGAGAGGGTAGGGTGTAAACCTGGCTTCGGTGGGGCACTGATCAATTTAGATCAATCGAAAGCATTCGATAGGGTCGACCATCGGTATCTGGAGTTTGTCCTCAAAGCAGCTGGCTTCGGCCCTGTCTTCAGAAGCTGGATCGCTGCAATGTACAGCGGCACACGCTCGGTGGTCAAGGTTAATGGCCACCTCTCGGAACCATTGCGGCTCTCCCGATCGGTCCGTCAAGGGTGCCCTCTCTCTTCCCTTCTGTATGTATTGACTCTCTAGCCTGTACTTCGGAAGCTGGAGCTGTTGCAAGGCATCCCGCTCGAACCGGGACGTGGAAAGGCGGTGTCGGATTATGCGGACGATATCACCGTGATGGTGTCGAACACCTCAGAAATCGAGGTGGTCGGTACCTTATTGAAGGAATATGAAAGGTTGACAGGAGCCAAACTTAACCCGGAAAAGTCGGTGGTATTGCAGCTCGGAACCTGGAGAGACAAGCCCATGCCGTCCAACAGCGTCGTGGGGCGCTGGACGGACGGACCGGTAAAGTTGCTCGGGGTTTGGTTCGGACCAGACCTCCATGTGTAAAAGAATTGGGACGAGGTAACGAGCTGAATAGCCAGTCTCACCCAAAAATGGGCTGGGAGGAAGCTATCACTGAAAGGTCGCGCGGAGGTGGCGAATGCGTACATCGCGTCCGTCATCTACTACCGCCTGACCGTCGTGCCTTTCCCCCGTCCGCGCCACGTCATGTTGGAACGGCTCCTCTTCAAATTCTTGTGGAGAGGACAATATCCGTTGCTGAGGCGGTCCATCTGCTGCCAGCAGCCTTTACGCGGAGGGCTGGGCAAGCCGTGGCTAATGATGCGCAGACATGCGTTGAGGCGACGACATCTCCAAATATTCTGCCTCAACGGTGAACAGGTGTGGTCGCCGTTTATCAGACAGGCCTTTCCGCAGCTCATTTCTTTGACTGAGCTGCAGTCCTGGGTCAAGAAGAGACCGAGACTGGGTGACTGGCACCTGGAATGTTTCCAGGCACTCACTGCGCTCTACCAAGCGGGCAATGCGATCAGTGGAACTTTCACTCTCCAGTTCTATAGAGGATTAGTGGTGGGTAAATGACGCACTCGGAGAAGCTTTGGGCCTCGACGAGGTCGAACTGACCAGTCTGTACCGGAGGACCTTTGAGCCGGGGACGATGGACAATTTCCAGAAATCCCTCGCTTGGCAATGCTACCGGGGGGCACTGCTGGTTCGGGATTAACTCTACAGGCAGGGAAGTGCTGTCAGACGGACCTGCCCAAGATGCGCACAGAACGACGAAACCGTTCTGCACGCACTTGTCCAATGTCCGTGCATTACTGACTTGTGGAGTTATGTCGAATAGCTACTGTCGCGTGTGGAACGAATCCGGCTATCGGCCAAGTCCATAGTGAAGATCGATCCACCGCCTTCCTTAGGTCAGGAAGAGCAGGAAATGTTGCTCTGTCTGGTGGCAGTTGCGAAAGAGGTTATATGGTGGACCAAGTTAAAAGGACTGAAGACAGACACTTTTCTCTTCGGCCAATCCCTCATCAACTTCTTCAAGTTTCACCTGGAAAGGAAGGTGAGGGTGGAGAGAGGAGTGCTGCCCCCTAGTACAGTTGCTAAAAGGTGGGTGAATGTGGCGAGAATGGCTCGTGTGAATGGGCCTACTCTGACCATGCGCCTATAGGCTAGCTAACTTGAGGAGAGGGGTGCTCTCCCTGGGTGCCCTAGAAGCGCAGGGTGGTTCACGATTAGTGGGGTACCCGAGTCACCCCAGGGTCGTCCTCCCCTTATCGGCGAATTTATTTTGTTATATTTATGCATAGTTTATTTTATATTTTTATATTTTCATTGTTAAATTAGTCTTGCCATTGTGCACTTTTACTCGACCTTATTGTAAACCCCCACTGTCCCTGTCTTTGTATTGTCCCCTACATGTCAGCCCTTGTGGCTAATAAATGAAATCATTATCATTATTGTTGCTGTCGTTGTCGTTGTTGTTCTTGTTGCTGTTGTAGTTGTTGTCTATAGGTGGTTCTCAACAAAATATATACCCCAAACTCCCTCAGAGCTCCATTTATTGCTTCCACTGTCTACTGGGTTTTGGCTACACACAGTTTTTCATTTTTTCGTCTTTTCCGTTGATAGCTTTTTCTAGCAAACACGACGGCTGGCAATCCCTTCAAGGAACTCATATGTCTGCTGGGCAAACAAGCAATAGGACGCGTGTTTTTTCCTGCCAGTGACATATCAAACATATTCGTTTTCATCTGAGGATACCGTTCTCATAATCAACAGCAAATGCATAAAGGACATCTCGATTGCATGGAGAACCGTGGACATAATTATAATGATTAAACGATATATGTAACCTCAGCATCTTATTTTGTTATTTTTATAAAAATTCTCCATTGTAAATAAAAGCAACGATTGTTGAGAGCTTTCTCCTGCTTACTCCTGTTTTTACCAAAACAATCTTTTCCGAACAAATATATATATATATATATATTTAGAGATTACAGTAATCAAAGTTCAGTTTAAGTCATTTATTTGCTTACAATTGTTTCCTCCAAACCGAGGTTTGGATTCTTCGGAGCAACTATTTATAACATACTTGACCTCCTTTTCAACCCAAGAGACACATAAAACATATGCGCATATTGATCAACAGTGGGGTGACATTCATCAAATGATATAGCATGGCAATTTACATATAAAGGTTACAGGATAAAAATAAAATAAAATAAAAACAAGAGTGAAAATAAGAGTGAAAATAAAGATAAACATGAAGCGTTGGCAGTCTATGAAGATAAAGCAAGAGGAAAGCTTAGAGTAGTCAGTGTATGAAACAATCTCCCGTGTAGCATGCACGCGTGTCTTATCTATACATGATTAGAGTGCGTCAGAATGATATTTGCAGGGTCAGGCAGTTGAAGCAGGCAATCGATCTTATTATATAGGCTGAATTATTAAGTCATTTATTCTCATACATCTGTATGATATACAGTCTCGGATGCGGGGAAACACCAAAATATCAAAAACCTTCAACATACTATAAACCTTATTGTATCGTAGGCAAGGTCGTATCACTGTCCTTGCTCACACCACCACTCACATAATCCATGAGACGCAATATATATATAGAGAACACGCGTCTATCGTATAATTCGCAGTGGTTCAGCATATAGTCAAGCTATAAACCGTATCCAGTCGGTTCTTAATTAATATATCATGCTGTCCAGATTCCGGAAGTGCCTGAATGACTAAGGGGAATTAATGCGTAAGGGGAGGTAACTAGCTAGTTATCTTAGTTACATTACTATGCTAAACTACATTAATGGTGATTCAAATACGTGCCTATCATGTGAAGTTATAACTAATATCTAGAGTATGTTACCCATTTATAGGTTAGAGAGTTGTCCATTAAGAAGTACAAGGGTGTATATATTAGGATGATTACCATCCATTAATTAAGGGGTGTCATATCTGAACGTTCTATAAGAGGAGTGAGACTCTCAAGTCACTGCTCCATGCAAATGTAATATAACAGTAGGACCTGGTATGGTCCCACTATTATATATGCCACCCGGTAGGCTCCGGGTCATTGCTTGCCTGCATCTCCAGTAAATCTTCGGTATGGTCCGGAGATCCAATCTCTCATATAAATGCACTAGTCTGGCCATCAAGCAATAGACAACCCCCGTCTCAAATATAAATCAATTATGTATCACATCTCCAAGCTAGAGTGGAGTCTATTAATAGGTATTAAAGGAGTCCACATCAAGATGATTACGTGCATAATTCAATGAACTGATCGCTTACAGTATATAATCACTTAACAATACGATTATCTATCTAATCATCAATCTATCTCTTGGTGGTAATCCATGCACAGGACTATGCTATCGCAACCAGTACCGAGTCCCCAATTTATACTAATCTTATATTTGTGCAATGCAGAATAAGTAGTCCACGGTCGAGATATCAGTATTAGAGGTACAAGGGGGTATTCCCAGGGTAGGTGGTACTAAAATGCTGTCAGTATTATCTTTAGAGTATAGAGATTGGTGTGGATGTGAGGTGTAAGGTGTGCTACTGATGTTAATTGCTAGGGGTGGTGCCGGTTCCAGTCTGACATTATTATATATAGGGTTTAAAGTTTTGGAACGAGTGTCGGAAGCGGTGTTGGCAATTTGCGAACATTTCTGATTTTTTATTAAGGAGATTATGTTTAGAGAAGATGATAGTATGGGTCTCTAGTAGACAGAGGTTACAAAATTTATCAGGTGGTTTGTACGATGTTGCACTACCTACCACTTCCCATTTAAGTGTATATATTTTATTTTTAGTTTTTAGATGGTGTATGTAGCTAGATAGTGAAGTGGAGTTGGCTAGACTGTGTTTTTTGAAAGAGTGGAGGTGCGAATTGTATCTAGTTTTGAAGCAGTTAGAAGTGGAGCCTATGTAGGTTTCAGAAGAGCTGTTAGTTGTGACTGTACATGAGTATATGATATCCTTGGTTAAGCACTTTTTATCTAAAGGGCAGGTTCTACTTGATCTACAGTTACAATTACTCTGGGTGCTAGTCTGCCGGTTACTATGCTGTGTAGAAGTTTGGAGGTTAGCTATAGGGTTATGGTTATGCGGGTTGTGGCACGCAGCGTTAATGTTTACACTAGTGCTATTACTATTATTTCCATTGATATTACGGTTATTTGTTATAATGTTACTTTGACTGTTATTTTGAATGTTATTTTGAAGGTTTATCGACCGTTTTGATTTAGTTTGTTGGAAGTAAGAATTAATTTTTCTGTCATTTGTACTAGCTATGTGGTATGCTATGTTAGGCGTAGTAGAGTATGAGATCTTAATAGTGTTTTTGTTTAAAAGGCCGTGGTACCTGTGGCCGGATGGGAAGTGTTTATCTAGTAGTGAGAAGAAAGCCTTAGGAAGGTTGGTAGAGACGTTTAAATTGAAAGGAGGGTTGAAAAATGTATTATTTCTTCTTCTATTTCTGTTTTTTATGTCTGGTGATTTGTTTCCTTTAATGTTCCTATGGTCATTTCTGTCGTGCGGGTTACTCTTGTTGTTACAATCCCTATTAGTGTGTGTGCAGTTGCTATTCCTATTATTAAATTTTCCCATGGACATGTTGTGTGAAATGATGTTGTAGCTATGTGTTTTTGTAGGTAGGAACTCTATCCCTGTATTATGGCCTGATCTAGCTAATGCCTGATTATAATACTGCGAGTTATTGTTAAATGTGTTTATGTCATAGGATAGATTAGAGATTCTATTAGATACTCCCTTAGAGATAGAGTTCAATATAGATTTAGGGTGGTTAGACTTGGTATCTACGTAGATGAGTTTTTCATTAGGTTTGTGGAAGGGTGCATATATCATTGAGTCTAAGTAGAGTGTGGCGTCTAGGAAGTTGACGTTTTTGGTGTTTTTGTCCATGGCAATAATAAGGTTAAAGTTTTTGAATGTTTTGTGCAATAGTTTTCTAGTCCTTTCTATATTGATTTTTTTATAGTCTATAAGTAGAAGTGCATCGTCGCGATACAAACCACCGCTGAGGTACGGAAGTTCCCTGTGGATTAGGTTAAGTAAGTATAGGCCAACCAAATCAGTGACCTGCGCCGAGTCACTAGACCCCATAGTAATGTTGAAGTTGTTTTGCGTATCCTTGCAGGTCCATAATTGGTCCTCAAAGGTGATTATTGTTTTACGGGCCGCAAGTATGACATCAATCTGGGGTCTAGTCAAGTCACTATTGTCCATGGCCATTATAAGTGCCTTATTTAGTAGGATAGGGGAAATAGAGGTGTAGTAAGAGTTGATATCAAATTGAATAAATTTCTTATCCTTGTTATCTATGATATTTTTGAACCACTGTTGATCAATATGCGCATATGTTTTATGTGTCTCTTGGGTTGAAAAGGAGGTCAAGTATGTTATAAATAGTTGCTCCGAAGAATCCAAACCTCGGTTTGGAGGAAACAATTGTAAGCAAATAAATGACTTAAACTGAACTTTGATTACTGTTATCTCTATATAACTGCTCTGTAAAACAACTGAGCTATTTATCTTACTGGTAATAGGATAGTAATTAATGACTATCTCTCACTATTTAGGGTTTGTGTATATATAATATATTACCATCAAAGGTTTTATTGCATACATAACCATAAATAGTACCCTTAATACTATATATATTTATATATATAAATTTATTTATATATATATATATTTTTTTTTTAATCGATCGACTTTCGTCAAATCGGACCGAGGAAACAATGTTTCCATTGGTCTTTCCAATTGCTAATACTATCTATCGGTCGCAACTCCAGGTAGAAGAAGCAACGTGAAATAAAGTGTCTTGCTCAAGGACATAACGCATCGCCTGGTCCAGGAATCGAACTGACAACCTTACGATTGCGAATCCAATTCTCTAACCACTCAACCACACGCCATATATATATATATATATATATATATATATATATATATATATATATATATATATATATGTATATATATATATATATATATACATATATATATATATATATATATATATATATACATATATATATATATATATATATATATATATATATATATATATATATATATATATATATATATATATATATATATATATATATGTATATATATATATATATATATATATATATATATATATATATATATATATATACATATATACATATATATATATATATATATATAATAGGATATGTGTTCCTTCACGCCCGACTGGTTTGACCTACCTCCTTCTGGCTCTATCTTTACTTCGGCCCTTGATAAACCTGTTTCTTCTACATCATCCACTCTCATCCCAGGAACAGTTTTGATAGCGCTAGTTCGTAATTTAAATTCAGGAATTTTATATTCTTCGAATGAAAAGAACCTTCTGACGAGAATCTTTCTTTGCAACGAAGGCCGTATGGTCTCCGTTTATTTTTGGGATTCGAAACCGATCGGTAAAGGTAACTATAGTAGGTAAAGTCAATTTTTTAAAATTTATTTTGAAACTTTTTCATTATTTGCTAAACCTTGTTTATATATATATATATATATATATATATATAAGTATGTATACGTACATACATATATGTATACAGACGTACAGTAGTATGTATATATATATACATACATGCACACATATATATATGTACGTATGGATTCACCGAACATTCATAATGCTCGGTGTGTTTGGAAACAAACATCCCGTATTAAGCCGTAGTGTCCAGCAACCATCGTTGCTCGTTTGTTCAACACTGACAAAGGAATGTTGTACTAGTTTCAAGCTTATTAGCTATCGTCAGCAACGTATACCTTCCTGCCAGATTATTGAACGTATATACTTACCATATGCATATTAACGGCTGAGTAGCTTATATTTAAGTAACAGCCGTACTAAGAGTGGGAAATGAAATTTCGTTTCATTTTTTCCGTTTATCGTTTTCGGTGCACCCGGCCGATTAACCCACTCGATATGCAAATTAGGCTACTTAGCCGTTAATATGCATAAGGTAAGTATATACGTTTAACAATCTGGCAGGAAGGTATACGTTGCTGACGATAGCTAATAAGCTTGAAACTAGTATAGCGTTCCTTTGTCAGTGTTGAACAAACGAGCAACGATGGTTGCTGGACACTACGGCTTAATACGGGATGTTTGTTTCCAAACACACCGAGCATTAATGAATGTTCGGTGAATCCATACGTACATATATATATTTGTGCATGTATGTATATATATATACATACTACTGTACGTCTGTATACATATATGTATGTACGTGTACATACTTATATTTAAGTAACAGCCGTACTAAGAGTGGGAAATGAAATTTCATTTCATTTTTTCCGTATATATATATACATGTATATATGCACACTGTTTATAGATATATATGCAAATATGTTTGTTTTTTATACATATGTAACTTTCCCTCTACATGTATCTTACGTACTAATATATTTCAACACTTTACTAGCATGTTCACTCTTCTTCAACGACTCATATTACTGAGATGATATTAAATGATAAATATGTCCATTTACGTTACTTTTCATCTTCTAATTAATGTCGATGTGTATTTACATTCAGTGATTATCAAATTAAGTTATGGTCAAATTTTATTTTTTATCCGTCCATGGGGCGATAGAATGAATAACCATTCAAATGCTGCATTAGAATCAATATCACTTTGACTAAGAATCCCAAATGAATTCCTTTTAGTGTTCTTTGTGATTTAAGGACAGACGGGCGCATAAACTAGAGGATCAATGAAATTTATGTGAGGAGACTCCGGATATTTCAGGTATTAATTAACTTTTGCCACACATTGGTTCTGATGATTATTGATTTAGCTGTTTGATCAAGGGAACAGCTTGCTTGTAAATTAATGTGCAAAATGGCTCATATCTTCACAAACACATTTGCAATTAACATATTTCTCAGGGGCATTTAGCGTAACACAGTGTAATACATGTACAATTCATTTGGTTCCCACCGGGGTGGACAGGAACACTGTAAAATAAAGTACGCAGCTAAGCGATACGCCCTTTCACTGGGAATCAAACTCGTGATCTTACGATTTTGAGCCAAACACCAGAACAGCTAAGCCACGTACCTTCATAGTGGTCTCGCAATATATGGCATACCAGAGACACCGTTCACTGACACAGACGTAAGTATCGTTGAACCGCACCGCTGACAGACTGAGTTAATCCTTCCCGCCAGACACATATAATTTCAATAAAACTTGTGAAAATTGGAAATTGTGTTTAATAATGTATGAGGCTCTGTATGTGTATGTGTGTATGATGTGTGTTTGTGCTTATGTATATAGTGCCTATATGTATGAGTATGTATATGTCCACGTTTGTGTAGATTTGAAGTAAAATTTCAAGATTAGAAGTGAACAATTTCAAACATTTTAGAAATAATAGAAAACACCATGATAGTTGATTGAGGAAATTTCAGAAATTCGATTATATTGATAGTTAGGTCTCTCTCCTGAATATATACATATGTATACATACATACATACATACATACATACATACATACATACATACATACATACATGCATACATACATACATACATACATACATACATACACACACACACACACACACACACATATATATATATATATATATATATATATATATATATATATATATATATATATATTTATATATATATATTAAAAGTTAAAGAGGTTATATATATATATATATACATATATACACATATGTATTTTTGAATACATATATAACTCCCCCTGTATGTCTATCTACCTATCAATCTATCCCACACCCGACGGCAAAGATGGAAAAAGATACAGGCATCTTGATATCAGGTTGCATGATACTAGAAGAAGAAGAAGAAGAAGAAGAAGAAGAAGAAGAAGAAGAAGAAGAAGAAGAAGAAGAAGAAGAAGAAGAAGAAGAAGAAGAAGAAGAAGAAGAAGAAGAAGAAGAAGAAGAAGAAGAAAATTTTGTTGTTCTTTTTGTTTCGTATCTAACTTCAGTAAAGTTCTATTGTTTTAGACATGATTAAAAGATTATTGAATTAGATCCTTCACTAGCGTATTTATTGTGCTTCTCTTTGTGGTTTCTTTGTTACACATAAAACTATTGTCACCTTTAATTCGTATGTCTTTTTTTCATAAACAATGTTCTTCATCATTTATGTTTTATTTCATTGTTTAATAGTTTATTTGGTTGGTACTTCTTTTGTTTAATCTCTGGTGTTCTAGAACCTTCGTAAATTGTGTCTCTTGTATATATTATCAAATAGAATGAGAAAAGAAGAAACCTCTAAAAATATTAAACGTGAAGATAGCAAGTTCTTGTAATTTTGACATGCGTGTAGATATTTTCTTCCACAATTAGATTTAAATGAAAGTTGTATATACACACACATACACACACATATACATATATATATGTGGGGGGGCGTGTGTGTTTGTGTGTATATATATATATATATATATACGTATGCATATATATAATATTATAAAAAGTAGGGGCCCCGACGGCTTGGTTCTTGCCGTTTCAACAGTTGGTACAGGAGTCTGGAACCAGCTGTTGAAATGGCAAGAGCTAACTCGTCGTCGTGGTCCCGACTCTTTGTAACATAACAATCCTCCACTAACCCGAGTTTCAAACTAAATCAATCCTGATTTATACATGTATATATATATATATATATATATATATATAGACTTCTTGTTTTAATTGAAGTATGTATACGTACATACATATATGTATACTGACGTACAGTAGTATGTATATATACATACATGCACACACACACACACACACATATATATATATATATACATATATATATATATATATATATATATATATATATATATATATATATATATATATATATATATATGTACGTATGGGTTTACCGAACATGTATTATAATGTTCGGTCTGTTTGTAAACAAATAGCCCGAATTAAGCCTACAGTGTTCGGCAATCATCGTTGCCCGTTTGTTCAACACTGACAAAGGAACGATGAACTAGTTTCAAGCTTATTAGCTATCGTCAGCATCGTATACCTTCCTGTCAGATGATTGAACGTTTGAAAGTATATACTTTTCTTATGCATATCGAGTGAATTAGTCGGCCAGGCGTACCGAAAACGATAAATGGAAAAGAATGAAATTAAATGAAATTTCTCACTCTTAGTACGTCTGATACTTAAATATAAGTATGTATACGTACATATATATATATATGCGTGCATGTATGTATATACATACATACTACTGTACGTATGTATACATATATGTATGTACGTATACATACTTATATTTAAGTATCAGCCGTACTAAGAGTGAGAAATGAAATTTCGTTTCATTCTGTTCCACTGTTTTAATTTGTTTTGCAAGAATTCATATTTGAAAACATGTGTTGAAACAGATATTGTAATACTTTGGAAGGGTCATGCTGCCAATAAAAACACACGCATCTGTTGGTTTTCACTTCAAGTTATTACAAATTACCAGTTTGGATGATTGTTTATATATTGTCGAAGGAGAGAAACAAAATAAAAATCTAGCTCTCTGAGGAGGTCAGAGAATTATTACGAAAGTCCGTGCGGGTGTTTTTAAAGGCAGCATGACCCTCCCAAAGTAAAACTATATTTATATATATATATATATATGTATATATATATATATGTGTATATATATATATTATATGTATTATATGTATTATGTGTATGTATATATATGTTTATATACATAGATATAGATATATATATATAGAGAGAGAGATATATATATGTATGTATATATATATATATATATATATATATATATATATATATATATATATATATATATATATATATATATATATATATATATATATTTAAAAGAATAGAGGTGTAACACACACGTTATGATATATTGGTAAACGGAAAAGAAAATGCTGACAAATTGTTCACAGTGAAAAATAGTTTAATTAGGAATAAGTGAGAATTGGTAATAGTATTGGTTAGTATTCAGTTTTGGTTTTAAGTTTTACCAGTTGCGCATTTCTAATGCTTTTCAAAAATAATTTTAAAACTTAAAACCAAAACTGAATACTAACCAATACTATTACTAATTCTCACTTATTCCTAATTAAACTATTTTTCACTGTGAACAATTTGTCAGCATTTTCTTTTCCGTTTACCAATATATATCTAAGGCGGGTAAAATTCCCGAGATCCATGGACGAGTTCTCTCCAGCGGTCTCTGTCCCTCATTATCGCTGCCATGTCCTTGTATCTCCAACAGACCAGTGTCTGTCCTTAGGGCATCAACATACGTTAACCTTGGTCTTCCTCTTCTAGTGTGTCCATGTAGCGGCTCCCAAAGGAGTACTGAGTGCAATGTCAACTCTGGATGTCGGTGAGCATGTCCAGCTAACCTCAGTCTCCTCTGTGTCACTTTTGAGCTGACTTTTGGGATGCTCCCATACATCTCTGAGTTTTTCATCCTCAGTGTATACTGATTAATTTTCAGAGCCATCCTCAGCATTCTCGTGTAGCACCCATCGACCATCTGAGTGAGTTTCTTGGTCAGTGTCCAAGTCTCAGACCCATACAGCAGCACAGACTCCACTACAGCAATGAAGAGGCGGATTTTCAGGTCTCTACGAAGGTCCGACTTCCACACCGATCTCAAGCTGTGGCACGCCGCCCAGGCCTTGCTCTTCCTCTCAACCACATCATCTTCCGTATTCCCATCTTTGCTCCCAAATACAGGAAGTCCTCAACCAATTCCAGCGGCTTCCCGCCTACATTAGTGATCCCCTCTGGCTTCTCAACATTCTCTACCAGATATTTTGTTTTAGTCTCATTCATTCTCAGCCCCACACTCATCGACACAGTCTCAACCTCCCGCATCAAATCCTCTGCCTCCTTCACTGTGTTTGTCACCAAAACTGTCGTCGGCAAATCCAGCATCCGATACCTTTTTCGCCCTAACTCTCCTGCTCTGAGCCGGTGCTACAGTAAAGCCAGAGTCCTGGTGTTTCTCCAGTGCAAGACGCATACAATAGTCCACTACGATGATAAAAAGGTAGGGAGCCAATGTATCTCCCTGGAGCACTCCAGCCAGTATCTCAAAGAACTCTGTCATCCTATCAGGTGTAATGACTTGGGCTTTGGTGTTGGTGTAGAGCAGTGATATCAGGTCCACTATCTTCTTGGGGATTCCATAAGCCTGTAAGATCTTCATCGGGCAGTAACGGTCCACAGAATCAAAGGCCTTCTTAAAGTCAATGAAAACCATGACCGCAGGAAGGCACTTTGCTCTAGCTCCCTCTAATATCCTCCTCAGCATCAGGATGTGACTGGTGGTTGATCTACCCTCTCTGAAGCTGTTCTGGTTGTCCCTGAGCTTCTTCTCCATCAGGCTGGATCCTGTTAAGAATCATCCTGTTGAGGGTCTTTGCCACAAGTGACG
>OZ024741.1:137705670-137723170 GCA_964016885.1 Eledone cirrhosa | reverse complement strand
CCTAAATTGCACTTCAATATCGCCAGTCTCGAAGGGCTTGTAAATGGCATGAGAGCTGTTACTTCATCTCGACTAAAACTATAAAACAATATCCTGTTATCACTTTATTAAAGAATGGACACTACATTTCAGCAAATCTGTTCATTCCGTTTAACGCTTCTAAATCGTAGGCACAAAGCTCACAAAAGCTGCTATGTAATTACAGAGTTTACTAATAGGTTGTATATATTAGACTTCCTGTAATGTTTCGTTCGTTAAACCTGAAAATAAAGTTGAATGCAATTGGTGATATTTAAGCACTTTATCCAAAATCTGAAAATTATAATTATGAAATATTTTGATGATATTGCATGCATATTAAATTTTGTTTATTTCATTCATTGTAAATGAAGTTAAAAAAGATGATGGTATTTGATCAGTTTAGCCAAAATCCGAAAATATTATTTATCAAATATGATACTGATGGATTTATTTTTGTCGATTCTAACATAATAAGAGTTAGAGAATACAAGAGATCGTTAATGAACCTTGAACTCCGAATCGATATCTTATTATCCTGGCGGAGAAAGGATAGTTGAAACGTGACTATCGACCCACAAAAGACATTGTATCAATCTGTTATTTAAATCAGATGTAGACGCCATATTTCTGAAACAAAAAAAGGAAACTAAAGACATACTATTCCCGCCTCGATTCGCATTGAACATTGTGAGAAAGTTAAGGAAATATTAGCTTTTCTCCATTACTGTGATATATCTATTAGTTCGTGTTGTTTCCATATACACATGTGTGTAAGTGATTTTTACCTATTAATGAAAATACTGTTCCTTGCCTTCTCTATGTGTGTGTGTTCATATATATATATATATATATATATATATATATATATATATATATATATATATGCACACACACACACATATATATATATATATATATATATATATATATATATAGAGAGAGAGAGAGAGAGAGAGATATATATATACATATATATATATATATAAATATGTATATATATATGTACATATATACATATATATGTGTACACATATACATGTATACATATATATATATATATATATATATATATATATATATATATATATATATATATATATATATATATATATATATATATATACATATATACATATATACATGTATATATATATATATATATATATATATATATATATATATATATATATATATATATATATATATATATATATATATATATATATATACATATATACATATATACATATATACATGGTATATATGTATACACTCATATATATTGTATATATGTATACACACTCATATATATATATATATATATATATATACATAGCTAGAGAGCGAGGTACAAAGTTGAATCTGTGTATCTTTGTGACTACGTCTTCATGTGCCAAACGGTATGTGTGTTTCAGTTTACTAACAAACAATGTAGAGATTGTTTGCCATTTGTATTATTATTGTATGCACAAGTATATTCTATATAATAGACGAAGGAGATCATCATCCGACCTTTAGCCACACATACCGTGATTGCACTTCGGTTTTTCTCCATGTTTTTATTGACTGTCAGATGACAATCGCATTGGAATCGTTGAAGAATCGACGCCATTGTAAATCTTTATCAAACAAACCTGAAATCTTCAATTATCTGAAGATTAGGACAGTTAAGGATACGAAAGGAATCTTACTATTTCTTTTGTCAACTTACTTGTGGCTTCATCTCTATCGTAAATTGGGGATTAACTGTACATTCAACGTTTATATACAGCCTAGAGTAACGCACGGCTACGTTTTCTGGTGGCGATGGTTGGTGAGAGGAAATGAATATAAAGCTTTCAACACGCAAGAAGCATGCCTAATGCTTAGATTAATAGCATATATTGATCTGTGGAATTAACCGAAAGGCGAATGCACATCATGACAATATAAAAATTAAAAACTAAGCAAAAGAAACAGAAAACGAAGCAACATAATTTACGTTTGTTAGAAATACTATTTAAATGTGTTCGAACCAACAATTGCATATAGACTTATGTATATGAAGATATATACGAGCATATATATATATATATATATATATATATATGTAACACATATATACCTATATGCAGACCATACATTATACACACACATTATACACACATACATTATACACACGCATATAAATATATTTAAAACTGAATACAGACTTGTACATTAGCAAGAAGAAGAAGAAGAAGAAGAAGAAGAAGAAGAAGAAGAAGAAGAAGAAGAAGAAGAAGAAGAAGAAGAAGAAGAAGAAGAAGAAGAAGAAGAAGAAGAAGAAGAAGAAGAAGAAGAAGAAGAAGAAGAAGAAGAAGAAGAAGAAGAAGAAGAAGAAGAAGAAGAAGAAGAAGAAGAAGAAGAAGAAGAAGAAGAAGAAGAAGAAGAATGGTGATAGTGATGGTGATGATGATATTATTTGCGGTGAGAATGACAACAACATACAGCATTTATTTCATACACTTCCTAATATTAAGCCGGACAGCAGGAGATATATGTGATTCTATCCGACATTTAAATACAGCTAATCTCTTTCTTCCTGTATATAAATTGTTTAAGCAGCTTGTTTTCAGTTTTTGTTTAGTTTATTTTCCGTATTTTTGTCTATATTTTTATATAATCTATTGGAGATATTTTTTATTTATTTTCATCGAACACTTCTTGCTATAGATTCGGAATTAATTTAATATAGTCTTGTTGTGTAGGTATTTGTGAGTAGAACGAGATGCTATTCCATTTGTTTTTATTAATACTGGAAATTTTTTTCACCATACGTGACAAAATAAATGTTTCCTAAATATAACTTTAGAAATAATGTTCATGTATATATATATATATATATACATTCATATATATATATATATATACATTCATACATATATATACATATATATATGTGTGTGTGTGCGTGCCTGCAGGTTAATAAGAATTCAACGCGTATATATGTATGTATATATTATAAAACCATATATATATACAAAGAGAATTGTGTATGGAAACACACATTTGTTTTTATATATTTATGTAAACATGGCCTATCTATACAAGATGAACAGATTGTCTTGAGTTTCGAGCTTTCTTGAAATTCTGCTCAGTAACTGTCTACATCTGGTACAATCTTCCAAGAAGTACGCAACTAAAGGCTTTATATACCCATTATTTACATATTTACATATATATTAGTGCTGTTAAGAAAGCGTCGTCCAGCTCTTGCTGGACAAGTAGTGACACACAGCGAAATTGCTGCGAGAGTTCTGTTATGGTCATCCGATGTATTCAGGCGGTCGCTTGAATCTGACCACCAAGAAAATAATTGAAGACGGACTACATAGCAGTGTCTTAAAGATCGCGATGCAAGACTGCGATACGTGAAAGAACCTCATAGTGTAACCTATCTCAATTGGACGATACTAAAATATAAATATATATATAAATGTTTGTTTACTTAAACATTTTCACAGCTTGAAAAGACTGTACTGTTTGTATAGATATGAAAGTAAAATATACATCAATCGCTTTGTGTATTGTGCAATATGTAATTGACTTAACTAAAACCATAATAATTGTTTCTACTTTTGGCACAAGGCCAGCAATTAATCCAGGGTATTACTGGTACTTTGTTTTATCGACCCCATAAGGATGAAAGGCAAAGTTAACCTCGGCGGGATTTGAACTCAGATCATAAAGGGCCGTAACTCTTTGCTGCAAAGCATGGCGTCCGACTCTCTACCGATACTGCCAATCCACTAAAACCATAATAATTGTTTCTACTTTAGGCACAAGGCCAGCAATTATCCAGTGCATTACTGGTACTTTATTTTATCGACCCCGTAAGGATGAAAGGCAAAGTCAACCTCGGCGGGATTTGAACTCACATCGTAAAGGGGCTTAATAATGAAAATAAGTTGGTGTAGCTACCTAGTTCTGTCATATATGACATCATCAAAGACTAATCGTGAAATACACATCTCATTCACAACGTAAATTTGCAAATGTTTTGAAATGCGCAAATTATATTCTAGTGATAAAGACAAATGTGGTTCACGAAAATTGAAATTCTTTCAGCTTCTGAAAGAAATGTTTAACGTGTGTTCACACACTTTTCATAAAAGTACATCAAATGTTTCTATTTCCTTTAATTAGCATAAATATCTTATTAATACCAGTTTCATTGCTGATTAGCGATTAGTAGTGATAGGCACGCCCAGTCCGTCGCAGTGCTATCTCTCAATTGCTGTTTTTACTAATTTTTATCCACTAGGCTTTGAGTTTATTTCATAGAGGGATAAAGAAATAGGGGCCGCAAATTGGAAATGTCGCTAGAACATCGGATAGAATTCTTTTCAGGAATCATTTCGGCTCTGCTCTGATTTCAAATCCTGCCGAGGTCAACTGTGCCCTTCATCCTTTCGAGTTTGATAGTACCAGTCAAGTACTAAAATCGATTTTTACTCTATCTTAGTTTCTCACTCCCATTCTTTCACTCTCTATCCTTCTCTGGACGAAATGTGCTGTATTCAGACCTGGAGAGAAGATGGGCTACGCCATGTTTAAAAATTCCCTAAAAATGCCGAATGTCAATATGGCACCCCTACAATTCCACCGGGAGTTACACGCAGTAAGAAATAAAAGGGTAACGAGACTAGGTTATTTCCAAACCCCATGTTGATATATGTAAATAAAACTCCGGTTTGACATTCACTGGTGTGTCTCCTCCTCACACATTATAGCCTCACTAAAATGACCTTTATATGTCTGAAGGTTTTTATCTCGAGAGTTGCCTTCAAGCCAGCAAGTACGTTCGATTCACTCATCTCTTCTCTTAACTTCTCTAGTAATTTGTCTCTCAAAATATTCATCCATTGACCGAAACCCACCCAATAACTTTGCCCAGTCATTCAGACACTGATCGTACTGTAAATGTATTCCTGTTCATATATGTTTGTTTTTTTCTGCAGGCTAGAAAACTTTCAAGAAAAACCTTAAAAACGATTATCTCATGATTCTCGGGGCATAAGCAAAGGCTATGGGCACAAACCCTTCGTCAATACCAAACAATAAGTATGAAAAAGAGATTGAAATATTACTCAAAAATAAGGGGAAACCCAGCCAAGATTAGTTATGTTTCTGTGGCACTTTTAATGGTTCCTATTTAAATGAAACACTTCCAAGTAAATCCTTTTACAAACTATATTCTAAATAAATAACTCGTAGTTCTTCATTTAAACAGAGTATTGCATTGGAAATATGGTCATGAAACGGTTAAGATTTACTATAGAGAGTTCTAGACTAAATATAACAACTATTTTGAAAATAAGAATACATGGATTTTGTTTTGTTTATATGAGAAATATTCCTTTTATGAATCACGTTCCTAAAGTAATGAAACACAACTGCTTTGTTGATTATACATATGGTTGCAGACATAATAAATAAATATTTGAATGTATACAATAGCTATAGACGTAGACATTCTTTAACACTTATTATATAGGTATCATCATATTTACATTTTCATTCGTCTATACAACCAGATACACATACACACATAAGCACAGATCTATCAAACGCACACGCACATTTTATATATAAATATATATATATATATATTTATATATATATATATATATATTTATATATATATATATATATATATATATATATATATATATATATATATATATATATATATATATATATTTATATATATATATATATATATATATATATATATATATATATATATATATATATATATATTTATATATATATATATATATATATATATATATATATATATATATATATATATATATATATATATATATATATATATATATAAAATATTTTCTCCAATTAAATTTGTATGTCCCTGTGCCTAGATGAGTGTGTTTACAAAGAGACAGAGACCGAGAAGCAGACAAATATGTTTCTTTATATATATATATATATATATATATACATACATATAGATAGATACATATATATATATATATATATATATATATATATATATATATATATATATATATATATATATATATATATATATATATATACAAACAAATTATAAACGTAAACATGTAAGTATGTTTTTGAAACGGTGCGCGAGTTTGAAATTAGAAATTAGAAATTATAAGCTTTCACCGTATATTAGACCAAAGAAATTTCTAGCCTGATAGTGGGGTTTATAACTCCCATGTACGGCAACACTCATCTTTTTCCATTTCTCCGAGGGTTAGAAACCCCACTATCAGGCTAGAAATTTCTTTGGTCTAAAATACGGGGAAAGCTTATATATATATATATATATATATATATATATATATATATATATATATATATATATATATATATATATATATATATATATATATATACATGCATATAACAGTATAGCTCTTTATACAAAACGGTTTGTTTTCCATTTCAGGTAGAGGCGCTCCATCATCTACTTTTCTGAAAAAAGTATATCATACACAAAACTCGAGCATCAACAGTATTCCAAGAGATGGCCACATGAATAGACCTGTTATTTTCATCTTAAGACATTTTTTTCCAATTCTATCCCGCCCGTCCCTTTAATCTATCTAATTTCTCATTCTTTCTTCTGATGAAAGAATAGCGTCCGAAACGTTGAGACCCTCTTCCTGCTATTTCAAGTGTTAACCTAGTATATTCATTCCATATACTTTTTATTTCTATTTTTATTTCTATGTTCCCTAATATTCCTATAAGGGCAAATTAGAGAATATAGAAATAAAAATAGAATCTACACAGAAAAGACGCAATGTTTAGACAAATCATAAAGGCAATAAACATAAATGAACTACAACCAAAATTAAATAGAAAACATGAATGGAATAACATCACAACTTACAATAAAGGACAAAATGAAAACACACACACACATAGAACAAACAACCAACCAGTAACATGTAAATAAACAAATAAATATACAAATAAAAACACACACAGACACCCGGATGTAACACATGCGCAAACTAAGCACACAACACACACACAAACAAGTTGGCGTAGGACAGAACAAAGGAGAGGCACAAAATAAAGAAAAGAATCCCCAGTCACTGAAGAGGTCACAGAATGTGTGACGAAAGAACTTTGACAATATATGAACAACCGTCCGGTTATGGAACCAACCAACCGGAAATTTATAAATTCTTAAATTTATAAATTTAATTTAAAATAAATTGGAGTGAAAGCAACTGGTGCGTGTGTTTCTTATTGGCAACATGACCCTCCCAAAGCATAACAATATATATATATATATATATATATATATATATATATATATATATATATATATATATATATATATATAATAAAAAGGATGAGATGTTAAATCTTCATTACACGTATTAAGATCTGACGTTCGCTTCGCGATTAAGCAGCTGAAGGTTCGATTTGCATCGATCGGGCCCGACCTTTGACTCAAAACCACGTCAGAATACTGTTATGGTAATATATATATATATATATATATATATATATAGAGAGAGAGAGAGAGAGAGAGAGAGAGAGAGAGAGAGAGAGAGAGAGAGAGGCATATGGAATATGTGTGTATGTCTATGTCGGTGGTTATGTTCCATAATTCAGGGCTTCGGTGAAAAAAAAAGAAGCCGATCACTAAATGTATCAGAGTTGAAAAAAGATAAATACGTGAGAGGATATGATCAAATAAATCTTATTCAAGGTGGCGCTGGAGCATGGTTGTAATGTAATGGCTAAAACCAGTAAAACAATATAAGAACGAAAGTGTGATGAAATATATGTTGCTACATTTTTTAAGCCAGCCGCAAAATCTTAAAGTAATTCTCCTAACTTCATGCTTTAACTTTGTACCATAGTTTACGGCTATTCAAGATATTTTAGAATTTTATTTCATTATTATTCCAATTGTTATAATTTGCAATAGAGAACCAATAAAAAGTACTTTTATATTTCAAAAATTTCATGTTTTCTTCTTTATAATAAAATCACATTCATAACTTTACGTTATTTATGTACATTTTAACTTTTTTAACTAGGTGTCTGAAAATACAAGTATGTACACACACATACACACATCTACTTACATAGAGATACAGTCATATATATATATATAGAGAGAGAGAGAGAGGGTGGAGTATGTGCTTGTGTGTGTGCTTAAGTATGCATTTATCGGTGTGTACGCATATGTATTGTGTGAATACCTATATAAATGCAGATTCATATTTGTGTGGATGTATCACACACACACACACACACATATATATATACATGTATACAAACTACATACATACAGCTTGTGCACAGAGAGGATGGAGTAGAGATAGAGAAAGTTATATAATATATAAGCTCCATTGATTGTCCCATTCATAACTATTACTGCCATACAGGAATATTTCCAACTAGTTTTCATAGACACAGAAATACGCACACATGCATATATGTATGTATGAATTTATACATACATGCATATATGTATGTATAAATAGATATGTGTGTGCGTATGTACGAGAGTATGTGTGCTCCTAATGGAACCTAAAACACAATGCGTGTTCTCCATACTTGTAGGAGCATATAATGAGTGTTTAATGCATACGCACACTCATACAGAGACGCATACAATATGCATATATTTATCTATATGTATATATATATATATATATATATATATATATATATATATATATATATATATATATTCATACATACAACTCTATGACCAATAACTGAAACCAGTAAAAGTGCAAAAAAATAAATGAAAATTAATGTTACCGTCACTATGTTCACAAAAACTACATTGATCTTCAGAACTTTTTTCTTAAAAAGAAATATATTTTTTAAACTTGAAATAAAAATAATTTTTCTCTGCTTATTTCTTAAAGGAATTCTGCAGAGCAGATCCGATATTTTTGAATATTATACTGAATTGTTGTTGAGGAAATAAAATTATGCTAAGATGCATACTTTCAGTTGAGTAACTAACATGAAATTGTTATTAGTCCTCCGTCGCCTTTGTCCGTGATGAAGGATCCAGTTGTTTGAATAATTGAATTTCCTCATCGTGTAATTAACATGGAGGTAGTTGGAGATTCCACAGACACCTTTATTTTTATTTATTTATTTATTTATTTATTTATTTATTGTAAAGGGGAAAAGGTTGGAAGAGATTTGGCTGCAATTTATACTAGGTTCATTGACATTGTAAAGACTTTTTCTTGACTCGTATAAGTTTGTGTTCTTTATGATATTGTTGTTGCAAATAAACAGATGAAAATATCAAATAATAGAAAAACATTGCGACATATGTAATAATTAGACTTGGTCTTGCGTGCTATTTTTATATGCAATTTTCAGTCTTTATATGAAATGTTCAGTCTACCAGTGTTGCAGTTAATGTGAGGATAGTTCGTAAGGTGTTGCTAGCGTAAAAACAATATTAAGGATATTTATCACGGTTGGAAGAAACATCAGTATATTACTGGTATTACGAATCATTGTGGCTACTCAAACTAATGTACACCTTAAAGTACAGTCTACCGTTTAATAAAAGCAAAGGGATCGATAGTGAATACTGTATGCCAATATGCAATATACCAAGAAAGGATATTAACTACAACTGAAAAACCTGTAATAATAGGTATAACCAAGGTCTGAACAACGGTAACAAGAAGTACTTCGTTTAGCAATTCGTATTACCCTGTTAAGTTGATTGTGCGAACAACTAAGGTCTACAGATCAATTATTCCAAGTATATAAGTTAAGATAAAATATAACTGGCAACTAATTCAGGCACTCGGTTAAATATTTACTTTCAGCATTTAAATTAGGGTACGCAATTGAGGTGAAGGAACTGATGAAGATATCGATACCAGGACATGAATAGTACTTATTATATCGTCCCCAGAATGATGATACATACATCCAAACACTGAAGAAGGACTCACTCTTAAAACGTTAGTAAAAGTCATCTAATTCTTTTTAATCCTCTATATAGCTAATGGCTAATTTAACGTTACTGGAGAGTTTGTCTTCAGGCGTTGTGTTTACAGAAAGTCAGCCAGGAGAAATAACTAAACGTGCAAGCTTATGACCACAGAATGATTTTAACTTCCTATGTAGATACTAAACCGCTCCTTCGACACTGATATTCTAATATTCTCCTTGTATGGGAGCTTAATGTGTATATTCAACACTGTACGTGGATAGATATATGACCAAATACATTTGATGTTGAGAGGCTCTTGTTACTGCTGATATTAATGCAAGTTTTCTATTCCTTTGGTAATGACAACTTCTAATGACAAACGGGCTTGTGTTTGATTGAATGTTCAGGAAGGATTTGCTATTTCATTGGCACGATTTCCTATTACACATTATTTCATCTTAGCGGTCTCGCGAGAGTTCTAAATATATGGTTCATTTCAGTAGGCTTCACTGTGGTGAGATTAAATTATGTGAAGGTTGAACTCAATCGACACCTTCATAATTGCAATGACACTGACACCTACAGACACTACATGTAATATAAAATTTAACAACATATAGAGGGACTACAATCTCATTAAAGCAAAAACCAAGACACTTATTTAGTAATATTCAAATATTTCAGTTATATAGTGTAGTACCATAAAGTGTGCCTTAATAACTAAAATATGCATCCCGGTTATTGTTCTTATATTCAATTAGTTTTTATTTGAGTTTCACATCTCATGATTCTGGGGTGGGGACTTTTGACAAAGTACGGGGCCAAAATGTTGCAGCTATTACGAACAGTAGTTAATTAAAATATGCTCAAATTTTGTTCTAAATTCACATTAAAGAAGCCGGCAGACATTGGTTTGCTTTTAATAATTTGGATGTTTCAATTCTGTGTATCTAGCTGCGATCCCACTGCACACCACCGTGATAACCTATCATCTAGCTTTAGCAGAACTTCGGGGTGGCCAATATCCTGTGAGTTTAATTTCCTATGCTGATGCCTCTGTTTAAATGTATGTACATATATATGTATATATACATACATACACATACACACACACTCACACACACACACACACACACACACACACACACACACACACACACACACACGCACACATATATATATATATATATATTGTTTACAAAGAAACCGAGCATTATAATAAATGTTCGGTAAACCCATACGTACATATATAAATGTGCGCATGTATGTATTGTATATATATACATACTACTGTACGTCTGTATACATATATGTATGTACGTATACATACATACTTACATTTAAGTACCAGCCGTAGTAAGAGTGAGAAATGAAATTTCGTTTCATTCTTTTCCCTTTATATATATATATATATATATATATATATATATATATATATGTAAATATCTTTAAGTCGTTTGGAAGCCTTGACAATGCAAATGGGTAAGTCTCCGGGTAACAACATCCGGTGGTGGAGAGAGAGTTGTAAGTGGGTGTACGTTGAGATGCGTGGTGTGTATAAGACGTGTAGAAGAATGAAGGAAAGAGTATAAAGTGTTCCAGGTGGATGTCGAGGCCCTCCCTCCGTATAGCCTTGCGGATAGCGTTGGTGGTAATCTCGCCCAGGTGTGGCATTTTAAGGAAGCACTTACCTTGGGTGCCTCTCTGTCTCTTGTGTCTGGTGTTTCCTATTCTGAGGGCCTCGACATCCACCTGGCCCACTCGGGCCCCTCCCTGCGAAGATGCCTATCCAGGAAACCCGGGAAATCTACTGACGCATGCTCCCTCAGAGACTGCCCGATACGCCATGCGAACTGTTGCCTACGCACATACGTCGTGTATAAGATAGAATGTGACAGGTGCAACCAATACTACATAGGTAGCACAATCCGACCTTTGCACATCCGGATCAAGGAACACACTAAAACCAGGGCCTCGTCTTTCCGGAAACACATAGACAAATGCGGAAACAAAGACGGAGGGCCCATTGTCACAATTCTAGCGACTGAAAGAAAGGTCGGCACGTTACGTATCAAGGAAGCGCTTTTTATCAAACGCCTGCAACCGCAAATAAACAATCGATCCGAGAGAAGCGAAATGAGATGGCTGGTTTAAGTTAACAAACGATGCAGCACCACACGCACACACACACACAAACGAGACAACTACACACGCACACGCACACACACACAGTATCATTCCACCATACGAACATACTACACCGCCAAGACAGAGGAACAAGGCAACAACACACGCACACACAGACACACACTCAAGCGAGACAACAACACACGCACACACACACAGTAACATTTAACAAACAGGCAGAGAATGGACTGACAGCTAGCGCCACCCCACTCCCTCATTCGGCCGCTGACCTCTGCCCGACCGACCCCATTTAACGCGCACGCGCGCTCTGCTGAATACCTCAGATATTCAAAACAACAAACAGCGGAGGACGCGTTTCGCACCTTTCCGACAGACAACCTTTCCCCCACCCCGGAAAAACCCCCGGTTGATGGATGTGAATCCGAAATATATAGGGAGAATTAAATGTCTCCCAAGGTAACTATCTCTTGTGTTGTTATTTTTATTTTATCCTTTATACTCTTTCCTTCATTCTTCTACACGTCTTATACACACCACGCATCTCAACGTACACCCACTTAAAACTCTCTCTCCACCACCGGATGTTGTTACCCGGAGATTTACCCATTTGCATTGTCGAGGCTTCCAAACGACTTAAAGATATTTACTTATTATTCTACAATGCTTCACGCAAACTTCAATACTTTCACATATATATATATACATATATATATATATATATATATATATATATATATATATATATATATATATATATATATATATATATATTTATATATATATATATATATATGTATATATATATATATATAATAACTAGAGATTGATTAACATATATAAAAACATGAATAATCACAGGAGATAATTTTGATTTAGATTAAATTCATTTGATTTATCTTAATTTTGGATATATATATATATATAAGTATGTACACGTACATACATATATGTATACAGACGTACAGTGGTATGTATATATATATATACATACATGCACACATATATATATGTACGTATGGATTCACCGAACATTTATTATAATGCTCGGTGTATTTGTTTATCGTTTTCGGTGCACCCGGCCGATTAACCGACTCGATATGCAAATTGGGCTACTCAGCCGTTAATATGCATAAGGTAAGTATATACGTTCAACAATCTGGCAGGAAGGTATACGTTGCTGACGATAGCTAATAAGCTTGAAACTAGTACAGCGTTCCTTTGTCAGTGTTGAACAAACGAGCAACGATGGTTGCTGGACACTACGGCTTAATACGGGTTGTTTGTTTACAAACACACCGAGCATTATAATAAATGTTCAGTGAATCCATACGTACATATATATATGTGTGCATGTATGTATATATATATACATACCACTGTACGTCTGTATACATATATGTATGTACGTATACATACTTATATTTAAGTAACAGCCGTACTAAGAGTGGGAAATGAAATTTCGTTTCATTTTTTCCGTTTATATATATATATATATATATATATATATATATATATATATAACATTAGAATGTCGAGTTAATAACCCTCAATAAGCCACTACAATCAAATAAACTCAAGGAAGAAATTCCGAGCTCCTTATAAAATAGTAAAGAGAGAAATACATATAAAAATAGGGTGATTTTATGTCGCCTATGACACTGGGCAACAAAAAAGATTTTTTGTCTGTTTCAACGAATCCTTAAGTGATTTTGCCTGCTAAATTCAAAAATAACTTCAGTTTTTCTCCATCAGGTCTGAGAGAGTAAGTATGTAAGTCTAATATGAATCAATAAACGTACCACAGGAGTATCTCGTTTTAAACACCAGCAATAGTCTGCCATCATCACAGCGTCCCAACGTCCTTGGTACCGAGTTTCCATCTCCTTGATGTCCTGATGGAGTCGTTCGTCTTGTTCATCGCTAACATCTCCGAGATTTTCAGGAAAAAGATCAAGATGACTAAAAAGATAATGCATGTTGATGCTCATATTCGCGCCAATATAACGAAAGGTTGATATCAAGTTGGTAACAAGGTCTTTATAGTTTTCACTTTTCTGTTTTCCAAGGAAATTTTGCACTACTTCTGCAAAGTCTAGCCAAGCTGATGCTTCATTTTCGCTCATGGTTTTCACGAAATTTGTGTCCTTCAAGAGCTTACGGATCTGTGGTCTATCAAAAATCCCTGCTTTAAGTTTTTCAATCGTCAACTCTGGAAATACACTGCAGATATACTTGAAGCACTCCCCATTTTTGTCAAGAGCTTTCACGAATTGCTTGATCAATCCGATTTTGATGTGTAAAGGGGGGAAAAATGATCTTATCTCGCTCAACTAAAGGTTCTTTGGCAGCTCTACATGGAGCCATATTTGTTCGAGGTGGCCAGTGTTTCTTAACATAGCGGTTTACTTGGTCTCTACTGTCCCACATTCAAAGAAAACATGAGTATTTGGTATAACCAGATTGCTGTCCCAGGAGAAAATTCACCATCTTTAAGTCAACGCAGATGACCCATTTATGATCATGATACAGTATTTTCTCTAAAACCAACTTAATTTCTTCATACTTTTCCTTCAGAGTTTTTGAGTGGCCGAGTGGGACAGAGCCATACACATTTCCCTTGTGCAGCAATGCACATTTTAAACTACGCTGAAAAGACGCCATTCCTCTGGTTTGTATTCCTCAATGCCAAGTTTATTAAGAAGCCCACTGACATCTCAGTTCTTCCTCTTTTGTGAAGAAAGAAAGGAACTCTTTATGCCGACTACGATAAAAGGTTATACGGACACCATTCTCTAGAAGATTCTTCTCTTTCAGCCGGGAAGCCAACAGTTCAGCAGAATTTTTGGGGAGGTTCAAGTCACGAACTAGATCATTCAGCTCTACCTAAGAGAATAGCTGAGGTAAAGTCTCAACTGAAAAGTCTTGATTTCAAGTGTCGTCTTCAGGTGATGAATCTTCTTTGGTTGATGGTAAAGTTATCTGAGGCAAGACATTGAAGACAGGAACAGGAAGCTCTTCACTGTGTGGAACCGGTCTAATAGCAGAAGCAAGATTAGGACAAACAAGCGTTTGGTGATTTTTCTGGATAATACCCTTCAAAATTAGGTTACAAAAATAGCAGTCGTCCACATGATTATAGGGCTCCCGCCATACCTTTAGTATAGCAAACCTCATACTTTTCCATGTCCCTTTAGTCCATTGTTGCAAATGTTCTGTACATTGTTTGTAGACACTATGCGGTGCCCAATATTTATCTTGGTCTCCCGGCTTGACCCCAAAATATGCCATATACGCTCTTTCAACAAAATCAGTGATGTTTTTTCGATTTTCAGGTAATGTGTATTCTGCACAAACATAACAAAACACATTTGGAGAATTAACGCAACCGTTTCTTGAAGAGGACATCTTGCTCATTTTATATTGCTTAGTTCATCACAACATCTAAAAAGTATGGTAAAAGAAAAGAAAACTTAGAATTAGAATAATGTAACGAACACTACGTACTGGAGTACAAACATACAGTGACTATAGGGATGTTAAATAACTTAAAAACTAGATCTGATAGGTCAAAAGGAAGGTTATATTTTATAACCGATTTTATATAGGTTTGATGTCTATTTTCGAAACACCAAAAACCTTGTAGACCAGTGTAATCGAACATATATTTTTATATGTGTATGTCTCTCCTTAGTGTTTTATATATATATATATATATATATATATATATATATATATATACATCTGTGTGTGTGTGTGGTTGAGGGTACAAATGTAAATATAATGTACAAAAAAACATAAATCATATTATCAGTAGTCAAATAGAAAAATATTGTAAAATGAGACAAAACAAAAATGCATTAATTAAATATGAAGTATCCAATTACGAAAACGGGAATTCAGGTTAATAATAGGTTCCAGTCTCTTACTAAATGTTTCAGGAAAACCCAATAAGCTGCTAGAGATTCTTTTGCACTATTTCTGGTTAGGGAGCAAGAGATTTAAACATTGCTTGTATAGAGCACATTATGTGCAGACACTATAGGCGAAAGCATAGTACATTCTAACATGTTAACTTGATTATGAGTGAGACATATATGTTAGTATATAAAATATTTTAGTCTCAAATGATCCAATACATTTTCCGAATGTGTTTCTGATATCACAGATTATTTAAAGTAATCTGGATTGTATCAGTAATACAGAGGAATGTGTGCCCGACATCTCAAAATAATCATCGGTTTATAATGCCATTACTATTAATGTCGATATAGAATTAAATGTATCATTCGTATAAAATATGCCATGGGTGGTTTAGCACACATTAAAAGAAAGATTGTGCATGAGTGATAATAATAATTATTAATATTATTAGTTAAGTTCGTTTTTCATGGCAAGGTTTATTTTGCTGTGGTCCTTCTTTTGAACTGTTACAATTTCACTTCATTATTGGTCAGCAGTAAATATAGGTGGGTACGTGTCAATTAAGGGAATTCACAAATGTGAAATCATTTGCTTTTGATTGTCGGTGATTATGTGAGCATTAGTATAAAAAAAGTAAACGCGAATGAACATATCTATGTATTTGCAATTCAACATCAAACCGATAACTTGCTTTCACCTATATACGCGCACTTAATCACACACACACACACACACACACACACACACACACACACACACACACACACACACACACACACACACACACACACACACACAAAGACACGGGCACACATATACACAGGGGCACACACACATATATATATATATTACATATTCTCACATACCTACATGAATAAATACATATATACACGTGTATATACAGGTGTACATAAATATGTACATATATATATATATATATATATATATATACATATCTATATGTATGCATATATGTCTATACACATATTTCTTTATATACCCATATATACATGTATAAACATATCTATACATACACATTATTCCTTATCTCTTCACGAGTTTTCAAAAGACAAACTTGAAAAAATGTGCACAATGATGTACTTTTTTGTTTTTAATTTCCCTCAGTTTATTTATTCTACTTTTTTTTCTTTTGGTTTCCAAAAATCAATTCTGTATTCCTTGGTTACAAATATATTATTATCTGAAAGGTATCATTTTTTTAGAAATAAAAACTGTTTCGATTTATCACATCCATTTTTAGTGCCTCTCTCACTCTCTCCACATTTATATATATATGTGTGTGTGTGTGTGTTTGTGTGTGTGTGTGTATGTGCGCGTATGCATCTGTATGTGTGTGCGTGTGCATATGTGTGTGTACTATACTTAAGTTAAAACATTTACTTTCTAAAATTTCTCCAATGCTTTAAAAAGAATCAATCATAAATAAAATTT
>OZ024741.1:137698170-137700670 GCA_964016885.1 Eledone cirrhosa | reverse complement strand
ACAGATCCTGTCATGAAAATTATATGCTGTAATTTAATGACAGTCAATGACGAAAGAAAGTGTTTCGTGAAAATATGGAGATCAGTTGTTATTTCTGGTATATTGATTATGGCTCTTTGTGTTGTGTCCACATCAGATTTGTGGGCTTTCAAGAAATAATTCTTGTGGAAACCGAATTATCAAAACGTCAACAATAATTCTATGACGTGTGACAGTGTTTTTTGAAATCTTATGGTTGTTGAGATTGTCTTAGAGTATACTGGTACAAAAAAGCGACAAGAAGCCGTTAATTGGTGTTTATATTTTAGTGTAATAAGTATGATTTGAAACTTCCTTTGAATTATATTTCTTTCCAAATCATGCCGAATGTCAACCTGGCAATTGAGGGGAAATGTGATAATACATACATTTTACAACCAATTGTCACACGAATAAGGCCACCAGAGCACAAACAACAGTAAATGTCCTTGAAAAGTTTTTAAATTGATAATTCCCTTCTTAGGACATGGGCAGTGCCAGTCAACGCTATTTTCTGTATTTCTTACAGCGATGGCTTTCCAGGTATCTGGTCCAAATATTTTCAGTACTCTTTTTTATCATTCCAAGTGCGCCGACTATCACTGGTATTGTACAGCCCTTGAGATGCCACATTTTCTCAATTTCAATTGATAGATCTTTATACATACTGAACTTTCCGAACTGTTTCAAACAGATGTTACGATCTGATGGAATGTTCGTGTCAATTAAGAAACATGTTTTCTCTTTATAGTCCTTCACAATTATATCAGGTCTGTTGGCCGTGATTGTTCTGTCAGTATTCACAGGGAAATCCCAGATGACCAGAGGATTGTCGCGTTCTCACTTACTGTTACTGCATCTGGGTGAAGGTTGAACCATTTTCAGAACATAAAAACTGCACATTACCCAGTATAAGTATTGCCCCACTCTAGCATACCTCGTTTTATATTCCTGACAACTAATACCTTGCAGCCTGAAACCAGGTGGTTTAAGGTCTCAACATGCTCATCACAGAACCGACACTTTTGATCAATTCCATTTCTGATCACATTAGCTTGAAAATTGCGCATTGGGAAACACTCGTCTTGTGCAGTCAAAATGAAGACCTCACTCTTTGCCTTTAGCCCAGAACTCTCCATCTGCTGATGGGTGAGAGCTTCATTTACATCAGGTTTTTTGCTACGGAGAATATACTAATCATGCACTTGTTTTCGCTCCTAATTATTTCAAAGTCTCTGTTGGCCTTCATATTTTGACAACATTTTGATATTCTTTACGGCTTTAATTGCTGCCGAATCACCATTATTATTTTCAAACTGTATTCCCAGTTCTTCCGTAAACTTCCTATTTTTCTTTGTAATTGAATGTAACCCCTTCCTCCCTTCGTGAACTGCGCCCATTTTTATCATCCAGTAATATGTGGTTGTAAGGTACTGATTGAGTCCATTGGCGATATCCTGTATCCAAGCTCTAGATGTATCATTCCTATACCTCCGTTTCGTCTAAGGAGGTAGAGGCGATCCACATCTGCTTGTTCTAAGAGCTTGCTCCTATGCGACCAGTAGCATTCTCCATGTAGCTTTCTTAAGGTCCCTTTTCAACTGCTTCTGCCACTAGCACCAGTGTTTTTAATGTGACACCATCTGTTGATTGGGGTAATTTATGCGGCAGTTATCATTATCATTATTAATATCATTACCACTAAAATTACTACCATCTACCTCCACCCTCATCCGCCTCGCCGAGCTAGTCGTCACTCTCAACTGGTTTTCCTTCTGGGGTGAGTTCTACCAACAGGTAACCGGGTTAGCCATGTGTACAAGAATGGGCCCTAACCTCGGCAACCTATTCGTCGGCTACGTTGAGGCCCAAATCTTTAACTAATACACCGGCACCGTCCCTGAGCTATACGGTCGTTACATTGAGGACTGCATTGACGCCACTTCAGCCACCTGAGAACAGCTGACTCTTTTCTCCTATTCCTTTGCTCCTTCCACCCAACCCTTGACTTCACTTCATCTCCATCACCTCCGTTTACTTCCTGTACATTTCTGTCTCCATAGACCCCTCACATCGTTCACTCATCACCTCCACCGTATTTAACGATTTCACCTCCTCTCACTCCACCCACACTAAAGACTCCATCCTTACTCCCAATTTCCCCGACTCCGTCATCTATGCAGCCGAACTGAGGACTTAGGGGCTCAGCCCCTTTATCTGGCTTCCCACCCCTCCGCTCCTTTAAGCGCACACGCAACCTCTGGAACCAACTCATCTGAAGCTCCCTTCCTCACCCAAATCCTCCCCCGGAACACTCCCATGCTCCCAATCCCGCTCCCACACATTCCTCATATTACCAATACCACCACCTTCCAGGGGCCCAGTGACCAATCTCTCCGAGTCTGGCACTTCTTCGGCTGCACCTCCTCCAGCCTTGTCTACGGGTTTATTACACGTTATGTGAACCTGCCTACGTCGGGTA
>OZ024741.1:137660670-137690670 GCA_964016885.1 Eledone cirrhosa | reverse complement strand
TATATGTATGTATGTATGTGTGTATGTATGTGGGTGGGTGGGTGTGGATGTATGTATATATATTATATATATATATATATATATATTGTATATATATATATATATATATATATATATATATATATATATATATATATTACTTCAAAATATTAATAAATATAGACATTCATGTGATCAAATATATTTTATTATACATATTTCAGAGGTACTGAGCTATTTCATCAGTACGTCCTCATCAGATAAAATAAATTGATGTCTGACATACCTCAACTGTGCTGATGGTTCAATTGAATGTCACATGAATGTCTATATTTATGAATATTTTGAAGTAATATTAATAACTTCAGAAAACCTCCCTGTTGAGTGCTTCTAATATATTGTAAAACTTTATTCATTGATTAATCAATGAACCTTGTTAAATTTTTGATTATATATATATTCTTATAATATTGCCAGAAATATATAACAACTTTATCGCCGAATATATATATATATATATATATATATATATATATATATATATATATATATATATATATGAATAAAGTTAGTCTTTCATCAGTGATCTTCCAACCTTCATTGGTATTTCATCGCTTTAAAGACCATATACCTCCGGTTGGTTCGAGCAACGGCTAAAGAAAGTCGTTGGGACACGTAAATAAGGGGAACGAACGAGACTGTAAACAATCAAAGATGGTAATGCAACGAAAAGTGAGGAAGAAGGAGTCAAGTCCCAGAATTCTATGAATATAAGTTCTGTGAAATCGTGGACGAGAGAGAATAAAGACCATCAAACCTAGTCGAAATGTGAGCAAGGAAAGAATTCCGCACAGGTCAAACGGGAGGAAGAAGGAGTCTAGTACCTAAATTCGGTGAACATAAGTTCAGTGAAATCGTAGACAAGAGAGAAAAAAGGAACAACCAACCTGGTCAAGTGTGCGCGAGAAAAGAATAACGCACAGGTCAAACGGGAAGAAGTAGGAGAGGGAGTAGAAGAGAGTGAATGAGTGAAGGGTGAGGAAGAGGCTAACAGAGAGAGTGACTGTTAGAGAGGGTAAAGGGAGGTGAAAGATACAGAGAAAGAAGAAGCAGTAACAATGAAATAGACGGGTGACGGCGGAGGAAAATATATCTGTGAATATGAAAACAAAAAGGTGTTGCGTGGTTGCAAATGGGTTACATATGAATAAAGTTAGTCCTTTAGTTAGTCCTAAAAGGAGGAAGTCGTTTTTAGCAATCGGCCATTAACACTGGCTTAAGGTATTTGAAAGTTACAAAGTTCTTGTGCATGCAGTTCGGGCAGTGTTCAGAGAGTTTGTTCAGTAGCGAGCCCTTGGCGAATAAAATTTGATAGCTCTCTGAGATACAAAGATCGCAGCCCTTGTGTCCTCCGTTGTAAGAGCGCGCTTTCTGGAGTATTTTCCATTTAAGCGTGAAGGGGGTGGAGTTCCTTTTGAGGTCCCAAACATAGGAGGCGAGTGTTGTCTGGTTTGATTTGTCCGGTCTTCTGAAGGAGTTGGTATGGGCATTCCAACGGGTCTTAAAGTTATTGGAAGTCATGCCGATGTAAGTCTTTTTGTTATTGCAATCATCGGTGCCTGAGATGACATCGCATTTGTATACGATATCATTTGTCAGGCATTTGTATTCAAGTGGGCAGGCTTCCTTATTTAGGCAATTACACAAGGCCCCAGTCCGGGGATTGATTTCGGAGGTGGTTGGCTTATTTAATTATTTTCTTTAAATCCATCAACCATGACTGACCCCCAACGATCTTATAGACACCTGAAATATATGCATTGTTAGCTTAAGAGAAACTTAAAAATAAGGAGTGGCACCCCATTCTGAACTTGTTTATAGAATTCTTTCTGTCTCTGTTACTCTAAATATAAATTATAACTTTAAAGAATTAGCTTTTAATGAATTCTCTTTTCTATCAACCAATGACCTCTACCCATCCCACTCCCTACCCTCTCCTACCACCTGAAGAAACCTATAAATACCATATTTATATTTTGATACCCAGATTCCTAATGATTTCTAAAGAATGAAACAGTTCTAGTCCTGTAGAATCTCATCTATATTAAAACTATATATATATACCTATATATATGCACATAATAAAAATGACGAAGTGTTATTATTAGTATTCCCGGATGTTACAATCCCTAAATATATATATATATATGTGTGTGTGTTTATATATATGTATATATATATATGTGTGTGTGTGTGTGTGTGTGTGTGTGTGTGTGTGTCTGTGTGTGTGTAAACACATTGTGTTCTAAGCTTGACATTTCAAATTTAGGAAATGCTATGGAAATCAATATATAGATGTAGGATGATCAAACGTAGTAAATATCCGCAATTACAGTCAATTTCTATGAAATAGCTTATACACAAAGTCCCAATATATCTATTTCAGGGACAAAATATCTAATTATTGAATTTTATATTACTCTATGTCAGATAATTATATGATTACGGCGCTCCTCTTCATCAAATGCATCGACCATGCTCCCTGTATAGCAGACAAATGCCATACTCCAAAATGTAATAGTCAGATCAAATGACAAACCAGGCACGGTGGAAAACATTTCTGTTACTAGTGGCCAAATGAATTTGGCAAACTACTTGGCAAACAGCAATATGCTACGAGATATTGTGCGATGAATATCTAGATGCAATAAAAACTAGGCGATTATGCAATACACTATATTCTCGTAAACATTGTGAGACAATATTTTAAGACTTACTACGAGATGTTGCATTATTGTCAACATCGTTCAATTTTGAATTAACAATATTACATTTAAAATACAACCACACAAAATTATGATACAAGTGTTAGACAGCACTATAGGTTTTCTGAAATAGCAGCAAAACCACCCTTAAATCCCACCTTACACCTATTAAGGTTTTCTTAAATTATGTAGTCGTATAATTCACTAAAACGACTGAATGTAAGGACTGTCCGATCAAATATCTCTTCGACCTGAATTGAGATATGAGTAGACATAAATGAAACACAATAACAGAGTAGTATAATGGTTTCTGATTTACGCACAGGGGTCAGATGATTAAATCAACCCCAGTGCGTTACTGGTACTTTATTTAATCCACTCCGTAAAGATAAAAGACAAAGTTAAATTCAGGATTTGGACACAGAAAGTAAAGGGACGTAACTATATACTACAAAACATGTTGTCCGATGCTCTACCAATACTGCCAACCAACAAATTACTATAATTAATCCTTTCATTGTGTATTTCATATGTATATATATATATATATATATATATATATATATGAAATACACAATGAAATGATTAATTATAGTAATTTGTTGTTTGTTGGTAGAGCAGTAGAGCATCGGACAACATGTTTTGTGGTATATAGTTACGTCCCTTTACTTTCTGTGTCCAAATCCTAAATTTAACTTTGTCTTTTATATATGTATATATATATATATATATATATATATATATATATATATATATATATATATATATATATATATATATATATATATATATATATATATATGTATGTATGTATATTTATATATATGTAAAAGGTAAACAGAAATAACAACAGAATCGGTACAGTATATGGGAGGTATATATTAGGTTAACACTTGATATAGCAGGAAGGGGGTTTTAACATTTCGGACGCTAGTCCTTTATCAGAAGAAAAAATGAAAAATAGATTGAGGGGACGGGCGGGATGGAATTGGAAAAAATGTATTTAGATGAAAATAACAGGTCCATTCATGTTGACATCTCTTGCAAAACTTTTGGTGCTGGCGTTTTGTGTATGATTTATTTTTTAGAAATGTTGATGGTGGAGCGCGTCTACCTGAAATGAAAAAAAAACGTTTTGTAAAAAGAGCTATACTTGAGCACGTGCGTAAGCATGTGTTTGTGTGTGTGTGTGTGTGTTATTATAGGTCCGTACGAAGCTAAGAAGAAATGTGTGTGTATATGAGTAAAAGAGTGTGTGTGCATGTAAGTACGAAGCTATGTGCAAAAGTATGTTAATATAAGGGTATGTATCGGCATGTATTAGTTGTAAGAGAAGCTGCTAATGATCAAGAGAAAGCGATAGGAATCTAGGGGTGTGATAATGGACAGGCTTTTAGAGAAATTGGGGAAGTGAGTTGAGTCCAAGAGGGGAATAGGACCCAAGGCGGTGAATCAGACTTTGTTAAATCCTGGTGTAAAAGGACCCCCAGGACTGAGACATGTAGGGAAGACTGACCAGGAGAACAGAAATGACGACCGACAGAAGTATCCAAACCGAGTCTGATGTACCTTAAATGTTCGGCAAAACGGTGCCCCATACGGTGTCCCGTTTGTCCGATATATAAAGACCCGCAAAGGGAACACCGGAGGGCATAGACAACGTGGGTGGATGTGCAGGTGAAGGAATGGCGGATACGGAATGAACGAAGGAAATGTCGCCGGAATGGTACGGTGATTTATATATATGCACACACACACACACACACACACACACACACACACACACACACACACACACACACACACACACATATATATATATATATATATATATATATATATATTCACTGAACCAGAACAATTCTCCCATCCCATTTCTCTTGACCATTATCTTTTGTTTGTCATAAAATTCTCTAAAAGGCTACAAAATAAATTCCCAAATACGGGCCCGAATTTTAATAAACTTGTTCACGTGACAGCTATAATTTCATTTATAACCAATCAAATTACATTTATAAAAAAAAAGCCTTCGTGAGCCCCTTTTTTTTAAGTAAAAAGAAATTCAAACACTCATATATGAAAAAACACCTGAGCACCCCCCCCCCCCCCTGTTTGAAGAACTTTGTAACGCGAACTGGCG
Organism: Eledone cirrhosa; assembly: GCA_964016885.1. NCBI lineage: Eukaryota > Metazoa > Mollusca > Cephalopoda > Octopoda > Eledonidae > Eledone > Eledone cirrhosa. Next base: position 137,685,786 of record OZ024741.1, on the reverse strand, counting down.
CGAAATTTATTATACTTATTGACCAACCAATCAAATTACTTCTCTAAAAACCTGGCGTTTCGAGCCACTTTTTTCCGTATAAAACAAGTAACATTCAAAGACCAACCAGATGTGAGAAAAACACAGAGCCTCCATCTCAACTCTACTTTTGAAAAGCAGAAGAACTGTGAAACCGGTAAAGGAACCAAATAAATATATATATATATATTTTAAATAAGACTCCAGTTGCATTTTCGATTTCATCTTTATATATATATATATATATATATATATATATATATATATATATATATATATATATATATTTTATATATATTTATGAAAAGATTCTGGACCGCGACGGCTATAATATTAACCTTATGCCAAAATCTCGATTTAGGGGAGAATAAGTCCGACCGACTAAAATAAGTTAGTCTAACTCATACAGGCGAACAAGTTTTTCCAATATTGGTTATTCCAAATATTTGAAATTGATGATATCGTTTCTTTTATTCTTGAAACATTGGTAGAGAGATGATTATATGAGTTAGACTAACTTATTTTAGTTGGGCTGGGTTATACTCCTGTAAATTGACATTTTGCCGTTAGTTTAGTATGTTAAATCACTTCTCTGAGTGATATTTTATATGTATATTTTAGCCATTCATTGAGGTGTCTAAGTAGTAGAGACAAATATTTTTGTTTACTTATATATATATATATACATAAGAGAAAACAGGTAAGCATTAAGAAAAGGATTTTATTCAGGTATTTACGACCGTTTCATTGGTAGGTGCAACCTTATATTGCTATACTGCAAATAGCAGCCACTCAATGATAATTGTTGTTCACGTCCAAATTTTCAAAATAGTGAGTAAGTTACTCTTGAAATAGTTCTTAATATATAGAGAAAAACAATTTTTTAGAATTGTATTTACTAGTATAGAGAGAGAGGAAGAGGAATTAGAAAATGGGGGGGGGGGGGAAAACGGAATAGTATAGAGAGAGAGAGGAAGGGGGAAAAGTGTTAGGAAGTAGAGTGACAAACTGAAGTGGAGGGAGGGGTAGAGGTGGAAGGATTCCTTGATCAGTTTTGATACGTAGACTTCATGTCGTCGCTTTAGGGTGTAGTGAGTTAAAGAGAATTAAATTGTTTATAGTGGAGGGATGGAGAGAGATAGAGGGGGAGATATAGAGAGATAAATATATATATAAAAAATAAAAATAAAAATAAAGAAGGAGGGGGGGGGGAGAAGAAAGGAAAAGATAGCCAAAAAGGGGAGAGAAGAAAGGAAGAAAACGAAAAGAAATAGCAAAGGAATGAAGGAGAAGGGAGGGATATAGGTATTGGTTTTTGTGGGTAATTAAAGGGGTTAAATACAATAAAAGGGTAGAAAGTCTAAGTATATGCAGTTTGTCAGGTAGTAGTAGGAGGTTAAGGATTCGATTTGCACTTGTAGTGCGAAAACTTTTCTTTGAGTCTATGGTTAAAATAAATTGATCTTTCGATTTTATTGTTGAGTAACTTATTCTTTGAACTCAAAATGTGGAACAGCTCAAGGTCACATAATCGACAGCTTCTCATACCACTCCGATATGGGGGCGCGTTCGATAATTTTTTCCACTTCAGGGTGTATTGATGGTTACTTTCCCTCAGTTGCCGGGTCTTGTTTGCAAGGGTAGTTATATAACGATGTTGGGGTGTTTCATTGCGTAACGGTGTGTATACCAACAGGCTTTAAATGTATTCTCAGTCGCTCCGATGTAATACCATTTCTGGTTGTCTGATTCTACTGTGCATTAGTAAACCAGGTTAGACTGCATACATTCATTATGTAATGGACAGGTTTCAGGTAGGTGGCAGTTACAATTCTTGTCATGGGCAACTTTGGCATTATTGGTGGGCTGCGATGCCTGTACAAGTGTGTTACGTTGTGTTTGCCTATTAGTGGGTGGTTGTGTATTAGATATTCTGTTGTGTTCAATGGTGATTGTATTGTTATTGTTATAAATGTGTGTCCTGGTGTTGTTATATATCTTTTTAGCGTTAAGCATCTTAATGTGTGCCTTTATGTTTGGTGCCGTGGAGTAAGATAGTCTAATAGATTTAGTGTTAAGGATTTTGCTGTATCTATGTGAATCTGGAAAGTGCTTATTTATTATTCTAAAGAAGGTAGAGAGTAGGTTAGTACTAATTGAGGTGTTAAATATGGGGTTATACCAAATATATTTTCTCCTGCCAGACTTGTTTGATTTCGATGTTGTATTTCTATTTACAGTATAATTTGTAGTTATATACGTAAATGCGTGTGTGCGTGTGTTTCTGGAGTTTGTGTTATGCGTGTTCGTGTGCGCTTTGCGGAGGCTCTCATCTATATATTCTACTCTATCTAAGTGGCCTGCCTTGTCTGGTGCGGTATTGTAGTATTCTGCATGTTCCTCGAAGATTTGTCGGTTAGACGAGAAGCGGGAGATCCTAAGGGATATGCTGCGTGGAATGGATTTAATTATGGATAGTGGATGGTTTAAGTTACAGTTGATGTATGCTAAGTTTTCATGAATCTTGTGAAAATATAAGTCCTGTATTTAGGTTAAGCGTCGCGTCTAGAAAGTTAACTGTTTTAGTGCTATACTCATACGTTATGCTAAGGCCTATTTTTCCGAGAGTCTTTCTAATATTCTTACGGAGTCTTTCTATGCTCTGGTTATTTAGGTTCTTAACTAGGAGAAGGGCGTCGTCTCTGTAGATTCCACCGTGAACATCGCTAAACTCACTCTGTAAACTATGGGCTATGTAAATACCTACTAAATCTGTGACTTGAACCTATTAATACATACAATAGCTTCATACGGAAAGAATTACATAGGAAATACAAAAAAACTAACGAGGCGGCACTGATAAACATCAACGACGAGGCACCTAATATAGTCAAACACCTAGGAATAGACGACAGAACGCTGCCACTTAGGCCATGTACCCCCACATTTTATCTCGCTGACCATAAGGTAAATTTTGATTATAACCCCACAATTAGACTTATATGCCCGTCCAAATCGGACATCGGGAAAATTAGTAAACATATATTAGACAGAGTGATAGCACAAATGAAGAATAAACTAGTGATTAAACTATGGGGTAACGGTACCGTAACAATTAAGTGGTTTAACAATATGGCTAACAAAAAAGTATCTAAGTTTATACAATTCGACATTAACGACTATTACTCCTCTATATCCCCCAACACATTGGATAAAGTCTTAGCATTCGCCAAAGCTAATTCTGACCTAACAGACGACGAGATAAAAATTATATTAGCTGCTAGGAAAACAATAATTAAATTTGAAAACGTCTATTGGGAACGTAAGGATAGATTAAATAACTTTGACATCACGATGGGGGATAACGACTCGGCTCAAGTCACAGATTTAGTAGGTATTTACATAGCCCATAGTTTACAGAGTGAGTTTAGCTATCTTCACAGTGGAATCTGCAGAGACGACGTCCTTCTCCTAGTTAAGAACCTAAATAACCAGAGCATAGAAAGACTCCGTAAGAATATTAGAAAGACTCTCGGAAAACTAGGACTTAGCGTAACGTATGAGTATAGCACTAAAATAGTTAGCTTTCTAGACGTGACACTTAACCTAAATACGGGACATAATGAAAACTTAGCATACATCAACTGTAACTGAAACCACCCACTATCCATAATTAAATCTATTCCACGCAGCATATCCCTTAGGATCTCCATCCTCTCGTCTAACCGACAAATCTTCGAGGAACATGCAGAATACTACAATACCGCACTAGACAAGGCAGGCCACTTAGATAGAGTAGAATATATAGATGAGAGCCTCCGCAAAGCGCACACGAACACGCATAACACAAACTCCAGAAACACACGCACACACGCATTTACGTATAGAACTACAAATTATACTGTAAATAGAAATACAACATCGAAATCAAACAAGTCACGCAGTAGAAAATATATTTGTTATAACCCCATATTTAACACCTCTATTAGTACTAATCTACCCTCTAATTTCTTTAAAATAATAAATAAGCACTTTCCAGATTCACATAGATACAGCAAAATCCTTAACACTAAATCTATTAGACTATCTTACTCCACGGCACCAAACATAGAGGCACACATTAAGATGCTTAACGCTAAAAAGATACATAACAACACCAGAACACAAATTTATAACAATAACAATACAATCACCATTGAACACAACAGAATATCTAATACACAACCACCCACTAATAGGCAAACTAAACGTAACACACTTGTACAGGCATCGTAGCCCACCAATAATTCCAAAGTTGCCCATGACAAGAATTGTAACTGCCACCTACCTGAAACCTGTCCATTACATAATGAATGTATGCAGTCTAACCTGGTTTACTAATGCACAGTAGAATCAGACAACCAGAAATGGTATTACATCGGAGCGACTGGGAATACATTTAAAGCCCGTTGGTATACACATCGTTACGCAATGAAACATTCCCAACATCGTTATATAACTACCCTTTCAAACAAGACCTGGCAACTGAGGGAAAGTAACCATCAATACACCCTGAAGTGGAAAAAATCATTGAACGCGCCCCCATATCGGAGTGGTATGAGAAGCTGTCGATTATGTGACCTTGAGCTGTTCCACATTTTGAGTTCAAAGAATAAGTTACTCAACAATAAAATCGAAAGATCAATTTATTGTAACCATAGACTCAAAGAAAAGTTTTCGCACTACAAGTGCAAATCGAACCCTTAACCTCCTATTACTACCTGACAAACTGCATATACTTAGACTTTCTACCCTCTTATTGTATCTAACCCCTTAAATTACCCACAAAAACCAATACCTATATCCCTCCCTTCTCCTTCATTCCTTTGCTATTTCTTTTCGTTTTCTTCCTTTCTTCTCTCCCCTTTTTGGCTATCTTTTCCTTTCTTCTCCCCCCCCCCCCCTCCTTCTTTATTTTTATTTTTATTTTTTATATATATATTTATCTCTCTATATCTCCCCCTCTATCTCTCTCCATCCCTCCCACTATAAACAATTTAATTCTCTTTAACTCACTACACTCTAAAGCGACGACATGAAGTCTACGTATCAAAACTGATCAAGGAATCCTTCCACCTCTACCCCTCCCTCCACTTCAGTTTGTCACTCTACTTCCTAACACTTTTCCCCCTTCCTCTCTCTCTCTATACTATTCCGTTTGCCCCCCCCCCCCCCCACACACACACACTTTCTAATTCCTCTTCCTCTCTCTCTATACTAGTAAATACAATTCTAAAAAATTGTTTTTCTCTATATATTAAGAACTTTTTTTAAGAGTAACTTACTCACTATTTTGAAAATTTGGACGTGAACAACAATTATCATTGAGTGGCTGCTATTTGCAGTATAGCAATATAAGGTTGCACTTACCAATGGAACGGTCGTAAATACCTGAATAAAATCCTTTTCTTAATGCTTACTTCTGTTTTCTCTTTTATACTTTATGCTCCAAGATTGAACGGAATTCTTACAAACTTGTGGAGTTACCCCTAACCGTACGTTGAAACCGTCCATGAAACTGGCGTTCTTAACCACGAACTGGATCACAACAAGCAATTTCCTGCTTCCCTATATATATATATATATATATATATATATATATATATAAGTAGTTCCACAACAGTTAGTTTACCATACCGAGAACAAATGTTTCCCTTTATGCGGATCTTCAGATCTGTCTGAATGAAGTTGTACGGAAAAGGATACTGGTATATATTTCTTATCTAGACACCAAATTAAACGTTCTTAATGGAAAGATAATGAGACTGCGTGACGTAATTTCAGGAGAAACCTATACTAATATTTACATAATCTACAGGTAGATCCAAGGGTCAGTTAGTTCATACATATTTGAACTCCCTCACCTTTGGGTTCCTTTAGTAAGGTCCAATCTGTTATGAGAATTCGACAGCTTCTTCCTATCTTACGACCATTTTGAGGATTCGAAAATGGTCATGTTTCCCTCCCTGACTAAAACGGTAAAAGATGTACGGAAAAATGTTTGGCATTTTCTGCTGCATTAAATGTGGTTTCAGTTTTTAATTATGGTGTTCAACATTTCGTGGTAAATTCACAATACGAACAAAATGTTTATAGTGATCTACCAAGGGCTTCATCAAAAGTTCGATCCGGTATCTTGACTATTGGTCATGTTGAACCTACAGGGAAACTGCTTTTCTGGTCAGTAAATGCAAAGCGCCGAGTAGGATGTCCAAATATAACCACCAGGACTCTGTTGACGAAGGAAACTGGCCTCAATGGACGGGATCTTCTTTCCGTAATGAGAAATCGGGAAGTTTGGAACAAGGATTTTGTGCATGCTTCACCTTCGATGGAGAGATGACTCAAGAACAACAGATATGGCTTCAATGTTGCATTACTCTATTTCTATCAAACATTTCTCATATTTTCCTATTAATAAACTCGAAATATTTTAATACAGTCTCACTGTTTACGTTATTTAACTCACATATATATGTTTTGATTCATTTTATTTATATCGATTTTTTATTTTTATATTCACTTACTTGTGTCGATCTTGTTTTGTTCTTTGTTTTGTTTCTCGACTGTAAAAAGTACTAGCTTCTACTTCTCCTCATCTGACTTGGCTTACTATCTCTATACGGACGTTTATATTAATGAAATTAATAAATAGATAAGAAATATAAATTTACATATGTTACACCTCTATCAATGAATAATCGTATATAACTTAAGATGCAATTTCATGACATGGTAAAATGGTGTTGTCTCACGCAGACGACAGTGGTCAGTAAAGTCATATTACTTTGCGCAAAAAGGCTTATTTGTGTTTCTTTAAATATGAGTAAATAGTGTCACAACAATGTCCCCTACATTTATGTTTCACATACCAAAGTAGTATTTTCTTTTCAGACTTAGAAACTTGTTTTGAATTTCAATTGGTAAATTAAAGCATTTTTTTATACTGAAGAAATGTTTGCACTTCACTTAATGTTATTTTCCTTTAGTTATGTCAAATAAACATTCATTATTGAATTGAAAATTGAATCTATTCACATTTATTTATTTTTAATTTTATATAAAATGAATGTTCAATTAAATGATGTTATCACTGTTGCATGCAACAACTCCATTGAAGGAGGAGTTCTTCGATGGATTCTTTATGCAACGAATAAAACATTTTTACATTTGTCAAATAAACTGTTCGTTTTTCGATCGTTAAATACGTTTGGTTTTGTAAAAGTTAAATGGATATTATGGTTTGTATGGCAGCTGTCATATGGATTGTTCTGTTCCATTAAAACTAGACATAAACATGATGAAGACAAACATGAAAAAATCTTGATGGATTTATAACGAGCACTTCGGAATACATGCATGTAAGTTATCAAATTTATCGTCAATGGGTACAAAAAGGAACGTACGAATTCGTAAGAATTATAGATAATTCAGTTTACATCCAATATATGAAATGGATCGTATATTTTATGTACATCACGAGACAATACCTTTTGTGCCTAACTACAATTTGTTTGTGTTATGTGGTTGGAGGAAAACAGCAGGAGATATTCGTTTCGTCTCACTCTGTAACCGGAGATCAAATCCCATCAAGGTTAACTTTGCTATCATCATTTCTAGGTCGACAGGTATGGTACTATTCCAGTTGTTTCATCGATTATTTAACTTTCACCATCATTATCTCCTTTTCGGTGGTGGATTGGCAGTATCGGTAGAGGGTCTGACGCCATGCTTTGCAGCAAAGAGTTACGGCCCTTTATGGTCTGAGTTCAAATCCCGCCGAAGTTAACTTTGCCTTTCATCCTTACGGGGTCGATAAAATAAAGTACCAGTAATGTACTTGGTAATTGCGGGCCTTGTGCCAAAAGTAGAAACAATTATCTCCTTTTCTGGAAGAAATCAGCTGTTACCTAGACAGTGTCGTTATGAATCCATAAAGAGTTAAGGGTCCATGCATGCAAACACCTGAATGTATTCAGAGGTTTTGGTACCTATTTCTGACAACTAGCTTTGCAAATAGACGCGTATTCAATGGTGCAGTTAAAGTGTTTTATCTCAACCATCTGACATCGGACTAAATTATATTTCATGGTACCTTTGTCAACCCACTTCAAGTGAAGGATTTGTTTGACATATGGTGGAAACTGATTAGAAGAAAATCATACGTATGTATTATTATGTGTGCGTATGTGTGTGTGCGCGTGCACCAGTGTGTGTATGCGTTCGCTCGTTTTTATGTGAAAGGACAGTACCATTCGATCATAATCCCTGTCTTTAAAGTTTCCTACTTCTCTTAATGCAAGTATTCTTATAGTACGTTTTTATATTTATACAGCAGAAAACTTTAATATGAATATATCATAATCTATCTCTTATCTGTATATGAAGTGTGCATGGTTGGAACTTCTATGATGTTGTTGTTGGACCTCCGTCAATTTCAATTGCGGTAACGCATTTTCCATTGGTTCGTACAACGAAGCAATTTGTTTGTGAGTTTAACGAAGGTGCTAAGCACTCAACAGACAAGTGGTCCCTTAACATAGTTCTCATGGAGATTCAACGTGATGTAGACTTTGAGGAGGTTAGCCTCTTATATTTCAGATATAAATTATGTTCTCCTTCCAATTAAGTAGACTTGCTGGAGCAATGTGAAATGGAGTATGATGTTCAATGACACATCACATCATCTAGAATCGAAATCATGATGATGCGATTGTGAATCGAACAGCGTAATTACTAAAGCATCTACTTTCATGGCATCATAAACATATCTATAACTGACTGTTCAAAGTATTGAAGATTTTTAGTTTATTAAATTTTAGTTTATTAACTCAAGCAAAAACAAAGGACATAATAATAAAACTGACTTTAGAGCTGCTGGAACATAACAGATTCATTTTGTAGTTATGACAGCGTCTTATGTGATTAATGATTCCTTTGTAACATTAATCAATGATCTATTGCTGAATATTTGTGTATTTTACTTCCTGACATTACACCGTAAAGTTTCCAAATTTCGAGCAGTATAATTAGCTGCGGTAAAGAATTGAACTGGTGACCTCCAGATGAAGGAACATTCTTCAAAAGACGACCAATTTCTGGGCGTTATACTTCATTTTGTCACTCGGTGAACAGTGACCCATTGCTTGACATTCATTTCATCCTGTCACCTATAAAATATTACTGGTTGAAACATAGGAAATGTGAAACAAAAGGTATCCAGATCAATTGTTATATTGTCTACACTGAGAGAATCATAAAATAATTAACTTTAAGAAAAATCTGATTGATAGTTAAAATTTTGATAAATTCATTTTCTTTGTGTCAAATATTTGGAAGGATTTATACACAGAGTGATATCTATGAAGTGTATCGGTGAATTAAATATGGAGGTCATAACAAAACACTTTATATAAAATGAGAAAGATTTCACCTTACAATCAATCACACAAAAATCACAACTCTTAATTAACGATCCTCGCATCAGACCAAGAAATTGCGAATTACTTTGCAAAGGTGATCAATAACACAGTGGTTAATTTAAGATGTATCAATTAAATGGTTCAACTTTAGAAATATATCAAGTATACTCGTGCCCTTTTTAAACTGGTCAATCTTACTGGAATGATACTAGTAATCTTAGTCAAGTAGATAGCAGCATTTATGAGAATGAAAACCGTATAAATCATTTGGAAAGGTTTATATTTATTGAACAATGTCAATCTAATTAGATAAGAGATGGTATTGATACGATGACGATAGAAATTGTTTTCACTTTAAATAGTTTGATCATCTGAATTCCTAAATTGTTAAATTAAGAAGGATGCAGCTGAGTATTTCGTAGAAACATGTGGGCCATTAATGTATTTCTCAAGCCAAATGACTTTAACATATGTTACAAAATGGACATTTTGAAATTACAGGTACAACCCAAGAAAAAAAGAGAGAACTACACTTATTACTGGACATTTACTTTATTTTATCCACCGGCGACGATGGAAAGGCAAAGTTGACTTCAAACGTTTCTCACATCAATTACTCATAGAGACTTGATTATTGAAGGATAACTTGGACTATAACGTTCATGTATTTTTTTTTTTACTCATTCAATTGTTTTTAATTATTGATGGATATCCGCCAGTTTCGACGACGTGTTAATTGAACAATAGAACGGCCTGTTCACAAAATTAACTTGCAAATAGCTGAAACTCAGTATGACATTGTGTGACAAAGCAGGCCCTTTTAATTACAAATTTAATTCACTTTTGCCAGAAAACTAGCCTGGAGCAATGTGGAGCAGAGTGTCCTGATAGGAATCAAACTCAAGACCTTAGGGTCCTGAGCAGAAACCCTAACCTCTGGACCACGAGCTTCTCTGACCAAAATGGAGCGCCTTCTCTTCCGCTTTTTGTGGAAGGGACGTGTTCCCATGGTCAAACGATCCATTTGCTGTCAGCACCCGTTGCATGGAAGACTGGGCATGCCGTGGCTAATGATGCGAAAACATGCGCTGAGGCTGCGGCATCTCTGGTGCTTCCTTGACGATGAACAGGTGTGGTCGCCGTTTGGCAGACACGCTTTTCCTCAGCTCGTCTCCTTGACGGAGCTGCAGTCCTGGATCAGAAAAAGACCGAGGGATAGCGCTTGGAAGCTGGAATGTCTCCAGACGCTCACCGCCCTCTACCAGCTGGGCACTGATATCGGTGGAACATCCACATTGGCGTTCTATAGAGGGCTTGTGGAGGGAAAGAGCGACGACGCTCTCAGGGAAACCCTGGGCGTCGAAGACGATCAACTGTTTGCTCTCTTCAAGAGAACATTCAGCCCGGGACCTATGGACAATTACCAGAAGTCCCTGGCCTGGCAGTGCTACCGGGGAGCGTTGCCGGTTAGGGATAAGCTCTACAGACTCGGAGGTGTCGTCAGCCGAGCCTGTCCGGGGTGCGCGCAGGACGACAAAACCGTCCTGCACGCACTCGTTCAGTGCCCAAGAATTGCTGACTTGTGGAGCTATGTCGAACAGTTGCTATCACGTGTAGGACGGATCCGGTTATCGACTGAGTCCATCGTGCAGATAGCCCTGCCATCCGCCTTTAAAGAGGAGGAAGGATAAGCAATCTTCATCTGCCTGGTGGCCATGACAAAAGAGATTGTGTGGTGGACGAAGTTGAAAGGGTTGAAAATGGGCACTTTCCTCTTCGGCCAATCCCTGATTAACTTTTTCAAGTTTCACTTGAAGAGGAAAATCAGGGTGGAAAGGCATGTGCTGTCTTCTAGTAAGTTTGTTGAAAGGTGGGTGAAAGTGGCGAATCTGAGTATGCGCCTGTAGACTGAGGAGTGGGAAAACTGAGAGAGGGCCCTTGCCCTGGTGGTCAGGGTGGTCGTCGTCTTTTGTGTGGTTTTCGCCATGAGTGACCCTCGGAAGCTTCCCCCTTATTGGGGAATTTTTGTTATTTGAATTTTATTTATTTTACACTTTTCTGACCTTTGTAACCTTTTTACACGGCCAAAATCCATTTTGTATCGTCGTCCTGTGCCATCTGTAATGATTTTCTTTGTCTTATCTCTTGTGGCCAATAAAGAAACCATTATTATTGTGGATTGGCAGTATCGGTAGAGGGTCAGACGACATGCTTTCCAGCATAGTTACGTCCCTTTGCGGTCTGAGTTCAAATCCCGCCCGTGTTAACTTTGCCTTTCATCTTTACGGGGTCGATAAAATAAAGTACCAGCAATGTACTGGGTAATTGATGGCCTTGTGCCAGTAGAAACAATTATTATTATTATTATTATTATTATTATTATTATTATTATTATTATTATTATTATTATTATTATTGGCGACCTACGTAGGAAATCGTATCAGCGTGAGCTCCGCAAAAGTTTGTTGTTTTCGTTTGTTTAAAATTTCCATTGATGGAAAATGTTTTTTTGTTAACTATTTATAAGGTCACAAAATTTGCTTTCTGAAAAGGACACTCAAAACGATTGGGGCCTTGAGCCCAAAATTTAAACTTTTATAATTATCAAACAAAAAAAGATTTCTTTGAAAAAATCATGGACGATTCACAGTCACACCTTCCTCACAAACTAACACCTCACACCGACACCACCATTGTAAATATTACTACGTTTGCCAACACTAAAAATATAAGCAGTAGCAATAATTTAAATTTGTCTCATGCAGACATTCATTTCCCGCCATTACCAATGACTACATGTGTTGAAGCTGCCACCCCCGCCACCACCACAGCGACACAGAAACAAAATAAAAATAAAAAAACAAATTATCTCGTGACATCGAAATGGATTCACCCAGAATGGACTCTTCCACACCGATCACCACTGACGCCACCACCACCACAACTGAAACTAAAAATAACAATAACAAAAATAGCGATAACAACAGCAGCAATTGTCTTTTGCCAGAGTAGCAAAAAAGTGCGCAGCAATCCAGGTAATTCAGGGGGAATTAGATGAAGCCAAGAGAATGGTAAAAAAAGGTGGGTACAGACTCAACCATCAACACCACCAGCAGCAGAAATGGCAGCAACAACTGTAGCAGCAACAACAGAAGCAACTGTAACAGCAACAACCCCAGCAACAGTAGCAAAACCAACACCACCACCACCCAACGCGCCAGAACTAGCACCAGCGCCTACACCATCCACCACGCCACAACCAAAACCAACGCCTGAGAAGGATGTTCCACCTATCGCAACTGGAGACAGATTGTGACGACGAGGAGTGGGAAACGGTATCAGAAAAAAAGAAAAAAGAAAAAGAAACCCAAAAGGAAAAAATCTCCTTCCGTCCCCCTCCAAAAACAAACTACAGAGGGAAAAAAATAAACTATCAAATAAAGAAGTTAGGACCGCTATGCCACCATCCACACCAGCATCACCAACCCCATCACCACAAACACCAACACCATCACCATCATTAACCCCAACACCACCATCACCAACACCACAAAAGTCACCAAAAAGCGAAACAGAAACAAACCCACAACAAACGCAAACAAAACAAAACAACCAAAACGATACACACTACACAGCAATAAATTTGAACAACCAATTATTACACTACACCAGCATCACAGAAAAAGACTACACAACAACCCAAAAGTTCACACCACCTCCACACATACAAATCACTCGCATCACACAGAAAACGTACACGACACTAAAACAAAAATTCCCCAAAGACATCGGAGACTTCCGACAAGCACTCTGCAGGAGGATTTATAAGGACATCCTTCCTGGGGAGGCCAGAAGCAGTGAAAAGGATGGAGAAACCTTCCTTCCTCTACGAGAAGTAAGGTAAGTGGTCTTTCCCATCTTTTCCACTCCATTTCAACATGACCTCACTCAGAATAGGCAGCATAAATGCGCGTGGCTTGGGGTCGTCATGGAAGCAGGGCCACTTGCTCAACGACCTCAGGTCACTAAACATAGATGTAGTGGCCATCAGCGAGACCAGAATCTCCGAAGCACGGGCCTTCGCACCGATCTTCGGCGGCTACGATGTGTACGCATCTCCCAGCTGTCCTGGATCGGGGGGAGGAGTTGTTGTGCTTTTTCGGAGAGGTTTGGATCTCGCCATACGGGCCATCTTCCTGGACCCAGAGGGTAAGTTGGTGGTGCTGGACGTGACCAGCGGAGACGGGCAAGCTTTCAGGCTAGTTGCCGTCTATGACCCGACAGGAGCAGGGCGGCCTGATTTCTTCCGGCGTCTGGAGACCTTTCTTGGAACGTCCCGCTCTTTAGTGTTAGTGGGCGACTGGAACGGGATCTTAGATGCACGCTGGGATTGTGTGGGATTAGCGGATAGGGAACGAAGGTGCAAGAGCCTCACCAGCCTGCTCAGGCGTTTTGAACTGTCTGACAGGTACCGATTGGATTTCCCGAATGTGCCAATGTGGACTTGGACAAATCGCATAGGGTCATCCAGATCATATCTAGATAGAGTATTTTGTAGGGAAATACATAGGTCTAGCATAGGCTGTCCACAATTCAAGATAGTCAGCTAGACGGACCACAAATTCGTGATCTGTGTGCTTGACTTAGATAGGCTTCATAGACGAGGACCCGGCTACTGGAAGCTAAACGCGTCCTTACCAGCGCGCAAGGCCTACAGAGACCGGATTAACGAACTAGTTAAGCGGGCGTTGATGGGGGCAATCGTCAACAACAAGTGGTGGTTTGCTCTGAAAAGAGCAATTAGAATAGAGTCCATTAGGTTTAGTAAGGCTTTAGCAATAGAGAAAAATAGAGCAGAGGGAGAATTAGTTAGAAAATTAGACGAGGCGCTTAGCAAAGGCATCTCGACCGACGTACTTGCGGCGAAATTGGCCCTTGACCAATTCTTCAATGCAAAGCACGAAGGTTGCGTTGTCAGAGCTAGGGTGCGTGCTCTCAGACACGAGGAGACGAAAGCCGTTCAATGGGCCCGAGTGGCGGAGGCGTGTCGTGGCAACGAATCCACGATCTGGTCTTTGGTGGACCAGGACGGGCGCATGCTACTAGATCCCGGGCAAATGTGTGAAGCTTTTCAGCAACAATTCGCACAGGTGTTCGGGGGCAGCGGCGGGCCGGATCGAGGGATGGACTGTAGTGTCCACCTCGACGGACTGCCGCGGCTCTCGGCAACTGAGGCGGAGTGTTGCGAAAAGCCGATAACAGCCACTGAAGTACGGGAGGCAATGACTGGCTGCACAAGGGGTAAATCGCCTGGTTTGGATGGTCTGCCCTATGAACTTTACGTACAGATGCCAGACTTGTTCGGAGGCCTCTTGGCGGACGTCTACTGTAACTGGCAACAGAACGGGAGAATTCCCAGCTCTGTGAGCCGAGGAGCTGTGGCGCTGCTGAGAAAGGATCCGAACAATGGGGATAACATAGATAATGTCAGGCCCGTAACTCTGCTAAACACAGAGTTCAAGATTTTGGCCAAGGTGCTAGCAAAGAGGTTGGCGCTTGTCGTTGGTGGTCTGGTGGAAGAGGCGCAGACATGCGCCATTCCCGACAGATCCATCCACGACAACCTCTACCTCATGCGATTCATCGTAGAGAGGGTAGCTAGGGAACCTGGCACGGGTGGGTCCTTGATCAATTTAGATCAGTCGAAAGCTTTCGATAGTGTCAACCATCGTTACCTAGTGGCAGTCCTGAGGGCGGCTGGCTTTGGGCCCGTCTTCAGAGGCTGGATCGCTGCCATGCACAGCGACATCTGTTCTGTGGTGAGAGTGAGCTGTCCCCTTTCGGAACTGTTCAACATCATGCGCTCGGTCCGCCAAGGATGTCCCCTCTCGTCCCTCTTGTACGTATTGACTCTCGAGTCATTACTGCACAAACTGGAGACGTTGAGGGGGTGCCGCGCGAACTAGGATGCGGAAGATCCGTGTTAGCATATGCGGACGATGTCACCGTAGTGGTGTCGAACGCCAAAGATATCGAGGCGATCGGCACTACACTTAGAGAATACGAAGCGGTGACAGGAAAAGTCAGTGGGCCTGCAGCTCGGCACCTGGAGAGGCAGGTCCATGCCGTCCAACAGCGTCGTCGGGCGCTGGACGGACGGACTGGTTTTATTGGTAGGGGTCTGGTTCGGTCCGGACCTCCAGGCGGACAAAAACTGGGACGAGGTGACCAGCAGGGTGGCTTCTCTCACCCAGAAATGGGCGGAGAGGAAGCTATCCCTGAAAGGTCGAGCGGAAGTGGCTAACGCGTACATCGCGTCCGTCATCTACTACCGCCTGACCGTCGTACCTTGTCCCCAAGCCCCGCCTGACTGCGCTGGAGCGTTTGCTCTTTCGCTTTTTGTGGAAGGGACGCGCTCCGATGGTCAGGAGGTCCATCTGCTGTCAACACCCGCTTTGTTGAGGGCTGGGCATGACGTGGCTGATGATGCGCAGACACGCGCTCAGGCTACGACATCTCCACCTCTTCCTCGACGGTCATCAGGTGTAGTCGCCGTTTGCTTGACACGTCTTTCCCCAGCTCGTCTCCTTGACGGAGCTGCAGACCTGGGTCAAGCGAAGACCGAGAGGGAGCGCTTGGAGACTGGAATGTCTTCAGGCGCTCACAACCCTCGACCAATCGAGCAATGTGATCGGTGGAAACTCCACCTTGGCGTTCTATAGACGATTAGTGGAGGGGAAGAGCGACGACGTACTTGGAGAAACTCTATAGGTCGACGAAAATCAACTAGCCAATCTCTTCGCAAGGACTTTCGGGCCAGGGCCTATGGACAACTTCCAGAAATACCTGGCCTGGCAGTGCTACCGGGGAGCTTTGCCAGTTCGGGATAAACTCTACAGGCATGGAGGTGCCGTCAGCCGGGCATGTCCGAGATGCACGCAGGGCGACGAAACCGTCCTGCACGTACTCGTCCAGTGTCCGAGCATTGCTGACTTGTGGGTTTATGTCGAACACCTGCTGTCACGTGTAGGACGGATCCAGCTATCAGCTGAGTCCATCGTGAGGATTGCCCCGCCCTCTTCCTTTAGCCGGGAAGGGCAGGCACTTTTTATCTGTCTGGTGGCCATGGCGAAAGAGATAGTATGGTGGACACGTTTGAAAGGGCTGAAGACGAGCACTTACCTCTTCGGTGATGCCCTGATTAACTTTTTCAAATTTCATTTGAAAAGGAAAATCAGGGTAGAGAGGGAAGTGCTCTCTTCCCAGCATTTTGTTGAAAGATGGGTGAGAGAAGCAAGTATGGCCTGTGTGAATGGGCCTACTCTGAGTATGTGTCTGTAAATTAAAGGTGGAAAACTGGGAGAGGGCACTTGCCCTGGTGGTCAGGTTCATGGTGGCCTTTTAATGGGCTTTCTCCACAAATGTCTCTCGGAAGTCTCCCCCCTATTGGGGAATTTTTCATTGTTATCTTTTTATACATCCTCTGTTTTTTTTACACGCAGAAATGCCCATTTGTACCATCCTGTATTGTCCTGTACTGTCCTTAATGTCTACTTTATGTAAACCATTGTGGTTAATAAGGAAAGCATTATTATTATTATTATTATTATTATTATTATTATTATTATAGATTACAAGCATAAGTGAAGTAACATTAACTTCAGCTAGAAATCTATACTGTCATCTTGTCAGTTTCTTTAATACACATTTATTCACCTACATCTTGTGTCACACACACACACACAGTCACGCTGGCACATGCACAAACACACATCAAACACACAGAGACACACACGTACAGAGACACACAGACACACACATACACACACATACACACATACATATAGATGAATTGATTGCTATTATAAATGGCTTGATTTTGATTCCTGTCACAAAATTTCCCGATATCTTTTTTTTTTACATAAAAAGAAACTCTGAAACTGACAAACATATTCTTTATGATGCCAATAGCAATTGGCAAGTTTGACCATCTCTCAAGTTTCTTTCGTTGGTCTTTGACCCTAACATCACATACCAGCTGACACATCCTGTTTTGTATGCTAGCTAGTAACTAATCAAGATTTACAATCTACGATGCTTGCCTTCAACCTTCAACCTTTGTGAATTCTACTTTAACCCTTTTGAGGCCGAACTTCCTTAAACTCCCCTTCATTTTATATGATACAGAACTGTATATTTGAAACTGTTTGTTTATTTAAAAACTTCCATCATAATTTTATGTACGAACATTTGTTATGTTTTCTTCCAAACACCATCTTAATAAAACATTTTTTTTTCTTTTGTTTAGTTGTATACAAAACACCATTTTAACACTTTTTTTTTATATCAAACCGCCTTTGGTTCTATTATAGAAATTTGTATAAGTTAAGATTTGTGTATTTATCTAAAAGCCTTCCAGAAGAATTTTATGTAAGAACCTTTTTTGTGTCCCAAACACCATCTTAATATATCAATATATATTTGTCTTTTAAGTTATATATATTAAACTCCATCGATAACAAATAGCCTGAAACAACCTATGGTTCTATGATACAGAACTATATTTTTAAATGTTTATTTTTATATAAAACCCATATATCACAATTTCATGTAAAATTCTTTGTTGCGTTAACTACTAAACACCAAATAAATGAGAAAGTTATTTTAATCTCAATTACTTCCAAAATTATTTTTAAATAATGAGTCTTTCATTGGAATTCTGGTAAGAAAATGTTTGAGTCATTCTGTCATTAACCATGTGAGTGTAGTATGTACCTCCGTGACCATAAGTCCAAATATACAAGTGATTTCAGATATACTGTTTTATAAAGAAAAGTTCGAATGATGGACCCACCGTCAGTTTGGACGATGTATTCTGTGGTTTGATCACCTGAACATTTGACACGTGAATTGACTTTTAGCTCTGTGTATTATATCTAATAGAGGCGTAAGGATGTTAGACTTGCTGTCGTGGTTTCGATTCATGGAATGGGCTGTGTGTTGTGTTCTTCGACAAAACACTTCATGTGACGTTGTTCCAGTATACTCAGCTGAAAATGAATAGGAGTTGTAACTGGGGATTTAATCCTGTATAGAACCGGTGCCCTGGGGGAGAGTCTTGTACTGTCTGTCGATTCATACCACGGAAACTGGATAAACAGCACCAGCCTGATGAGCATCCAGTCCCGAGAAAAACTTTAGAATTTTATTTTATTCATAGAGTCCACCTGACATAATCCGCGATAAGCTTGCATTTTGAATTACAGGTGCAGCTTATCCGAAGGATTTCCATACAGTTTTAATCTACCCAATTTAAATCACAAGTATTTGTTCAACCTCAATATATAGTAAACACACAATAAGAGCGAACCCGGAGCCCCATTGTTTTGAAGCGAATTTCTTATATAATTTTGTGGCACTAATTGACTCAGCATGAAATCGTTTCTGCCCTTCGAACATTTTCTTACGGTTTTCTTTTAAACGGTTTTCATGCTTTTTTAACATCAGATTAATGTCTTTAAAATAAGACAGAAATGAAATTGATAGTCTTTAATTCATTTCCATGGCTAATATTGGGAATCTTAAATGTAGCGAGGAATGGCCTGTGTATTCCACTGACAAAACATGTTACAAAATATGTGAAAGAATAAAGATACGCCTCATTTTTATAAGCTGGTTGGACTGGAGCAACGTGAAATAAAGTGCCTCACTCAAGAACAAAACGTGCCGCTGGGAAATGGTCTTACGACCTTACAATCGTAAGCCGCACACCTTCACCATAGAAATGCTAAGAACTTGAAACGAATAACTCATTTCATATCTGTGGTTTACCAACAGGAACTATGAATGGTGTCGTTTCAATTCATCAGCTGGACGCTTCTAAAATCATAAAGGTTAAATCCCGTACTACGATGCAACATTTCGCCAATATTTAATGAATAAAGGCAAATATTATGACATTAGACGAAGTTTTCTTTATTGATATATGCAATTAATCGATGAATTTTTATTAGAGTTAGTAGTAAACTATTCAGTTTTGGAACTATATGCATTTATTTGGCAATCAATATCGACTAACAATATCTAAAGAATCGTTTAATTGTTCCTATTTCTAGAAATGAGAGACAACCTTTCTGAACACTGTATTTCATATAAAGAGTGGTATAATTATGCTGTCTTGAAATTGCCCCTTAATTTCCAATGGAGTTGTAGGAGCACCATATTGGAACCCATTCCTATCTCAGGTCTCAACACAGGCGGATTTTCTTCCAGAGAAAAGGGGACAGGGTAAGAATCAACTCCAGGACTGGACTGCTACTCTATCTGCCTCATAAACATGAGAGACAATATTGAGCTTGGAAGAATTTAAACTCTGACCTCATTGAGCCGAAACGAATACCGCAAAATATTATATCTGACAGTCGAATGGCTCTACCAATTTGCTTCCACTATAAGTTATATATTTACCAGATGAAGGTTCCTAATTTAGGGACTAGGCTAAAACCTTGTAAAGAATAGACAGTTGATTACATCGACTTAACTGGTACTTTATTATATCGACCTGCAAATGATGAAAGATAGAATTTAAACCCAGAAAGTACAGAACCAGAACAAATAACGCAAATTAGTTGCCTGACGCTCTAACCATTCTGCCACTTTGCCTGTCTACAAGTTATAAAAAGAATGATTAGCAAAGAGTTTAGTGAGAGATGTCATAAAATTATTTTTAAATCTCTCATCAATTAAACCAAATAAAATTCTCTTTTGTATTGGAAGTTCTGGTAATAATTATATTTGATTTCATCTTATTATCTCAAATATCAAATATAACTTACAGACTGCAATTTCTTTTAGAAAAGAACAAATAATATTTATTACTGGTTTCAGTCATTAGACTACAACCATTTATTAGGACTTTCTAATCTTTCAAAATTGATCTTGAAAGGAAATTCGCGTTTCTGACGCAATTGGCCTCAGCTATTCAACTAATTCTTTCAAATAATACTCATAAAGATATATTTCTGCTTACGTCTGCTGAGATACGAAGAAAAATGTTCCAAGTTTATCAATTCCTTCAGGGAATAATAAATATATAACTAGAAACCATATTTTTCATATGGAATCGTGCCATGTAGTAGTTAAGATCAAAAGCCAAGACGAGAGATTCTTCAAAATAACAGTAAAAGCTGCGGCGTTAAATGATGTTACAATTGGTATAAATATATATATGTGTGGGGGTGGGGGTATGTGTGGGGGCGTATAAAGATGAATGGCATAGTGGTTAAGTAGATCTCTACACGGCCGTAAGATAAGGACTCTGGTCCCTAATGGTGGTATCTTAAGCAAGATATCATTTTTAACACTGCTTCTGTGAATTCGGGTGCAAAAATAAAGAATTGTAACCGAAATTGAAAGGGACATTCGTATCACACACTGTTTCTGTTAAATCCTTTAACCCTACATGTGCACGTGTTTATGCACGCTAATTTCACAAGCAGACAGTTCGTTGTTCAAACTTGAACTATATATATATATATATATATATATATATATATATATATATATATATATATATATATAAATTGAGATGAGCAGAACAAACAAACATTAAACAATCCTTTAAATAAATTAAAAAATGATTTAAATATCTACCTGTTCGTAATGCTACACGAACAGGTAGATATTTAAATCATTTTTTAATTTATTTAAAGGATTGTTTAATGTTTGTTTGTTCTGCTCATCTCAATTTTTATAGTTCTGGTATCTGAAATTAGTACCATAGAACAACAATTATATTATAGACACCCTATATATCTCTATGAGTACTTAGTACTCAGAGAGATATTTACCTCATTTTATATATATATATATATATATATATATATATATATATATATATATAAAACATGAGAAGAAAGAAGAATACTGCGTGGTTGCACATAGGTTACATATGATAAAAATAGTCCTTCCTCAGTGATTTTCCAACCATCATTGGTATTTCATCGCATTAAAAATCATATACCTCAGGTTGGTGCGAGCAATAACTAAAAAAAGTTATTGGGACCAGTAAATCGCGTAAAGCGAGGAGGACAAGTGAACAACATAGAAAGATAAAAGCAGACCAAAGAAAGGAAATAAACAAGCAACATGGTAGTCCTGGTCAGCATAAGCTGGGTGGATTTCAAGAGCGAAAGGTACAGACACGTCCAGCGTGAGTGGGATGTAAGCAAGAAGAGACCCACTGTTAGCCAAACGGGAGGAAGTGAGAAGGGGAGAAACAGAATATATATATATATATATATATACATATATATATATACATATATATATATACATATATATATATATATATACATATATATATATATATATATATACATATATATATACATATATATATATATATATATACATATATATATATACATATATATATACATATATATATACATATATATATACATATATATATATATATATACATATATATATATATATATATATATATATATACATATATATATATATGCATATATATATACATAGATATATATATATATGAGAGAGAGAGAGAGAGAGAGATAGAGAGAGGGGGAGAGGGTGGATTCTTCCGTTATATATCAACCTATGAGGGTTCAATAACAGTTTATATATATATATATATATATATATATATATATATATATATATATATATATTGGTAATGAGTGCGCGCTCCTTTTCAAATCAATCAACTTCATCGAAGCAATGAGCAATGTGTTTTAGTTTAGCCTGTTAAAAAATAGCAGATTTATCAGATTGTTTGACTCACAAGAGCCTAAGAAATTTACGGAAGAACGTGAATATAAACTCGTTTAATCCAAACTACCTTACTGATTATATTATCACTATATACATTACTATTTACCATGTAAGTGAGCGCCTTGGGTGTTATCACTTTATGTTGTTTATCACAGCAGCGTATGTGTATTTATGTATGCAGAAACATCATTCTATATCCATTTATGTAGCAGACAAGTGGACGAGTTTACTTCACTGAGAATGGCTGATAAAATGGGAAACTGTCTCGATTTCACACTGAATGACATTATTCATTTTCAATTCAAATACATTTTTGGCTTAGAGTGTAACTTTGTATCGTTTTGAATATATTTGTTCTCGTGTATCTTAAATAGTTGTTTCTACGTTAGGCACAAGGCCAGCATTTACCCAGTGTATTACTGGTACTTTATTTTATCGACCCCGTAAGGATGAAAGGCAAAGTTAACCTCGGCGGGATTTGAGGTTAACTTTGCCTTTCATCCTTACGGGGTATCTCGTGTATCTTAAATAGTAGTTTCTGATTTGTTCCTTTTCATAGACAACTCTAATTTGAATGAAATGTTTCCACTAACCGCTAGCTAAAACCATTCTCCATCCTGATTGTTACACAGCAATAATAACATTCGAACGAGAGAAATGTTTGTATTTAGAGAAGAATGGATACCAAATACTGTGTACATATTCTGTTTTGGTAAATTTCTAGATCTACATCAGACTCACGTTCATTGGGAAATTATGTTTTCCTCGGTGTTGTCAACGAACCTGACCTCCAAACACGACGTTTTTATTTTGAGAAATCAGTGTGGAAATGGAGTGTAGCACCCTCGGCGTTTTCTTGTTTTCTTTACAATAAAAGTTTGGCAAAAAAATAATTTCCCATCGAACGAACATGGTTCACGTCCTACAAATAATACTATTGTGGACTCCTATCTGTGCCCGGACCTCAGATTGGAAACTTTTTCATCTAAACAATCACATTGTTTTCCACGAAGATATTGCTACAAGACAACACTGAACTTTTGACATTAAACGAATAAAAACTTTTATACCTGATGAGAAATTTGAATGCTACACTTAAACTATCTCTTTGTAATGGCATTTGAATAAAAAATCTGTTTAATGACTTGTATCATAATCTTTTACTTCGGTGATCGTTTTTATGAATAACATTGCTTTCTATTGTATTCAATATTGTATCAGTGAGCACGTTTTATTACTGCTGTTTTTTTTGGCAATAGAGTAGCATCTTGTCCTCCTTTATATAAAGTAATAAAGCTGAGCCTTAGTTCATGACAATTCTCTTTTATATGTTTTGTTTAACTGGCACCTTTTTAGATAATGTACTCATATATAAATATATATATATATATATATATATATATATATATATATATATATATATATATATGAGTGAGGGAGAGAGAGAGTAAACAAGACAAAATCACTAATTGCTTGCTGAAAATTTCAATCTGTACTAATATTAAATATTTACTCTACCGGTTTATATATAATTATACTTATATATAGACAAGCCTTATCGAATCCTCTTTGGATTTTTTTATTTATTTATTATTATTATGTGTGTGTGTGTGCGTGTGTGCGTGTGTGTGTGTGTGTGTGTGTGTGTGTGTGTGTGTGTGTGTGTGTGTGTGTGTGTGTGTGTGTGTGTGTGTGTGTGTGTGTGTGTGTGTGCATACATGTGAGAAGTCGGTATGTATATGTATATATACAAACATAGACTTTTTAAATAATAATAAAAACTTTTATCATTTACTGAAAGAATCGTTAGTCTAATACAGTGTTTCTCAATCTGTTTTTGCCAACGACACACCTTGGAACACATGAAAAAATAGCGGCACACCTGGTTAAATATATATGAAAAATATTTGAATTTTACAAAATAAAATCATGGCGAAAATAAAATTTCGCGGCACACTGGTTGAGAATCACTGGTCTAATAATAACCACATAGACACACACCTGTCTATCTAGACAGATATACATACATACTATCTAGACAAACATACATACATATATATAGAGAGAGACAGATTATACATACATATAAAGGACGATTTCTTATGTCTTCATTACGTTTATTGATTTGTGGGGTTCATCGGACGAGCTTTTGGTTTCAGAGTCGGGCTAGATCGATACAGATGACTTGAACCGGGGTGCACAGGGAAACGGGCATTTGCTTCATGAACATTGTGTTTGTCCGTTCCGTTGCCGCTTTAATTTTGGATTACCTCCTGATTGTAACCTTATTATGGAAGAGGCTCTCTGATGAGATCAGAGCGATGGGTACTACACAGAATCGCCACTGTCGCCATCGAAATGTGTATCACGGCCTTATCAATAAAGGACTTTAACAGCTAAACTACTTTGTATTTCCTTATTCCAAAAGTACTCCGTCATTCCTACGTGGATAAATTAACGTTGACTTCTTAAATTGAATTACATCAATATTTACCGTATATACATACATACATATATATATATGTATGATGTATATATATACATATATATATATATACATATATATATATATATATATATATATATATATATATATATATATATATATATATATATACATATATATATATACCCGACGTCCACCACGAACCGTGCCAGAAACAACAAAGGACACCACACCCGAGGCACTAACACCTGCTTCCTGAAGCTCCCACACTTCAGTGACGAAACAACAACAGCAATCCGCAGAGCTATCAGATGAGAGGGACTAGATATCCAGCTAGCACACTCAGGACCTTCTCTACGCGGACAGCTAACCAAAAGACACTCCACCAGA
>OZ024741.1:137650670-137655670 GCA_964016885.1 Eledone cirrhosa | reverse complement strand
TTAGGTTGACCACAGTTCTTAATTGTTCAAGGCTGTTACATCTATTACTTTTTATTGAGCCGTCTACCAAATTTTTCTTACAGGACATTAGTCAACCCGAGTCAATTTTTGAAAACACTTGTTGAAGCTGCTGGATCACATGCCTACGCCTAGAATATTTTTCAGAAATTTCAACTCATAGTGTGGTGTAAATTTAGAGATACATCGCTATGAAATAAAATTTACACACGTACAAATAATAGGAATTCCGACATATAACTTCTTATATGATAACGAAAAATCAATATTAAGTTACTTAAAATAAAATATGTTTGGGTTTACAAGATGATTTACCTGCTTCATAATATATTTCTTTATGTTTAACTTTCATTGCTATAATGTTTAGATCGTTTACTTCAAGATTCTTTCTGTAGATCCAGGAATATCTGAATAGAGTCTCAGGTGGCTGTAAAAGATGGAATTTCGTTTCATTTTAGAAGTTTTTGTGGTTTTGTTTTTATTTGTTTGTTTGTTTTTTGCATTACAATTTTGAGCTATTCTATTTTTCATCCCTAATTAATCATTTTATGTGACATGAGAAATATATAAATAGATTTTTTAAACCAAGGAAAGATCGAGGAATTTTTAAAAATAAATATATCTTCAGTCAATATATAGAACTATTTTTATGCTCTTCTCGATAAATGACATGAAAAAAAAGAAAACATACTGTTTATATTGTTCTTAAAGGAAGCAAATTTAATGAGATTTGAAGAAATAGTATCTTGAGGAAGAAAGCAAAAATAGAATTTGAAAAAAGATATTAAACTAATACTTATTGCTTAGTCTTTATTGTAGTCACTGAGAAGGCTGTGAAAATCATAGATTCAGCAGAGCACCGGACAACATTATTAGCTATCAGCATATTTAAGTTTTTGGTTTAAAGTCACTGCAGTTGATTTTAATCTAGGGGGGAAATGATGGACATGATATAAATAACTCATTTTCCTCTTCTAGTTTTGTCCCTTTTCTGTCTGTCCACTGCCTTAGACTCTCACATTATTCTTCGACCTCATGCGAATGAAAGACAAAATTTACTTCGGCAGGATGTAAACAATGCGAGGAGCCAAAATAAATAGAGGAAAAATATATCTGGCTTTCACAAGGAATTCATCGTATTCAAGTCATTGAACCATTTTCCTTGTTTCTTGTTTTCATTTTACTATGTGTGTGTGCATGAATGCCTAATTTATTAATTTTATGGTCTGGGTGGTTCTCTTTCCTCTACGTTTTGTTCGGTGGCTATCTTTTTCCTTTCTTTCCCTTCCTATTCTTTCCCAACCTCTATACAGTTTTTTTTAATCTCTCTTTCTCTCCAACCCCACTTCTAGTCCAGAACTCATGCAACATTCATGTTACTAGTCTTTCTTTCAGCTGTGTACTTTACTACTGGTCAGACTTGTAGACTGACTGTCCTGAAATGACTCTTAAGACCATACATTTTATTTCAACACTTTTATTATGCAATAATTATATGTGTGGCATACTAGTCTAATGATTAATATAGATGCACAGTAATTTCAGTAGGTATTCATATATATTGTTTTCGTGATTTACATGTATATCTTGGTAACTTGTCCGACGATATCATTTCTCCTCCAATTATATGATTGCTTTCTGTTCTTTATTACAAATGTTGTCTTCTTTATTTCCCAAGAAGTATTAAACCAGTTTTTAACAGTCCTATCTAAAGCTATACAAAGCTACACGGATGTCCGATAAACAGCTGCTGAAGGAATGTTATGCTCGTCTTCATTTCCGCTACCTTTTACTGCTGAAATCCCATTTTCTTCATTGCTTTGTACCCTTTCTTGCCTTATGTATAAAAGCACGCACACATATATATTATACAATATATGTGAGCCGATTGATCAAACGTAAACCACTTCGACATCTCAAACCCCTCTTATATATTGTTGTAAAATGGGGTTTCCAACTACAACACGGCTCCAACAGCCCAAATTCATGAGCTAGGAAACCGCAAGCCTGCCTAGCTTGCTTAGAATGGAAGAAACAGACACACCAAGCTGGATGTCTTGTGTAAAGTTCTTCTTTGCCGCTCTGGGTTCCCGCCGACTATTCACATCTCCAACTTTACACCGAGTGTCTTAATCACGCCGCCGATCTCACAACGCCTGCTCTCGCTGCCAACTTCACACCAACTCCCTTCATTGGTAACTCCACCGGTTTACATTGTCTACCTCAAGTAAAACACACAAAAAAACGTCCATCATGCTTCAAACCAGTCACGTGAGCCATTGTTCGTTTTTCGTCGCTTTATTTTGTAGATCTGGTAAGCAATGTTTCGAATTCGAGTGATATCATTTGCAGCTGATGTTTTGACTTTACAAACCTTTTCGTAACAATATATATATATATATACATGTGTATGTAAAAGGTAAACAGAAATAACAACACAATCGGTATAGATATGGAAGGGGTATATTAGGTTAACGCTTGGTATAGCAGGAAGAAGGTCTTAACGTTTCGGACGCTAATCCTTCGTCAGAAGTAAAAATGAGAAATAAGATAGATTGAGGGGACGGGCGGGCTGGAATTGGAAAAAATGTCTTTAAATAAAAATAACAGGTCCTTTCATGTTGACATCTCTTGCAAAACTGTTGCTGCTGGCGTTTTGTGTATGATTTGTTTTTTAGAAAAGTGGATGATAGAACGCGTCTACCTGAAATGGGAAAAAAAAACGTTTTGTAAAAAGAGTTATACTTGTGCACGTGCGTAAGCATATGTGTATGTGTGTGTATGTGTGTGTGCGTACGTGTGTGTGTGTGCATGTGTGTGTGGGGGGGGGGTATAATACGTCCGTACGAAGCTAAGAAGAAATATGTGTGTATATGTGCGTAAAAGTGTGTGTGTGCATGTAAGTATGAAGCTATGAGCAAAAGTATGTTAATATAGGGGTGTGTATGTATGTATACAGATCAGTGAAGGAAAAAGTGGAGTGAGCATATATAGTCGGCATGTATTAGTTGTAAGAGAAGATGTTAATGATCAAGAGAAAGCGATAGAAATCTAGGGGTGTGATAATGGACGGGGTATTAGAGAAATTGCGGAGGTGAGTTCGAGTCCAGGAGGGGTATAGGACCCAAGGCGGTGAATCAGACTTTGTTCAGTCCTGGTGCGCAGGCCTGTAATCCATGATGTAAAAGGACACCCAGGACTGAAACATGTAGGGAAGAATGACCAGGAGAACAGAAATGACGGGTGACAGGAGCATCCAAACCGAGTCGTTTGTCCGCATATATATTATATATATATATACATATATATATTATATACATATATATATTATATATATATACATATATATATATATATATATATATATATATATATATATATATATATATATATATATATATATATATATATATATATATATATATACAATATGTTGAAAAGGTAACACACCAGAGAGAGATATACAGTGCGCTATCAATAAAACAGGGAAAAAACCACCAGTGTATGGAATCTATAACCTATGAAGGCAGACTATAGACACGATAATTAAAAATATAAATTAAAGCGTGAATAAATACCTCTATAACTATATAACACACGTACAAATCCAAAGAGATCTGTTTCGCCAGTAATTTGTTGATAGAAATGGAATAACCTCGGTTCCTCACCGTGTGTAAGGCCATACATTTCAGACAACACTAAGAGAATTTTAAAAGTGACTGTCCAGCTACACGTGGGAGAGAGAAGTCACAGTGTGTTTAAGGGCAGTGAACCAGTGGCCTCTGAGGGACGAGCTGCTAGAAAGGGCAGCCCAAAAACCACTCAGAGAAGTGTGCTCAACCAAACAGAGGTCATAGGTTATAGATTCCATACACTGGTGGTTTTTTCCCTGTTTTATTGATAGCGCACTGTATATCTCTCTGGTGTGTTACCTTTTCAACATATTGTATTTTAAAGAGCTCAGGATTTCTTCTCCTTTGAGCACATTATTTACAGGCAATGGCGAGGGCCTATGGCACCGTTAATTTATCGTGATATATATATATATATATATATATATATATATATGTGGTGGCTGCCAACTCGTTTTCGAGTACGGCCACTACTTTATATCCATGTAGGAGAACCCCTACCGATGCGCTGAACGAGTGTGACTTTTTAGTCCTGCCAGCGACTTCAAAACTGGTACAAACACTACACTTGTGACAATTATTGACACATAGTGCTGGGCCCATGGTACCATGTGACGACAAGTGCAGAGACATCTCCAGATATAAAGCAATGCCTGTGCCGTGAAGCTTTTATAGTGAGCAAAGGCACTGCACAAAGCCAGTTCCACTCTCTTAACCAAGATGATATTTACCAAAAAGAAGAACAAGTCAACATTATTGGATACCATCAGGGTTGCAGGTGTTATATCAGAGCTTTCCTTCTCCTAGAATATATATATATATATATATATATATATATATATATATATATATATATATATATATATATATATATATATATATATATATATATATGTATATGTATATATATATATATAGAGAGAGAGGGGGAGAGGGGGAGAGACAGAGGGAGAGAGAGAGAGGGGAGAGAGAGAGAGAGGGAGAATCACTAAAATACGAG
Source organism: Eledone cirrhosa (assembly GCA_964016885.1). Classification (NCBI taxonomy): domain Eukaryota; kingdom Metazoa; phylum Mollusca; class Cephalopoda; order Octopoda; family Eledonidae; genus Eledone; species Eledone cirrhosa. Next base: position 137,651,020 of record OZ024741.1, on the reverse strand, counting down.
TTGGTAACAAAATAAACATAATTGAGGAAAAGAGACAGACATCCTTTTATCTATTACCTGTACCTCCTAGCGATTTGGGTGCCTGAAGGATAGAATTTGTAGCTCCGGGGATGCCAATAGCCCCGATAATCCGAGGTACGAAACTCAACTTATACAAAGATGGGTGCAAAACAATCAAAATCTCTCCAGCAGATTGAGATGGATAAGGAACCGCCGTTTCAAGGGTTTTTTTTTCTAGTAGATGGTTTCTAATGTAGGTACAATTCCAACAGCTGGTGAGAGAGACGTTACATGGATGTGAGTATATAAATATTACTTTATTTTATCCAGCCGAGAATAATTAAAACCAA
>OZ024741.1:137598170-137640670 GCA_964016885.1 Eledone cirrhosa | reverse complement strand
TTATTACCCCCCTTTCTCTCTCTCTCTCATTCTCTCTCTCATTCTCTCTCTCTCTCTATCTATCTATCTATCTATTTCTTTATGTATTTTTATTTCTCAGTCTCGCTACAGTCTATAAATGTACATAGCTCTCTTCTACTTAAATATATATAGTGTCATTTATTTCGAATAGTTTGTTCTTCAAAGGTTTTCATGTCAAAGATAGACTTTGGTTACACTAGATTATGTGTCTATGGAGAGAAGAACTATAATAACATCTGTAAAAACAGCGCAGATTAAATTCACTTAAATAACCTAACGGCAATGCACCATTATAGCATCAAAACAATGGCAACGAAGCTTTGCTTTGTTCAATAGCGTTAAACCAGTTACAATTCGGAAGTCACTGATTGTGACATAGCACAAAAGCTTAGAGCTTTTTATCTTCAACAAGAGTTGTTCAGCACCATTAATTGGCATGTTAGTATGGCAACGATTAATTCTTTTAGTTCAAAGAGATGAACTGGTACTGAGGAAAATATCAGAACCTCTTTCCACAAAAACAGGTGGCAAATGTAGAAAGGACAATGACTTGTAAAATGTCTATTGATGTTTTTTTTATGGAATATTGGTAATAAATTTTCATCACAACTGTTTGCGTCATGCCTATAATTTTCGGCTGATAAAAATATATATAAACAAGGGTGTGTGCATCCATGGGTGCATTTAGATAATGTATATGACAATATATGTTTCACACTTTCTATAAGATAAAAGGTTTTTTTTTTTGTTCTTTGTTTTTTAACGAAATTTCAAAATGAAAAATATAAATTAAACAAACAGCTTTACGTGAAGAGTATATAGGCTATTAAATGCATTGTAAAGATATATATTTTTGTTATATCTACCAAGTGTATTACTAGTTACGTTCAACGTCATTTATGAAATGAATAAATCTCAAACAAAATAAAGGTTATTTAATATATTTTTCCAAATTGTTTGAACACAATAGAAAATAGTCAGTCACCCGTTGGAAATGACTAGCTGGTAGGTCAGTCTATAAAAAAAGGAAAACTATTTCATTTTATATAAATGTTGAATGTGTCTAAAGTGGCATATATGATAATAATTTGTTTAATCTAAAGAAATTATATACATATATATGTGTGTGTGTGTGTGTAATTTCTTTAGATTGAACAAATTAAATATATATATACATATGTGTGTGTGTGTGTTAAAGTATCTGTAGGAAATAAACTCATAGCAACAGTTAAGCAACGGAACCATGAAAGAGAGATTCTGAATAGAATGCTCTTTGCCTAAAGAAATAAAGCATTCAGCTTTTTCAGTGTATTGAATATTTACCATCGTTTATAGATGGCAAATTGGCTGGGTCGTTAGAACGTCAGAATATTTTGTGGCATTCGGTTCAACTCTTTGTTATGTTCAAATCCCGCCAAGGCCAACTTTGCATTTTATGCATCCGAGGTCTTTAACCTAAGATAAATTCTCGCTTTCTTTTCTTACTTACCTCCCCACTGTGCATTCTCTCTCTCTCTATCTCTCTGTTTTAACTGAAAAAAATGGGTTACGTTTGCAAAGGGAAAGGGTTGAACTCTACCCGGTTGAAATAACAACAGTGATTCAATGACACCATTAGGAAGTCAGAATCCTGACATAACATATATATGTGGCCTTAAGATGCCACATTTTCTCAATTTCAATTGATAGATCTTTTTACTTACAGAACTTTCCGAAATCACAGAGGTAAGCCTATGAACTTTTCGGCCGACTCTCGTATATGCATATATATATCTAATATATATATATATATGTATATGAGGCTTATTTTTCAACGTAATCCCTGGAAAGTAACAATACTGTTATTCATAAAAGTTGAAATTAATGCCTGCAAGATTTCACATCTCTAGCATCCCCTTTTTTTAGTCAGCCTATGAACTTTTCAGCCTACCTTTGTATATATATATATATATATATATATATATATATATATATATATATATATATATTAGAATTTAGCTTCGAACATAGCTGCATACAAAGTCTTGCAGTTGCAAGAGCAGGACACCGCTGGGTGGCGGTAGCAGCCAGTGTTTTTCACAGCTATGGCTTTCTAAATGTTTATTTATAAACATACCGTATTTCTTTAGAAATACGAAATTCAAATACATATGTGTGTACAGCAATGTTCCAAGCTAAATTACAATTATATATATATATATATATATATATATATATATATATATATATATATATTCAGCGAGTGTAACGTGAAATTACTGTAGGTTCACCGAGGTGAGCATTCGGTATTTAGGTTCACGTCTGTAGCGAGGTGTAGAGCTAAACTGAGTGTAAATATAATAACACAAGAACGATTTGTCATGCCTTCATTACGTTTATTGATTGGTGACGCGTGTTTCGCTATTGATCAGCTCAAGGTTCGATCTGTATCGATCTGGCTCGACTCTGGCATCGAAAGTTCGTCGGAGCTCTGCTGTTGTAAGGTCCGACGAGCTTTTGATTCCAGAGTCGGGCCAGATTGACATGGATCGAAACTGGAGCTGATCAATAATGAAACGCGCGTCACCAATCAATAAACATAATGAAGGCATAACAAATCGTCCTTATATCATTATTAAACATTATTATTATTATTATTAAAGGCGGTGGATTGGCAGTATCGGTAGAGGGTCGGACGCCATGCTTTGCAGCAAAGAGTTACGGCCCTTTATGGTCTGAGTTCAAATCCCGCCGAGGTTAACTTTGCCTTTCATCCTTACGGGGTCGATAAAATAAAGTACCAGTAATGCACTGGAATAATTGCTGGCCTTGTGCCAAACGTAGAAACAATTATTGTTTCTGAGATATATGCCGAGTGTCTTCCTGACACCTGGGGCAAATAAATTCACAGTGTGCATTGGTAAGCCAGTTAATACAGCGCATTGATTATAATTTTTAAAAAAATAAATAAATAAACAGTATTTTTCATATGCATATGTAAATACAAGGTGGGATATCAATGTTACAGAGATAGTGCTCTTCTCAATACGTGTGCAGTACCAGTCACAACAATTTTTTTCACCTCGTGCAGAGAGGGTAAACCAGGAATCATTCGCAAATATTGTTCTGTTCCTTTCTTGATCATTCCCGTCATCAACAATCACTGGTATTGTAACGGCCTTGAGGTGCCACTATTAGGGTCGGACGCCATGCTTTGAGGCATAGTGTTACGGCCCTTGCTATTCTGAGTACAAATCCCGCCGAGGTTAACTTTGCCTTTCATCCTTACGGGGTCGATAACATAAAGTACCAGTAATGCACTGGTTAATTGCGAGCCTTGAGCCAAAAGTAGAAACAATTATTATTATTATTATTATTATTATTATTATTATTATTATTATTATTATTATTATTATTGTTGTTGTTGTTTGAGTCTCAGTCATTGATGTTATTTAACTGAAAGGTTTGTTGGAATGAATGTCAAGCCGCTACCTGCAGCCTCAGGACGTATCGGAGGGTTCTTGCTGTTCCCAGCAAGCATGCCTTTTGAAGTGTTCCAAAATGCGGGCTGGACTAATTTTCTTTAACCATCCTTGGAAATTCTAGTGCGCCTATGACAATCGGGACGACTCTGAATTCATGGCAGTTCCAAATCCTTTTTAACTCACACTTTAAGTCCTGGTATCGGTTAATTTTCTCCCTCTCCTTCTCTGGCACTCTCGTGTCAAATGGGCAGGCTACATCCACAATCAGGCACGATCATTTTCCCTTGTCCAAACCCACCAGGTCAGGCCTATTGCGTTCCAGTTTCTTGTCCGTCTGTATCCTAAAATCCCACAGCACCTTCACCTGATCGTTTTCTATCACCCACTCTGGCTTATGCTCATACCACTTCTCAGAATGTGGTAAATTGTTTACTTTGTATAGGTGCCAGTGGATCACCCTGCCCATAACATCATGTCTCCAGCCTTTATAGTGAGTCTGGGCTAGGTGTTTACACTCGGACACAATGTGAGCCACAGACTCCTCTCTCTCTCCACAGATCCTACACAGTGGGCTAGCCTCCTCCTTGTAAATATGGTGTTTCACCCACTTCGTTCTGAGGCCCTGCTCTTGCGCAGCATTCCTTCTGTAGCTTTTTAAGGTCTCCTCTTTTTAACAAGTTCCATGTCTGTGGATCTCTAAATTCAGTTTTCTTAAAGAAGGACTGTGAAGGGATTTTTCATGAAGCTGCGTCTTCCTCCTTGTTATTTCCACCTGGAACATCCCCTGGTCTATTGTCCTCTCCTTCAGCACAATTCTGAGCATTGGCTCCCTACTGTCAGTCACGTATTTGTGCAGGTTGTTTTTCTCCATCTGAACACAGTCTTCTATGCTGATAAGACCTCTTCCACCTTCAGATCTCTTTAAGTAGAGTCTATCGACATCACTCCTCTTGTGGGACATGTTGTAGATAGTCATTAGCTTCCTAGTCTTCCTATCCATTTCTTTTTGTGCAACATTCCATTTCAGAATTCCCGCACTGTAACTAATAATAGAAGCAGCTCGGGAATTCACTGCCCTTATGACATTCCTACTATTTAGATGTGATTTTAATACGCTCCTTACTCTCCTAATGTACTCAGATCTTATCGATTCCTTCAGTTTTTTGTTCTTGATGTCATCTGCCTCCAGAACACCTAAATACTTGTATTCTTCTTCAGTGTCAATTTCCTTTATCATCTCACCTGTTGGTACATGGATTCTGTTGCTTCTGCTCAATTTCCCCCTCTTAATCACTAGGACTCCACACTTATTAATACTAAATTCCATACATATATCATTGCTGAAAATACGAACAGTGTCAACAAGTACATCTAACTCCTTCTCATTCTTCCCAAAGAGTTTAAGATCGTCCATGAAGAGGAGGTGGTTGATGGTAAGCTCTCCTTTTCCCAACTTGTATCCTGCTCTCACTTTTCGCAGTATATTGGCAGGGGTATCAGGGCAAGGACAAACAACAGAGGGGACACACTATCTCCCTGGAAGATACCTCTCTTGATCTTCACGCCTCCCAAGGATTCCCCAGCTGATGTTAATTCTGTTTCCCAGGACTTCATACTTTTGCTCAACAACTGTCTGATGTTATCTGCCACCTTGAAGATCTCTAGGCTTTTGGTTATCCAAGAATGAGGTACCATGTCGAATGCCTTTTTGTAAGCTATTATTAATAATTATTATTATTTGTAATCTAACAGTTGCATTTATCTTGCTTCATGTTCATACGAGTTATCACCAAGTCACAACCAGTGACCTCAAGAGACAACAAGGTCCGCCATGTTCAAGAAAGAACATACATACACACACATGCATCTTTAGGTGTTTAGACTTGTGATGTACTTATATTGACAGAATCTTCCTTAGTATATGGGCAGTTCTCACTAGTACTATCTTTTGTATTTCATCTATACGCACGTTTCCTGGGATTTGCGATAAGTAATCATTAGACCCCTTAGGTATCATTCCTAGAGCGCCTACAACCACTGGTATTGTTTTAGTTCTCAATTTACACATTTTTCCAATTTCTATCTCCTGGTCTATACTTGCTCAATTTTTCAAATGTTTTTATAGATATATTCTTGTCTATTGGAACGGACATATCAATTAGCAGGCATACCCTCTTTTCAAAGTCCTTCGGAATTATATCAGGTCTATTTGCATCTATTTTTCGGTCTGTTTGGATGCTAAAGTTCCACAAGATTGAGATGTGATCTTTTTCAAGTATGGGAGGTGGTTGATGCTACCACCAATTTTTTTGATGGAGCCGGTCAAAATGCTTACACATTATCCAATATTTGTATTGTGTAGCTCTGTCATGCCTATTTAGGTATTCGGTTGGAGCTATAGGAATGCACATTGAAATTATATGATCAATGGTCTCTGGTTGTTTTATACATACATGGCATAATGGGTTGCATCCATTTTTTATTATGCTGGCTTGATAATCTTTTGTTGGCAGACACTGATCTTGTGCTGATATAATCAGTCCTTCACTCTCCGATTTCAGTCCAGAGGATGTCAACCACTGATGGGTTAAAGTTTTGTCAACATCAGGATTGTTAGCTCGCTCTGGGTATTTTCCATACAGAGGCTTTTCTTGCCATTTCTTAGCCAGTTTCTGTAGCAGTTCTTTCTTTGCAGTTACTTTTACCTGCTTTGCTTTTTCTATGTTTTTCATTTCAGCAGTAAATGGAACTTCTGAGATTTGTAGTCCATTACTGTATCTTTGTGCATCTTTTGTAATGGAGTATGATCTTTTGATGCTTTCGTGTTCAAAACGAGTTGGATCATCCAATCATGTGATTCCCTTAGATATGTAGATAATCCAATTGTTGCAGTTATCAACGCAATCTCTAACTGGATTAACCCACGTCCTCCTTCTTTCCTAGGGAGATATATTTTATCTGTATCTGCTTTCGGGTGCATGGTTAAGAATTTTCGAATTTTTGTATCGAGCCTACGGATCTCTGTGCTTAACCAGTTGATGACATTGTAACTGTAGGTTACTACTGGTATGGCAAGCGTGTTTATGGCATCGATCCTATTCCTTGCATTCAATTCTGTTCTTAAGATTGCTCTTACTCTGCGGTAACATTCCTTCATTATCCTTTCCCTCATTGTCGAGTGTTTGATTCCGTCTCCTACACAAACACCTAGATATTTGTAAGTTTCCTCTGGATCAAGTTCTCTTATCAAATTCCCCTGATCAAGATTAATGTCTGAACTTTTCAGCAGCTTTCCTCTGGTGAACGTTGCTTTGGTGCATTTATCTAGTCCAAACTCCATTTTAATGTCATCACTGAACTGCTCCACAGTGGATAATAGCCCTTGCAATTGTTCATCATTTTTTGCAAATAGTTTCAGGTCATCCATGTAGAACAAGTTATTAATGGTTTTGTCATAGACTTTATATCCATGTTTTGTTTCATTGAGCATTTTACTTAATGGTATAAGTGCGATGCAGAATAAAAGCGGTGATAAAGAGTCACCCTGAAAAATTCCACAATTAATATTAACTTCTCCAGCTTCCAGTGATTTTTTTCACTATTCAAAAGGAGTGTCGTTTTCCATGTCTTCATACTGAATAGAGGAACCTCCAGATAACGGGAGATATTTTGAAAATCTCCACCTCATGCGATACATCATGCGATACATCACAAAACCTGGCTTCGGTGGGGCACTGATCAATTTAGATCAATCGAAAGCATTCGATAGGGTCGACCACCTGTATCTAGAGTTTGTCCTCAAAGCAGCTGGCTTCGGCCCTGCCTTCAGAAGCTGGATCGCTGCAATGCACAGCGGCACACGCTCGGGGGTCAAGGTTAATGGCCACCTCTTGGAACCATTTCGGCTCTCCCGACCGGTCCGTCAAGGATGCCCTCTCTCTTCCCTTCTGTACGTATTGACTGTCGAGCCTTTACTGCGGAAGCTGGGGCTGTTACATGGCATCCCGCTTGAACCGGGACGTGGAAAGGCGGTGTCGGCTTATGCGGACGACATCACCGTGATGGTGTCTGACACCTCAGAAATCGAGGTGCTCAGCACCCTATTGAAGGAGTATGAAAGGTTGACAGGAGCCAAACTTAACCCGGAAAAGTCGGTGGGCTTGTAGCTCGGAACCTGGAGAGGCAAGCCTATGCCGTCCAACAGCGTCTTGGGGGGGGGCGCTGGACGGACGAACCCGTAAAGTTGCTCGGGGTTTGGTTCGGACCAGACCTCCAGGTGGAAAAGAATTGGGACGAGGTAACGAGCAGAGTAGCCAGTCTCACCCAAAAATGGGCTGGGATCAAGCTATCACTGAAAGGTCTCGCGGAGGTGGCGAATGCGTACATCGCATCCGTCATCTACTACCGCCTGACCGTCGTGCCTTGCCCTCATCTGCGCCTCGTCAAGTTGGAACGGCTCCTCTTCAAATTCTTGTGGAGGGGACAAGTTCCGTTGGCGAGGCGGTCCATCTGCTACCAGCACCCTCTACGCGGAGGGCTGGGCATACCAAGGCTAATGATGCGCAGACATGCGTTGAGGCTGCGACATCTCCAGATATTCTGCCTAAACAGTGAACAGATATGGTCGCCGTTTATCAGACGGGCCTTTCCGCAGCTCGTTTCTTTGACTGAGCTGCAGTCCTGGGTCAAGAAGAGACCAAGACTGGGTGACTGGCACCTGGAATGTTTCCAGGCACTCACTGCCCTCTACCAAGCGGGCAATGCGATCAGTGGAACTTCCACTCTCGAGTTCTATAGAGGATTAGTGGTGGGAAAGTGCGATGACGCACTCGGAGATCCTTTGGGCTTCGACGAAGTCGAACTGACCAGTCTGTACCGGAGGACTTTCGAGCCGGGGACGATGGACAATTTCCAGAAATCCCTCGCTTGGCAGTGCCGGTTCGGGATAAAGTCTACAGGCATGGAAGTGCTGTCAGACGGACCTGCCCAAGGTGCGCACAGAACGACGGAACCGTTCTGCACGGACTTGTCCAATGTCCATGCATTACTGACTTGTGGAGTTATGTCGAACAGCTACTGTCGCGTGTGGAACAAATCCGGCTATCGGCCGAGTCCATAGTGAAGATCGACCCGCCGCCTTCCTTAGGTCAGGAAGAGCAGGAAATGTTCCTCTCTCTGGTGGCAGTTGCGAAGGAGGTTATATGGTGGACCAGATTAAAAGGACTGAAGACAGACACTTTTCTCTTCGGCCAATCCCTCATCAACTTTTTCAAGTTTCACCTGGAAAGGAAGGTAAGGGTGGAGAGAGAAGTGCTCCCCCCCCCCCCCCCCCCAGTACATTTGCTAAAAGGTGGATGAATGTGGCGAGAATGGCTCGTGTGAATGGGCCTACTCTGACCATGCGCCTATAGGATAGCTAACTTGAGGAGAGAGGTGCTCTTCCTGGGTGCCCTAGAAGCGCGGGGTGGTTCACGATTGGTGGGGTACCTGAGTCACCCCAGGGTCGTCCACCCCTATCGGGGAATTTATTTTGTTATATTTATGCATAGTTTATTTTGTATTTTGTATATCTTCATTGTTAAATTAGTCTTGCCATTGTGCACTTTTACTCGATTTATTGTAAACCCACTGTCCCTGTCTTTGTATTGTCCCCTACATGTCGGACCTTGTGGCTAATAAATGAAATCATTATTATTATTATTGTTCTTTGAGTCTCAGTCATTGATGTTAGTTAACTGGAAAGTTTGTTGAAATGAATATCAAGCCACTACCTGCAGCCTCAGATATTCAGGACGTATCGGAGGGTTCTTGCTGTTCTCAGCAAGCATGCCTTTTGAAGCGTTCCAAAAAGCGTGGCGTGGCCAATTTTCTTTAAATATCCCTGGAAACTTTTTGAGATAGTACCTAGTGCGCCTATGACAATCGAGACCACTTTGACTTCATGGCAGTTCCAAATCCTTTTTACCTCCCACTTTAAGTCCTGGTATCGGTTAATTTTCTCCCTCTCCTTCTCTTGCACTCTCGTGTCGAATGGGCAGGCCACATGCACAATCAGGCACGATCTTTTTTCCTTGTCCAAAACCAACAGGTAAGCTCTATTTTGTTCCAGTTTCTTGTCCGTCTGTATCCTAAAATCCCACAGCACCTTCACCTAATCGTTTTCTATCACCGACTCTGGCTTATGCTCATACCACTTCTCAGAATGTGGTAAATAGTTTACTTTGCATAGGTGCCAGTGGATCACCCTGCCCATCACATCATGTCTCCAGCCCTTATAGTGAGTCTGGGCTAGGTGTTTACACTCGGATACAATGTGAGCCACAGTCTCCTCTCTCGTTCCACGGATCCTGCACAGTGGGCTAGCCTCCTCCTTGTAAATATGGTGTTTCAACCAATTCGTTTTGAGGGCCTGCTCTTGCGCAGCCATTAGCATTCCTTCTGTAGCCTTTTCAAGGTCTCCTCTTTTCAACCAGTTCCATGTCTGTGGATCTCTGAATTCAGTTTTCTCAAAGAAGGTACTATGAAGGGATTTTTCATGAAGGCTGCTCTTTCTCCGTGTTGATATTTCTTTCTTGGACATCCTCTGGTCTATTGTCCTCTCCTTCAGTACAATCCTGAGCATTGACTCCTTACTATCAGTCACGTATTTGTGTAGGTTATTTTTCTCCATCTGAACACAGTCCTCTATGTTGTTAAGACCTCTTCCACCTTCAGATCTACTTAAGTAGAGTCTATCGACATCACTCCTCTTGTGGAACATGTGGTAGATAGTCAATAGCTTCCTAGTCTTCCTATCCATTTCTTTTTGTTCAGCAACATTCCATCTCAGAATTCCCGCACTGTACCTAATAATAGACACAGCTCGGGAATTTACTGGTCTATTGTCCTCTCCTTCAGTACAATCCTGAGCATTGGCTCTTTACTATCAGTCACGTATTTGTGTAGGTTGTTTTTCTCCATCTGAACACAGTCCTCTATGCTGATATGTCCTCTATGCTGATAAGACATCTTCAACCTTCAGATCTCTTTAATTAGAGTCTATCGACATCACTCCTCTTGTGGAACATGTTGTAGATAGTCAATAGCTTCCTAGTCTTCCTATCCATTTCTTTTTGTTCAGCAACATTCCATCTCAGAATTCCCGCACTGTACCTAATAATAGACACAGCTCGGGAATTTACTGCACTTATGGCATTCCTACTGTTCAGATGTGACATTAATACGCTCCTTACTCTTCGAATGTATTCAGATATTATCAATTCCTTCATTTTTTTTTGTTCTTGATGTCATCAGCCTCCAGAACACCCAAATACTTGTATCCTTCTTCAGTGTCAATTTCCTTTATCATCTCACCTGTTGGTACCTGGATTCCGTTGCTTCTGCTCAATTTACCCCTCTTCATCACAAGGACTCCACACTTACTAATACCAAATTGCATACATATATCATTGCTGAAAATACGGACAGTGTCAACAAGCACATCCAACTCCTTCTCACTCTTCCCGAAGAGCTTAAGATCGTCCATGAAGAGGAGGTGATTGATGGTAAGCTCTCTCTTTCCCAACTTGTATCCTACTCTCACTTTTCGCAGTATGATGGTCAGGGCCATCAGGTCAAGGACAAACAACAGAGGGGACAGACTATCTCCCTGGAAGATACCTCTCTTGATCTTCACGCCTCCCAAGGATTCTCCAGCTGATGTTAATTCTGTTTTCCAGGACTTCATACTTTTGCCCAACCACTGTTTGATGTTATCTGCCATCTTGAAGATCTCTAGGCTTTTGGTGATCCAATAATGAGGCACCATGTCAAATGCCTTTTTGTAGTCTATCCATCCCATGGCAAGACCAGTGTGTCTCCTCTTGCAATTGCTCATTACCATCTTATCAATAAGTAACTGGTCCTTTGTACCACGGGACTTCTTTCGGCATCCTTTCTGTTCGTCCGGTAACAAGTTGTTTGTGTGGAGGTGATGGTAGATTTCCTCAGACATAATGCTTGTGAACAGTTTCCACATTACGGACAGACATGTGATAGGTCTATAGTTGGTAACATCATTACCCTTGATTCGGTCTTTCATTACCAGAACTGTGGTACCTTTTGTCAACCACTCTGGTACCTCACCTGACATCAAGCAGTCATTGAACATGGTTGCCAGTTTCGCGTGGAGGGATCTTATATTTTTAATCCAATACCCCTGCACACCATCTGGGCCTGGTAATTTCCAGTTGGTTAGTTATTATTATTAACCCCGCCGAGGTTGAATTTGCCTTTCATCCTTACGAGGTCGATAAAATAAAGTACCAGTAATGCACTGGGTAATTGCTGGCCTTGTGCCTAAAGTAGAAACAATTATTAACTGTGATACTCAAATCAGTTTGTTGGTGCGCCTGTTCACTAATCTCCTTTTGTACTGTCTCAAACCACATTATTATTATTATTATTATTACAGTTGCATTTATCTTGCTTTATGTTCATACGAGTTATCACCAAGTCACAACCAGTGACCTCAAGAGACAACAAGGTCCGCCATGTTCAAGAAAGAACATACATATTCACACATGCATCTTTAGTGTTTAGACTTGTGATGTACTTATATTGACAGAATCTTCCTTAGTATATGGGCAGTTCCCATTAATACTATCTTTTGTATTTCTCTTATACGCGGGTTTCCTGGGATTTGCGATATGTAATCATTAGACCCCTTAGGTATCATTCCCAGAGCGCCTACAACCACTGGTATTGTTTTAGTTCTCAATTTCCACATTTTTCCAATTTCTATCTCCAGGTCCTTATACTTGCTCAATTTTTCAAATGTTTTTATAGATACATTCTTGTCTATTGGAACAGACATATCAATTAGCAGGCATACCCTCTTTTGAAAGTCTTTCAATATTATATCAGGTCTGTTTGCATCTATTTTTCAGTCTGTTTGGATGCTAAAGTTCCACAAGATTGAGATGTGATCTTTTTCAAGTATGGGAGGTGGTTGATGCTCCCACCAATTCTTTTGATGGGGCAGGTCAAAATGCTTACACATTATCCAATGTATGTATTGTGCAGCTCTGTCATGCCTGTTTAGGTATTCGGTTGGAGCTATAGGACTGCACATTGAAATTATATGGTCAATGGTCTCTGGTTGTTTTTTGCATACACGGCATAATGGGCTGCACCCATTTTTTATTATGTTGGCTTGGTAATTTTTTGTTGGCAGACACTGATCTTGTGCGGATATAATCAGTCCTTCAGTCTCCGATTTCAGTCCAGAGGATGCCAACCACTGATGGGTTAAAGTTTTGTCAACATCAGGATTGTTAGCTCGCTCTGGGTATTTTCCATACAGAGGCTTTTCTTGCCATTTCTTAGCCAGTTTCTGTAGCAGTTCTTTCTTTGCAGTTACTTTTACCTGCTTTGCTTTTTCTGTGTTTTCCATTTCAGCAGTAAATGGGACTTCTGAAATTTGTAGTCCATTACTGTATCTTTGTGCATCTTTTGTAATGGAATATGATCTTTTGATGCTTTCGTGTTTCAAAACGAGTTTGATCATCCAATCATGTGATTCCCTTAGATATGTAGATAATCCAATTGCTGCAGTTTTCAACGCAATGTCTAACTGGATTAACCCACGTCCTCCTTCTTTCCTAGGGAGATATATTCTATCTATATCTGCCTTAGGGTGATGCATTCTGTGCATGGTTAAGAATTTTCGAATTTTTGTATCGAGCCTACGGATCTCTGTGCTTGACCAGTTGATGACATTGTAACTGTAGGTTACTACTGGTATGGCAAGCGTGTTTATGGCATCGATCCTATTCCTTGCATTCAATTCCGTTCTTAAGATTGCTCTTACTCTGCGGTAACATTCCTTCCTTATCCTTTCCCTCATTGTCGAGTGCTTGATTCCGTCTCCTTCATAAACACCTAGATATTTGTAAGTTTTTTCTTGATCAAGTTCTCTTATCACGTTCCCCCGATCAAGATTAATGTCTGAACTCTTCAGCAGCTTTCCTCTGGTGAACGTTGCTTTGGCGCATTTATCTAGTCCAAACTCCATTTTAATGTCATCACTGAACTGCTTCACAGTGGATAATAGCCCTTGCAATTGTTCATCATTTTTTGCAAATAGTTTCAGGTCATCCATGTAGAACAGGTGATTAATGGTTTTGTCATAGACTTTATATCCATGTTTTGTTTCATTGAGCATTTTACTTAATGGTATAAGTGCGATGCAGAATAAAAGCGGTGATAAAGAGTCACCCTGAAAAATTCCACAATTAATATTAACTCCTCCAGCTTCCAGTGATTTTGTTTCACTATTCAAAAGGAGTGTCGTTTTCCATGTCTTCATACTGAATGACAAAAACCTCCTGACAACGGGGGATACTTTGAAAATCTCTAAACATTTTTCAATCCAACTGTGTGGCAAACTATCAAATGCTTTTTTATAATCTATCCAAGCAACCGATAGATTTTTGTGTATATTATGACAATCTTCCAGTATCATTTTGTTAACCAGAAGCTGATCCTTACAGCCATATGAGCCTCGTTTACACCCTTTCTGCTCAATGGGAAATAGGTCATTTGTTATCAGGTGGTCATATGTGTATTTAGTTAGGACTGATGTTAAAATGTTATACATTGTGGTCAAGCAAGTTATCGGTCTGTAATTTTGGGGATTGTTTGTCTCATCATTCTTCGGAAGCAGGAATGTAATGCCGTTAACTAGCCATGATGGTATCTTTTCTGGCTCCTTAACTATTTCATTGTAAAGTTGGGCTAACAGCTCATGAGACTCTGTGAAGGCATTTATCCAAAAGTTTTGTATTTTGTCTTTTCCTGGGGATTTCCATTTGCTGGTTTTTCTTAGAGCCAAGCGCAACTGTTCAACTGTTATATTTTCCCATGTTTGTTCCTCAAGGTGAGCTGTATCTTTCATTTGTCTGTCTATCCATGGGGCATGTATGTTATGAACTTTTTCTTCGGCCCAGATTTTTTCCCAGAATTCTTGCACTTCTCCTTGGGTGGTATTGATTTAGCAGTTATTGTTGACTTACCAATTTTTCTGTAGAAGTTTCTTTGGTTGTTTTTGAACATATTATTGTCCTTATAGAATCTAGATCGTTTTTCAAAGCGCCTTATACGAGCAGCTTTGGCCGACACTTTTTGCTTGATTATTTCTATCAGCATGTCTATGTCACATGTTGATTTTATACTGTACTTTTTTTTCAATTTTCTAAGTTTAGTTTGTTTAACATGTTCACCTACTTTATAGTTTGTTAAAATTTCTATCTCAGATCGGAGAAGGTTTATTTGGCGATTGATGTTCTCTTGCCAAGTAGATTTCTTGTGGGAATTCCTTTGTTTTTTCATCTTCACTCCACATAAGTGAGTGGTGACTTTAGCCGATGCATAATAGAGATGATTTAAATCAGTAATGTTTAGTTTGTTTGTGATGATAATGTTTTTGAGAATTATGTTAGTCTTGTGTATTATCTTTTGGTTCTGTTTGGAGTTCTGGATCTTAGGGAGTGTGTCTCGTTGCCCCATGTCAGATTCTTTCATTTTCATCCATTCGATCATAATTTCATCCTTCAAGTTGGCAAGTTCATTCTCATTCATTTCCTTATCATTTACGATCTCATTATTTTCATTTGGAGTTTCATCCTGAGCATGCACTCCCTCCACTTTTTCGATCCTTTCTTTAATTTGTTCTGTTGCCAGTGATTCCGCCCCAACCCTGGGATTCGAAGTGTTACAGTTTACCTCGTTTTCACTGACACATGTTTCATTTTCCCTTCGCTGACTTTGTGCTAATAGCTTGATCTGATCAATTTCTATATCAGTTAGTAACTTTTTTCTTACAATATTTCTTCGTATATTGGCTAGTTTGTTACTGTCAATATAGCCTCTGTTTTCGGGATGTTTCTTTTTCCAGTTGATATATGTCTGTTCTGTATTCGATGTATTTGATGGGTAGTACATGGCAGTGTAGAAAGCCTCAAGGACTTCTTTATTATCTTCCCTTGACCATTTTTCTCTCTTTTTCTTTGGATTTCTTGGTGGTGAGCATGGAGGGCCAACAGTAGGAGTATTCCGGTTATGGGAGGTCTCCAGCTCCGAAGTGATGGGAAGGTTTGAACCATTAGCTGATTTTTCGACCCCAGTCTGGTTCCTCTCTGAGCGACGCGGCCCTTTTCTACCCGGGTGACGGCCGATCCGGTATGAGATTTTATCATTAGACATTTACTTTATTTTTTCGCGTTTTATCCTTATCCGCCAAGGGGTAATCATTTCGTGTTACCACTTCTAGAACGAGTGTCAACCAAGACTAGAGGGGTCGTTCTCCCCTAGAGACACGGCTATTCCCCGACGGCCGCCATCCCGGTATTTCTTGGTCACGGGGTTTTCTTTTTGTTGTTTTTTTTAAATTGTTATTATCATGAGTGGTTCCTTAATGTGAGCATTGCGTGGCTTAAGAATGAAATTATTAATAATTGTCTCCACTCCAGGCACAAGGCCAGCAATCACCCAGTGCATTACAATAATATAATATACTTTTTGTTGTAGTTGGCTGTTATTGTTGTTGGCTATGTCGGTGGTGGTGCCGGAGCTTTTTATATTGTTGGTGAGGAAGGGGTGAGCCAGCAGTCCCATATTTGTTGATATTGTCGTTTGGCCTTGGCCAGGTCACTAAGTCAATCTATTTATATCTTTTGCTAGCCTCTCCCTTGTCTAGTGATACCGCCACCTTTCCCTTTCTCTCTCAAGTTAACAGGGGAATAGTGGTGGTAGCATTGAAGGAGTGGTGGCGGCGGGGAGATGTGGGAGACAGTAGCGGCGGTATCGATACTGAGACAGTGGTGGTGGTGATGTCGATACCGAGGCAGTGGTGGTGGTGACGTGATCGTATTACTGTAGTGATGGTGTTGTAGCGGTGGTAGCAATGAAGGAGTGGTGGCGGCGGTGATGGGATAGTGGTGGTAATGATGGCAGTAGTGAGTGGTGGTGGTGAAATTGCCGTTATCTGGCTGTTGTGTTTAGTGTACACAGAGAGGTGATGGGGTAGGTGTTGTATCTAGTTTCTGGTGTTGTTTGGCTGTTCTATATAGCGTAGACAGAGGAGGGGGGGGGGGGTCTTCTTCCATTTATAGCCATTTTCTTTTTTGAATATACAATGTACAAT
This sequence comes from Eledone cirrhosa, assembly GCA_964016885.1. Taxonomy (NCBI): domain Eukaryota; kingdom Metazoa; phylum Mollusca; class Cephalopoda; order Octopoda; family Eledonidae; genus Eledone; species Eledone cirrhosa. The sequence goes on along the minus strand of OZ024741.1, from coordinate 137,624,002 downwards.
ACAAAGTTGAATATTTGAATATTTGAGCCTTATAACAATATATTTGGGGTCCGAATTTTTTGGGGCTCAAGCCGAATTCTTTACGTAGCATTTGTACTAAGAGTTGTTATTTCACAAATGATTTAAATATGTTAAAAATTCAAAACTTACGGGAGCGATTTCATGACCTTCCGTCACCTCGTGCGTCTTCTTCCCTTATTATTATTATTATTATTATTATTATTATTGTTATTGTTATTCCTTGAATCTCAGTCATTGATGTTGGTTAACTGGAAAGTCCGTTGGATTGAATATCAAGCCACTACCTGCAGCCTCAGATATTCAGGACGTATCGGAGGGTTCTTGCCGTTCCAAGCAAGCATGCCTTTTGAAGCGTTCCAAAAAGCGTGAAGGGGCCGATTTTCTTTAACCATCCCTGGAAACCTTTGGAGATAGTCCCCAGTGCGCCTATGACAATCGGGATCACTTTGACTTCATGGCAGTTCCAAATCCTTTTCACCTCCCACTTTAGGTCCTGGTATCGGTTAATTTTCTCCCTCTCCTTCTCTTGCACTCTCGTGTCGAACGGGCAGGCCACATCCACAATCAGGCACGATCTTTTTTCTTTGTCCACAACCACCAGGTCAGGTCTATTGTGTTCCAGTTTTTTGTCCGTCTGTATCCTAAAATCCCACAGCACCTTCACCTGACTGTTCTCCATCACCGCCTCTGGCCTATGCTCATACCATTTCTCAGAATGTGGTAGATTGTTTACTTTGCACAGGTGCCAGTGGATCACCCTGCCCATCACATCGTGTCTCCAGCCCTTATAGTGGGTCTGGGCTAGGTGTTTACACTCGGACACAATGTGAGCCACAGTCTCCTCTCTCTCTCCACAGATCCTGCACAGTGGGCTAGCCTCCTCCTTGTAGATATGGTGCTTCAACCACTTCGTTTTGAGGGCCTGCTCCTGCGCAGCCATTAGCATTCCTTCTGTAGCCTTTTTGAGGTCTCCTCTTCTCAACCAGTTCCATGTCTGTGGATCTCTAAATTCAGTTTTCTCAAAGAAGGTACTATGAAGGGATTTTCCCTTAAGGCTGCTCTTCCTCCTTGATGTTATTTCCTCCTTGGGTATCCCCTGGCCTACTCTCCCCTCCTTCAGTACAGCTCTGAGCATTGGCTCCTTACTATAGGTCACGTATTTGTATAGGTTGTTTTTCTCCATCTGAACACAGTCCTCTATGCTGATAAGACCTCTTCCACCCTCAGATCTCCTTAGGTAGAGTCTATCGACATCACTCCTCTTGTGGAACATGTTGTAGATAGTCAATAGCTTCCTAGTCTTCCTATCCATTTCTTTTTGTTCAGCAACATTCCATCTCAGAATTCCCGCACTGTACCTAATAATAGACACAGCTCGGGAATTTACTGCGCTTATGGCATTTCTGCTGTTCAGATGTGACTTCAATACGCTCCTTACTCTCCGAATGTATTCAGTTCTTAACAATTCCTTCATTTTTTTGTTCTTTATGCCATCAGCCTCCAGAACGCCCAAATACTTGTATCCTTCCTCAGAGTCAATTTCCTTTATCATCTCACCTGTTGGTATCTGGATCCCGTTACTTCTGCTCAACCTACCCCTCCTCATCACAATGACTCCACATTTACCAATACCAAACTGCATACATATATCACTGCTGAAAATACGGACAGTGTCAACAAGCACATCCAACTCCTTCTCACTTTTCCCGAAGAGCTTAAGATCGTCCATGAAGAGGAGGTGATTGATGGTAAGCTCTCCCCTTCCCAACTTGTATCCTGCTCTCACTTTTCGCAGCATAATGGTCAAGGGCATCAGGGCAAGGACAAACAACAGAGGGGACAGGCTATCTCCCTGGAAGATACCTCTCTTGATCTTCACGCTTCCCAAGGATACTCCAGTTGATGTCAACTCTGTCTCCCAGGACCCCATACTCCTGCCCAGCAACTCTCTGATGTTATCTGCCACCCTGAAGATCTCCAGGCTTTTGGTGATCCAGGAATGAGGCACCATGTCAAATGCCTTTCTGTAGTCTATCCATCCCATGGCAAGATCAGTGTGTCTCCTCCTGCAATTCCCCATTACCATCTTATCAATAAGCAACTGGTCCTTTGTACCACGTGACTTCTTTCGGCATCCTTTCTGTTCGTCCGGCAACAAGTTGTTTGTGTGGAGGTGATGGTAGATTTCCTCAGACACAATGCTCGTCAACAGTTTCCACATTACGGGCAGACATGTGATAGGTCTATAGTTGGTAACATCATTACCCTTGATTCGGTCTTTCATTATCAGAACTGTGGTACCTTTTGTCAACCACTCTGGCACCTCACCCGACACCAAGCAGTCATTGAACATGGCCGTCAGCTTCGGGTGGAGGGATGTTAAATGTTTAATCCAATACCCCTGCACACCATCTGGGCCTGGTGATTTCCAGTTGGTTAGTTTTTTGGCTTGCCCCTTAAGAGTTTCAACTGTGATACTCAAATCAGTCTGTTGCTGTGCCTGCTCACCGATCTCCCTCTGTACTGTCTCAATCCACCCTGCCTGGGCATTGTGTCTAACATCCTGCTCCCATATTCCTCTCCAGAATGTTTTAGCTTGTTCCGCCCCAGGGATCAAGTCGGTGCCTCTTTCTTTCCCCTCAAGCTGTCCAAACAGCATCTTCTGGTTGTTGTCGAACATGCGGTTCTGTTTATACTGACTGACTCTGTTCTCGTATCGCCTGATTTTGGCACTCTTTGCTACAATGCGTTGCTTCAATTCCTCTATGATAATATTTAGCTTTTTACTCCTAGTTTTGTATTTTATTTCCAGTCTATTTTTAGTGCCTATGTTTTTTAGTGTCCCATTCAGTAGTGACTCAAGCTTTCCTATGTCATTTCTCATTTCCCCGATTTGCCCACTCAGTCGCTTCTTCCACCACGGCTCTGCTCTTTCTTGTCTGTTGTTTCCTCTCGCTTTTATACCAAGTAGTTTCCTCACCGTATTTGCTGTTGCTTTGAGGATATTGTTGCACTGGTGAAGACTCCTCGCCTCAAGGTATGGGATGACTTTGTTTACCTTAGCTGTTGTTTCTTTTAACTTTTTCCTGTCTACAAATCTTAGGTTCATAGGTCTCCCACTATCATTGTTCAACTCATCTACCACTAAATTTAGGATGTCAACCGAATCTTGTCCTAGCCCGTCAGCATTCATCTCCTCAGTGGCCGTATCTCTGTTCCAGGTATTATTTATCTCAGTATTCAGATCATTGTCTGCTTCGGGTGGTTCCTCCGCTCTCAGGACCTCCTCACCTTCATTTCCCGCCGGCTCGCTTGTCTGGCATACTACACCCGCCATCTCCAAGCCATTCTCTCTGCTCAGTTCCTCCAGTTCCAGCTCGCTTATCCACCCATTAGTTCTTATTACCCGAGCCTGCCCGGCCAATTTTTGTTCATCTAATTTAAATAAACCAATCTCGTTCCAGATGTTATGCATCTTATTATTATTATTATTATTATTATTATTATTATTATTATTATTATTATTATTATTATTATTGGCGACCTACGTAGAAAATCTTATCATCGTGAGCTCCGCAAAGGTTTGTTATTTCCGTTTGTTAAAAATTGCCATTTATGGAAAATTTTTATTGTTAACTATATATAAGCGCACATACATTGTTTTCCGAAAAGGACACCCAAAAAGATTGGGGCCTTTTGCCCAAAATTTAGACTTTTATGATTATCAAAAAATTTCTTTGAAAAAAAAATGGCTAATTCACCTCTGCACCAAGCAGTTGAGAGCCTTCCTCACAAATTAACACCTCACACCGACACCACCATTGTAAATGTTACTATGTTTGGCAACACTAAAAAAAATATAAGCAGTAGCAATATTTTAAATTTGTCTCAGGCAGACATTCATTTCCCGCTATTACCAATGACTGCAGGTGTTAAAGCCACCACCCCCACCACCACCGCGACAACAGAAACAAAAGGAAAAAATAAATCAACTCGTGATGTCGAAATGTTTTCAACCAAAATGGACTCATCCACACCGAACAGCACTGACGTCACCACCACCACAACTGAAACTAAAATTAATAATTACAAAAATAACGATAACAACAACAGCAACAATGACATTAAAAAAACCACCCTGAGTTTTGCCAGAGTAGCAAAACAGTGCGAAGCATTTACGGTAACTCAGGAGGAATTAGAAAATGCCAAAAAAATGATGAAGAAAGATGGGTACAGGGTCCCCCTCACCCACCCACCTAATAAAACGGAGCATCGGCGCCTATGCACCGTGTCGTATCGAACAATTAATGTAAAATCGCGCCGAGTGGAACGGGCATCCGAGTCCCAAATCCAAAAAGCTTTGGGACATGTGTGGGCAAGAAAAACCCACATCAGACGTGGGCAGAAGTATGGAACCGTGGACGTGTTCTTTGAAACACCAGAGGAGGCTAGAGAACACTCCATGGCCCCATTAAGAAGTGGCGACTTCACACTCGTCCCAAGCTATTGTGGCCAGAGACTCGTAAAGATCAGGGTGACCCACGTTCCACCGGCCATCGAAATTCCCTGGCTAATAGCGGCCGTCCTCGCCGGCATCGAAGCCAACACAAAGATAATAGCAATAGCAAAAGAAAAACAGGAGAACTGGTCCGGATCTGGGATGGAGCTCCTGATCCAAGCGGACCAAAAAAGCATTGAGGAGATCCCAGAGGTAATAGACCTCACTGACGGCAGCCACCTCACCGTAATTGTCGAGGGCAGAAGGCCTAGGTGTGTCGTTTGTGGTGAAGGAACCCACCTAAGGGCTTTCTTCCCTCAGGCTAAAAGGTTGAGGCCACCTCTCCTACCCACCCCAGTGACTCAACCATCAACACCACCAGTAACAGAGATGGCAGCAACAACTGTAGCAGCAACAACAGAAGCAACTATAACAGCAACAACCCCAGCAACAGTAGCAAAACCAACACCACCACCACCAGCAAAACCAACACCACCACCACCCAACGCTTCAGAACTAGCACCAGCGCCTACACCATCCACCACGCCACAACCAAAACTAACGCCTGTGGAGGATTTTCCACTCCCCGGCCTATCACAAGTGGAGACAGATTGTGACGACGAGGAGTGGGAAACGGTATCAGGAAAAAAAAAAAAAAAAAAAAAAAAAAAATTCTCTTCCTTCCCCCTCCAAAAACAAAATACAGAAGGAATCAAATAAATTAACAAACAAAAAAGTTAGGATAGATATGCCACCATCCACACCAGCATCACCAACCCCATCACCCCAAACACCAACACCATCACCATCATTAACCCCAACACCACCATCACCTACACCACAAAAGTCCAAAATGCGAAACAGACGTAAACGAAACAAAACAACCAAAACGATACACACTACACAGCATTAAATTTGAACAACAACCAATTATTACACTACATCCAACACAACAGCAGCATCATAGAAAAAGACTACACAACAACCCAAAAATTCACACCACCTCCACACATACAAATCACTCGCATCACACAGAAAACGTACATGTCACTAAAACAAAAATTTCCCAAAGACATCTGAGACTTCCGACAAGCACTCTCCAGGAGGATTTATAAGGACATCCTTCCTGAGGAGGCCACAAGCAGTGAAAAGGATGGAAAAACCGTCCTTCCTCTACGAGAAGTAAGGTAAGTGGTCTTTCCCATCTTTTCCACTCCTTTTCAACATGACCTCACTCAGAATAGGCAGCATAAATGCGCGTGGCTTGGGGTCGTCATGGAAGCATGGCCACCTGCTCAACGACCTCAGGTCACTAAACATAGATGTAGTGGCCATCAGCGAGACCAGAATCTCCAAAGCACGGGCCTTCGCACCAATCTTCGGCGGCTACGATGTGTACGCATCTCCCAGCCGTCCGGGATCGGGGGGTGGAGTTGCTGTGCTTTTTCGGAGAGGTTGGGATCTTGCCATACGGGCCATCTTCCTGGACCCAGAAGGTAAGTTGGTGGTGCTGGACGTGACCAGCGGAGACGGGCAATCTTTCAGGTTAGTGGCCGTCTATGCCCCGACAGGAGCAGGGCGGCCTGATTTCTTCCGGCGTCTGGAGACCTTTCTTGGAACGTCCCACTCTTTAGTGTTAGTGGGCGACTGGAACGGGATCTTAGATGCACGCTGGGACTGTGTGGGATTAGTGGATAGGGGAGGAGGGTGCAAGAGTCTCACCAACCTGCTCAGGCATTTTGAAATGTCTGACAGGTACCGATTGGATTTCCCGAATGTACCAATGTGGACTTGGACAAATCGCATAGGGTCATGCAGATCATATCTAGATAGAGTATTTTGTAGGGAAATAGATAGGTCTAGCATAGGCTGTCTACAATTCAAGATAGTCAGCTACACAGACCACAAATTTGTGATCTGTGTGCTTGACTTAAATAGGCTTCATAGACGAGGACCCGGCTACTGGAAGCTAAACGCGTCCTTACCAGCGCGCAAGGCCTACAGAGACCGGATTAGCGAACTAGTTAAGCGGGCGTTGACGGGTGCCATCGTCAACAACAAGTGGTGGTTTGCTCTGAAAAGAGCAATTAGAATAGAGTCCATTAGGTTTAGTAAGGCTTTAGCAATAGAGAAAAATAGAGCAGAGGGAGAATTAGTTAGAAAATTAGACGAGGCGCTTTGCAAAGGCATCGCGACCGATGTACTTGCGGCGAAATTGGCCCTTGACCAATTCTTCAATGCAAAGCACGAAGGCTGCGTTGTCAGAGCTAGGGTGCGTGCTCTCAGACACGAGGGGACGAAAGCCGTTCAATGGGCCCGAGTGGCGGAGGCGCGTCGTGGCAACAAAGCCACGATCCGGTCTTTGGTGGACCACGACGGGCGTGTGCTACTCGATCCCGGTCAAATGTGTGAAGCTTTTCAGCGACACTTCGCTCAACTGTTCGAGGGCAGCGGCGGGCCGGATCGAGGGATGGACTTTAGTGTCTACCTCGACGGACTGCCGCGGCTCTCGGCCACTGAGGCGGAGTGTTGCGAAAAGCCGATAACAGCCGCTAAAGTACGGGAGGCAATGACTGGCTGCACAAGGAGTAAATCACCTGGTTTGGATGGTCTGCCCTATGAACTTTACGTACAAATGCCAGACTTGTTCGGAGGCCTCTTGGCGGACGTCTACTGTAACTGGCAACAGAACGGGAGAATTCCCAGCTCTATGAGCCGAGGAGCGGTGGCGCTGCTGAGAAAGGATCCGAACAAGGGGGATAACATAGATAATTTTAGGCCCATAACTCTGCTAAACACAGAGTTCAAGATTTTGGCCAAGGTGCTAGCAAAGAGGTTGGCGCTTGTCGTTGGTGGTCTGGTGGGAGAGGCGCAGACATGCGCCATTCTCGACAGATCCATCCACGACAACATCCACCTCATGCCATACATCGTAGAGAGGGTAGCTAGGGAACCTGGCACGGGTGGGTCTTTGATAAATTTAGATCAGTCGAAAGCTTTCGATAGGGTCGACCATCGTTACCTAGCGGCAGTCCTGAGGGCGGCTGGCTTTGGGCCCGTCTTCAGAGGCTGGATCGCTGCCATGCACAGCGACATCTGCTCTGTGGTGAGAGTGAACGGTCACCTTTCGGAACCGTTCAACATCATGCGCTCGGTCCGCCAAGGATGTCCCCTCTCGTCCCTCTTGTACTTATTGACTCTCGAGCCATTACTGCACAAACTGGAGACGTTGAGGGGTTTCCCGCGCGAACTAGGATGCGGAAGATCCGTGTCAGCATATGCGGCCGATGTCACCGTAGTGGTGTCGAACGCCAAACATATCGAGGCGATCGGCACTACACTAAGAGAATACGAAGCGGTGACAGGAGCAATGATCAACCAGGAAAAGTCAGTGGGCCTGCAGCTCGGCACCTGGAGAGGCAGGTCCATGCCGTCTAACAGCGTCGTCGGGCGCTGTACGGACGGACCGGTTAAATTGCTAGGGGTCTGGTTCGGTCCGGACCTCCAGACGGACAAAAACTGGGACGAGGTGACGAGCAGGGTGGCTTCTCTCACCCAGAAATGGGCGGAGAGGAAGCTATCCCTGAAAGGTCGAGCGGAGGTGGCTAACGCGTACATCGCGTCCGTCATCTACTACCGCCTGACCATCGTATCTTGTCCTAAGCCCCGCCTGACTGTGCTGGAGCATTTGCTCTTTCGCTTTTTGTGGAAGGGACGCGCTCCGATGATCAGGCGGTCCATCTGCTGTCAACACCCGCTACGTGGAGGGCTGGGAATGCCGTGGCTGATGATGCGCAGACACGCGCTCAGGCTACGACATCTCCACCTCTTCCTCGACGGTGATCAGGTGTGGTCGCCGTTTGCTAGACACGTCTTTCCCCAGCTCGTCTCCTTGACGGAGCTGCAGTCCTGGGTCAAGCGAAGACCGAGAGGGAGCGCTTGGAGTCTGGAATGTCTTCAGGCGCTCACAGCCCTCGACCAATCAGGCAATGTGATCGGTGGAAACTCCACCTTGGCGTTCTATAGACGATTAGTGGAGGGGAAGAGCGACGACGTACTTGGAGAAACTCTAGGCGTCGTCGAAAATCAACTAGCCAATCTCTTCGCAAGGACTTTCGGGCCAGGGCCTATGGACAACTTCCAGAAATCCCTGGCCTGGCAGTGCTACCGGGGAGCTTTGCCAGTTCGAGATAAACTCTACAGCCATGGAGGTGCCGTCAGCCGGGAATGTCCGAGATGCGCGCAGGGCGACGAAACCGTCCTGCACGCACTCATCCAGTGTCCGAGCATTGCTGACTTGTGGGTTTATGTCGAACACCTGCTGTCACGTGTAGGACGGATCCAGCTATCAGTTGAGTCCATCGTGAGGATTTCCCCGCCCTCTTCCTTTAGCCGGGAAGGGCAGACAGTTTTTATCTGTCTGGTGGCCATGGCGAAAGAGATAGTATGGTGGACAGGTTTGAAAGGGCTGAAGACGAGCACTTACCTCTTCGGTGATGCCCTGATTAACTTTTTCAAATTTCATTTGAAAAGGAAAATCAGGGTAGAGAGGGAAGTGGCTCTCTTCCCAGCATTTTGTTGAAAGATGGGTGAGAGAAGCAAGTATGCCCCGAGTGAATGGGCCTACTCTGAGTATGTGTGTGTAAATTAAAGGTGGAAAACTGGAAGAGGGCACTTGCCCTGGTGGTCAGGGTCACTGTGGTCTTTTAATGGGCTTTATCCACAAATGTCCCTCGGAAGTCTCCCCCCTATTGGGGAATTTTTCTTTGTTATTTTATTACATCCTCTGTTTTTTTTTACACGCAGAAATGCCCATTTGTACCGTCCTGTATTGTCGTGTACTGTCCTTAATGTCTACTTCATGTAAACCCTTGAGGTTAATAAAGAAAACATTATTATTATTGTTATTATTATTATTATTGTTATTACTCTTTGAATCTCAGTCATTGATGTTAGTTAACTGGAAAGTTTGTTGAAATGAATATCAAGTCACTACCTGCAGCCTCAGATATTCAGGACGTATCGGAGGGTTCTTGCTGTTCCCAGCAAGCATGCCTTTTGAAGCGTTCCAAAAAGCGTGAATGGGCCAATTTTCTTTAACCATCCCTGGAAACTTTTTGAGATAGTCCCCAGTGCGCCTATGACAATCGGGATCACTATTATTATTATTATTATTATTATTATTATTATTATTATTATTATTATTATATATATATGTGTGTGTGTGTATATATATATATATATATATATATATATATATATATATATATATATATATATATATATATATATATATATATATATATATATATATATATACTATATTAAATCGATGTTAGATAATCATAACAGTTAAATGTATTTGTTAAAAAATCAATGTTTTCTGTAAGTGAGATGTTTCAAAGCTTCTTAGAGTTCGCATGCTTTTCTTTATGTGTATCTACATGTTTATTCTTTCACCTTCTTTTTCTCTATAAACACACACATAATTCAATCAACTGAGAATATGATCACAATTTAAAACCGAACTCCTTTTAGTGATGTTCCGATACTGAGAAGCCAACAATAGCAAGATTTAAAGTCTAAAGTGATGAAAGTATTTTTTTACATTTTTAAACTATGGAGTGGTAGGAAACTGTTTTAAGCCAACAAATTTCGTTCTTATTAAATCGTTTTCATTAGACTAGAATATGGTCGAACTGTGAGTGCAAGAAGGTAGGAACTATACACTGATTATGTTTCAACAAATATTTGTGGCGAAAATGCTTCTACCTAAGAATGTAAAGATATATATATATATATATATAGAGATAATTTAATATATCAACTAACATAGGCGCACAGATGCACGTCCATGCCAGCAAATACACAGGTTATGTCATAGTACCTAGGTGGTTCAATGCAGGAGGGTGCAGAACAATAATATAAAAGACGTAAAATAAGAAAATATTTTTTAAAAAATTAAAAAAAAATTTTTTTTTTTTTTTTTTACTTACTTAAATTTTCACTCCAACTAATTAGTTTCTGCAATGGGATAAAGACAGTTACATAATCCAACTGTCGAGAATTCATTGCGTCATCAGGGAGTCTATTCTCAGCTGAGCCTCCAGGCAATGCGCGGACACTAGCGGCTCATATAAAAATAATAATTCGGTAGAAAGAACAGCTAGGCGAGGACTGGATTCTATGTACTGAAATTCTCACTGCTTCCAGTCAAATGTCCGATTCTAAAGAATCAATCACGTGACATAGAGGCTAGTTAGAAGGAATGGGATGGTAAGATGACTGACGCCTACTAACACCCCAAAAAAATTTTGAAGTGGTTTTGGCAGGTTTGCTCGACAAATCAGTGATTTGGAGATAAATATAGATAATTTAATATATCAACTAACATAGGCGCACAGATGCACGTCCATGCCAGCAAATACACAGGTTATGTCATAGTACCTAGGTGGTTCAATGCAGGAGGGTGCAGAACAATAATATAAAAGACGTAAAATAAGAAAATATTTTTTAAAAAATTTTTAAATTTTAGACTCCCTGATGACGCAATGAATTCTCGACAGTTGGATTATGTAACTGTCTTTATCCCATTGCAGAAACTAATTAGTTGGAGTGAAAATTTAAGTAAGTAAGTAAAAAAAAAATTTTTTTAAATTTTTTAAAAAATATTTTCTTATTTTACGTCTTTTATATATATATATATATATATATATATATATATGTGTGTGTGTATACATTTCACCAAGAGCGCTCCTCTTATGCATTTTTCCTCCCTTTGTCGTTTTATATGGTTGTGTAATATACATACCAAACATGCATTTAATGAATGGCTCACACAGTTTATATAACTAACATATTCGTTATCAATAAAGACTATTTACTTTAATGTTTTACCAAATCCATTGCCTATATATAATACTAAATTATTCAAACGTGTTCAATTGATTTCCAAGTCTTACATTGTCTTTACCGTACCTGTTCATAACATGTTTCGCCTTCTTTCTTTTCTATTAGTGTTTACTACATTTACCCACTACCACTTACATAAATCTAGCGACTGCTATACTGAAAGTTCCGTCTCGTTAATACAGTTAAAGAACCGATTAATGTAACCAAATATTACTCCCATATATTATATACTCCTCATAATTACGTGCAGGCTTCATAACATTTCGAATCGATTGAATAAGATGCAGCTGTCCTAAATAGAGATTTAGATGTGAGATTTTTACTATTGCCATTAAGGTAAGCTTGGAGCAAGACATTGTAGTATCTTTCAGGTACAGAATTCGTGCACACTGGATAGATGAAGTTAATCTACCATCAATATTTCCAATATTAAAATAATTATTTCTACTTTTGGCACAAGACCAGCAATTATTCCAGTGTATTACTGGTTCTTTTATTGACCCTGTAAGGATGAAAGGCAAAGTTAACCTCGGCGATGTTACGTCATGTTATACGGCAACAAGTATATTAAAATAAAATGTAAAATTTACAATACTATACGGTCGTATATTGGATATTTAATACGGTTAACATAGAAGAGCAGTCGCATGGCCTAGTCGTTCATAAAACCGTAGGCTCATGGCCTTGTAATTCATAGAACCGCATGTGCATGGCCTACTGACCTCACGATTATAAGGGTATAGGTTTGATTTCCAAGTCGGATGAGGCGTTGTCCTTCTGAATATCATTTCATTTGATGCTGCTCCTACTCATTTAACTGGAAATATGTAGCAACATCAACATCAGGAGGTTACACCTACGGCACATTGGCATCTCGTTCAGAGGGAGGGGCTTCGTGATTGTCCTCTCATTCGCGTAGTACTCAAGATACTATGATAAGCCCAGTTTTCTGTCAACTTGTGTAAGCATGGACAAACTCTAACACTAACATAGAACTAAATCAGCGTAATGATTTGGGAAGAATTTGATGTTATATGCCGTTTTATTTATGTTAATAGTTTTTTATCATCTAGAGGCAGGCGTGGCTGAGTGGTTAAGGAGTTTCCTCCGTAATCATAAGGTTTTACCATTGCGTCGTGTTAACAGTAGCATTGTGAGTGGAATTGGGTAACAGAAACTGTATAGAAGCCCGACCGATGGTTTCTCCCTGTAATTCAAAGATCCAACCATACCACATAGTGTTATGGCTATAAAATACTGAGTTATTTACGAGTTAATTGATGAAATGGATGTTCAAATGCAAGAACTGAATATTTATTCTCGAAACCTACATGTGACCTATAATTCTCAACCAAAAACATCTTAGAAATTGTTTTGCTTTTCATCCTTCTGAAATCGAAATAAAGAGTCCCGGGTGGCTAGTTGAATCAATTAAATACTCTTCTATCTTTCAAGTCGATGTCACAGTAATAAATCATTATCTTTTTAATTAACTTTGTAACCTGTTGGCAAAACACCTTGTATTTCACAATTATAATTAGGTTTTATTTATCATATTTCTGCTAAATTAATTCTTATTCCTCTGAGGATTCTCTAATTATAATAGAATACAATCAGATGTTTTGATTTAGCTATACCATAACAGCTACACTGCAAATAATAGTTGAATTATTGACTATCCGCATCGTGAGAGAACACACCTCTATGCTACTAATGATAACAATATCGGATGTCAGACAACACAGACGTTCAACCAATGATAACAATATCGGATGTCAGACAACACAGACGTTCTACCAATGATAACATTATGGGATGTCGGACAACACAGACATTCTACCAATGATAACAATATGGGATGTCGGAGAACACAGACGTTCTACCAATGATAACAATATGTGATGTCAGACAACACAGACGTTCTACCAATGATAACAATATGGGATGTCGGAGAACACAGACGTTATACCAATGATAACATTATGGGATGTCGGAGAACACAGACGTTCTACCAATGATAACAATATGGGATGTCAGACAACGCAGACGTTCTACCAATGATAACAATATCGGATGACAGACAAAGGTCCCATCACCATCGGCTGCACTAAATTCATGTTTATTATATATAAATAATTTATATAACGGTCATTACACACATTTAGTCATATTGTATCTAGGTTTATACCAAAACATCGAAGTGCGTCAGATTAATAAGGAACTGGTAATTGTTCCGGCTTTATCCAATTCGTTCAAATCCCAACAAGATCAACTTCGCCTTTCAACCTTTCGAGTTCGATAAGACACATGTCCGGAAATCGGTACCCTATTTTCGTTTTGGCTTCCTCCCGTATTTTAACGGAAGACTATCGTTCTATATATGGAAAGATGATGAGAGTGAAATAAACCACTATTATTTTGGTAAAGGTACGTCAAGCTCAAAATGTCATTAAAGTCCACAACATGCAGGAATCCAAGTTAAATGTGTACTCCGATGGGTTACAATACTGGTAGAGGAAGACAGTGAAATACGCAGAACATGAATAATTAATAGAATAGAAAAACCAATGTTATTATTCAAATTCCATCTTGGTATTTGAATAATATCCTTGGTTTATATATATACATATATATATATATATATATATATATAAAAGACGTAAAATAAGAAAATATTTTTAAAAAAAAATTTTTTTTTAATTTTTTACTTACTTAAATTTTCACTCCAACTAATAAGTTTCTGCAATGGGATAAAGACAGTTACGTAATCCAACTGTCGAGAATTCATTGCGTCATCAGGGAGTCTATTCTCAGTTAAGTCTCCAGGCAATGCGCGGACACTGGCGGCTCATATAAAAATAATAATAATTCAGTAGATCGAACAGCTTGCGAGGACTGGATTCTATGTACCGAAATTCTCACTGCTTCAAGTCAAATGGCCGATTCTAAAGAATCAATCACGTGACACAGAGGCTAGTTAGAAGGAATGGGATGGTAAGATGACTGACGCCTACTAACACCCCCAAAAAAAGTTTTTTTAGAAGTGGTTTTGGCAAGTTTGCTCGACAAATCAGTGATTTGGAGATAAATATAGATAATTTAATATATCAACTAACATAAGTGCACAGATGCACGCCCATGCTAGCAAATACACAGGTTATGTCATAGTACCTAGGTGGTTCAATGCAGGAGAATGCAGAACAATAATATAAAAGACGTAAAATAAGAAAATATTTTTTTAAAATTTTTTACTTACTTAAATTTTCACTCCAACTAATTAGTTTCTGCAATGGGATAAAGACAGTTACGTAATCCAACTGTCGAGAATTCATTGCGTCATCAGGGAGTCTATTCTCAGTTAAGTCTCCAGGCAATGCGCGGACACTGGCGGCTCATATAAAAATAATAATAATTCAGTAGATCGAACAGCTTGCGAGGACTGGATTCTATGTACCGAAATTCTCACTCCTTCAAGTCAAATGGCCGATTCTAAAGAATCAATCACGTGACACAGAGGCTAGTTAGAAGGAATGGGATGGTAAGATGACTGACGCCTACTAACACCCCAAAAAAAAGTTTTTTTAGAAGTGGTTTTGGCAAGTTTGCTCGACAAATCAGTGATTTGGAGATAAATATAGATAATTTAATATATCAACTAACATAAGTGCACAGATGCACGCCCATGCTAGCAAATACACAGGTTATGTCATAGTACCTAGGTGGTTCAATGCAGGAGAATGCAGAACAATAATATAAAAGACGTAAAATAAGAAAATATTTCTTTAAAAAAATTTTTTTTTAATTTTTTACTTACTTAAATTTTCACTCCAACTAATTAGTTTCTGCAATGGGATAAAGACAGTTACGTAATCCAACTGACATAACCTGTGTATTTGCTAGCATGGGCGTGCATCTGTGCACTTATGTTAGTTGATATATTAAATTATCTATATATATATATATATATATATATATATATATATATATATATATATATAAATGTTATACATTAATATATATGATAAACACAAAACGTGTTTGCATTGTAACAGACAAAGTTAGCTATCAATGAAATAAACTAATTAAAGTGAATACAATTTGTCTGTCTCGATATAAGTCAATAAAGACAAGCTTATATTGGCAAAAGCCGTGATTCCTCGACAAATCTAAATTTCAAAATCCAAACCCGCTCCGTAGATGAATTTGAACTTCGAAACCTAAATATGTTTCGCAACGATGTATAACATGTATTTAACTGCTCGGAAATGCCTCTTTCTTGGAGCTGATTAATTGTAAACGACTGAGAGTTTAATCTCAAAATATAATATAGTATATTGCTCCTTAACTGTAGAGCTGATCTTTAATCCCGTATAAACGGCTGTTATTTCTAGCACCGGGAATGCGGAACGGCTAGCTTGGCTGGCTACACACACGTGTAGTCAGACCTGCAAAATTTTTGATGGTGGAATGTACTAATTTTACTGGATTCCTGTTGATAAGCACAGAAGATTTGGATATTTCACTTTTTATTTCAATTCCATTTCGATTCTCTTTATTTTTCAATTCATGTACCATCGTTGCGAAACATATTTAGATTTCGAAGTTCAAATTCATCTACGGAGCGGGTTTGGATTTTGAAATTTAGATTTGTCGAGGAATCACGGCTTTTGCCAATATAAGCTTGTCTTTATTGACTTATATCGAGACAGACAAATTGTATTCACTTTAATTAGTTTATTTCATTGATAGCTAACTTTGTCTGTTACAATGCAAACACGTTTTGTGTTTATCATATATATTAATGTATAACATGTATTTAACTTCTCGGAAATGCCTCTTTCTTGGAGCTGATTAATTGTAAACGACTGAGAGTTTAATCTCAAAATATAATATAGTATATATATATATATATATATATATATATATATATATATATATATATATATATAGAGAGAGAGAGAGAGAGAGAGAGAGAGAGAGAGAGAGAGAGAGAGAGAGAGAGAGAGAGAGAGTGAGAGAGAGAGAAAGAGAGAGAGGGGGGCGGCCGACAGAGGTAGAAGCTGCTAAATGGTCGGCCGTCCTCTTGTCTCTGATTTTCAGCCCCATGGATTTTATCTGTTATATTCCTTTGTTATATTTTTAATCCCTGATGTCACCGAATTCATACTGAACCCGGTCATTGAAGTGATCATAGTATAATAAACCTCTCAAGGATTTTCATCAGTCCAGCCTCCTGTTATTTTGTAATAATTAACTCCGCACTCTCACCACCAACTACACAAACGAAGACGGGTGAGTTGTATTGCGTTGAGTGCTCTCCATAATATTACATTGAGGTTGACCATACGGAATGACGAGTTCTATCTAGTGGTGAACCAACAAACCTATATAAATATATATATATATATATATATATATATATATATATATATGAATATAGACATAGAATATTCGAAAATATTCTGTATGTTTATAATAAACATTTTGAAGACCTAATCGCTATAGAATAGAATACGTCACGTATTACAATTAGATTCTCGATAAAAGCAAGGGAAGTAATCTACGCGTTTCATTCTCGTTAGAAATCATCAGGACTACATATCCAGTGCTTTTATCGAGAATGACACAGCTAGAGACTTATAGAATACTTAGCTGTGTACAGGAACTGGTTTGAAAGAGCGGTTGCCGGTCCGGCAGAAATTAGAAATTGGAATAAATGCTCTGAAATAGCGATATATATGTGAATATAGACATAGAATATTCGAAAATATTCTGTATGTTTATAATAAACATTTTGAAGACCTAATCGCTATAGAATAGAATACGTCACGTATTACAATTAGATTCTCGATAAAAGCAAGGGAAGTAATCTACGCGTTTCATTCTCGTTAGAAATCATCAGGACTACATATCCAGTGCTTTTATCGAGAATGACACAGCTAGAGACTTATAGAATACTTAGCTGTGTACAGGAACTGGTTTGAAAGAGCGGTTGCCGGTCCGGCAGAAATTAGAAATTGGAATAAATGCTCTGAAATAGCGATATATATGTGAATATAGACATAGAATATTCGAAAATATTCTGTATGTTTATAATAAACATTTTGAAGACCTAATCGCTATAGAATAGAATACGTCACGTATTACAATTAGATTCTCGATAAAAGCAAGGGAAGTAATCTACGCGTTTCATTCTCGTTAGAAATCATCAGGACTACATATCCAGTGCTTTTATCGAGAATGACACAGCTAGAGACTTATAGAATACTTAGCTGTGTACAGGAACTGGTTTGAAAGAGCGGTTGCCGGTCCGGCAGAAAATAGAAATTGGAATAAATGCTCTGAAATAGCGATATATATGTGAATATAGACATAGAATATTCGAAAATATTCTGTATGTTTATAATAAACATTTTGAAGACCTAATCGCTATAGAATAGAATACGTCACGTATTACAATTAGATTCTCGATAAAAGCAAGGGAAGTAATCTACGCGTTTCATTCTCGTTAGAAATCATCAGGACTACATATCCAGTGCTTTTATCGAGAATGACACAGCTAGAGACTTATAGAATACTTAGCTGTGTACAGGAACTGGTTTGAAAGAGCGGTTGCCGGTCCGGCAGAAATTAGAAATTGGAATAAATGCTCTGAAATAGCGATATATATGTGAATATAGACATAGAATATTCGAAAATATTCTGTATGTTTATAATAAACATTTTGAAGACCTAATCGCTATAGAATAGAATACGTCACGTATTACAATTAGATTCTCGATAAAAGCAAGGGAAGTAATCTACGCGTTTCATTCTCGTTAGAAATCATCAGGACTACATATCCAGTGCTTTTATCGAGAATGACACAGCTAGAGACTTATAGAATACTTAGCTGTGTACAGGAACTGGTTTGAAAGAGCGGTTGCCGGTCCGGCAGAAACTAGAAATTGGAATAAATGCTCTGAAATAGCGATATATATGTGAATATAGACATAGAATATTCGAAAATATTCTGAATATTTTCGAATATTCTATGTCTATATTCACATATATATCGCTATTTCAGAGCATTTATTCCAATTTCTAATTTCTGCCGGACCGGCAACCGCTCTTTCAAACCAGTTCCTGTACACAGCTAAGTATTCTATAAGTCTCTAGCTGTGTCATTCTCGATAAAAGCACTGGATATGTAGTCCTGATGATTTCTAACGAGAATGAAACGCGTAGATTACTTCCCTTGCTTTTATCGAGAATCTAATTGTAATACGTGACGTATTCTATTCTATAGCGATTAGGTCTTCAAAATGTTTATTATAAACATACAGAATATTTTCGAATATTCTATGTCTATATTCACATATATATCGCTATTTCAGAGCATTTATTCCAATTTCTAATTTCTGCCGGACCGGCAACCGCTCTTTCAAACCAGTTCCTGTACACAGCTAAGTATTCTATAAGTCTCTAGCTGTGTCATTCTCGATAAAAGCACTGGATATGTAGTCCTGATGATTTCTAACGAGAATGAAACGCGTAGATTACTTCCCTTGCTTTTATCGAGAATCTAATTGTAATACGTGACGTATTCTATTCTATAGCGATTAGGTCTTCAAAATGTTTATTATAAACATACAGAATATTTTCGAATATTCTATGTCTATATTCACATATATATCGCTATTTCAGAGCATTTATTCCAATTTCTAATTTCTGCCGGACCGGCAACCGCTCTTTCAAACCAGTTCCTGTACACAGCTAAGTATTCTATAAGTCTCTAGCTGTGTCATTCTCGATAAAAGCACTGGATATGTAGTCCTGATGATTTCTAACGAGAATGAAACGCGTAGATTACTTCCCTTGCTTTTATCGAGAATCTAATTGTAATACGTGACGTATTCTATTCTATAGCGATTAGGTCTTCAAAATGTTTATTATAAACATACAGAATATTTTCGAATATTCTATGTCTATATTCACATATATATCGCTATTTCAGAGCATTTATTCCAATTTCTAATTTCTGCCGGACCGGCAACCGCTCTTTCAAACCAGTTCCTGTAGACAGCTAAGTATTCTATAAGTCTCTAGCTGTGTCATTCTCGATAAAAGCACTGGATATGTAGTCCTGATGATTTCTAACGAGAATGAAACGCGTAGATTACTTCCCTTGCTTTTATCGAGAATCTAATTGTAATACGTGACGTATTCTATTCTATAGCGATTAGGTCTTCAAAATGTTTATTATAAACATACAGAATATTTTCGAATATTCTATGTCTATATTCACATATATATCGCTATTTCAGAGCATTTATTCCAATATATATATATATATATATATATATATATATATATATAGTAATAATATTAAATTTGAAGACTAAAATCCAAAGAGGGCTCGATAAGGATAAATATATATCAAATATATAAGAACCGTAGAGCAAAAATTTATTAAAATAACAGATTAAAGTTTAAGCAAAGAATCGCTGCTTTCACTCTTAACGGGATCTTCTAAATCTAACAAAGTCAATCTGTAAACGCAGAAGTGGATATTTCAAAAAACGTTGCAACCGGAGGAAGACAGGAAGACTATACTTTGGTTCGTGGAAACGTTCCCTGGCAAAGAACGGGAAAAAACGAATATAATACGTTATTAATACGAGCGGTGAATAACAATTACACACAAAGACAGAACCACGTTTATGGTATAAAAGAAGTCGTAGACTAATGTTCACTTAGGTGGTTCATAGAGACGTTCTCTGGCAATGAACGAAATAAAATGAAGATAATACGTCATATGTGGAGCGTGGAGAACAATTGCGCGCAAAGACAAAACCACGTAAATGGTATAGCTGAAGTCGTCGACTAAAATTCTAACTAGGAAACCGAATGATTCTCGGCTTCAGAGTTAAGAATAAAGTAAATAAAATACAATACAGAAGTAATTGAAATTAAATAAATACATACACGCATCCAAATACGTACATACACAAGCATATGCGAAATCACTCGCCATAGGTATACAAAACCACGCACATATACATATGCGTGTGTGTGCGTGTATACGAATAAATAAGTAATTAAATAAACGTATATAAATAAATAAATATGTATCTAACAAGCGCACACACATACCTACATGTAAATACTCAAATGTTCGGAGACGTACGTCAACCAAAACATGAAGTACGCATATACACATACCCAACATACGTACGAACCCGCATACTCACACAGACGCAAAACTCCCGTATACACATAACCAAAAGCATATGTACCAGAATATATAAAAATATACGCCATAACATATACAATCAAATATACGTACGAGAAAGTATACGTACCTTCACAAAACATACAGGTAATATATACTTACCTATGCAAATAAGTAATGGTATAAACATAACATATACTTAGCTACCACATCAAGACGTAAAATATCCACGTATAGATCGTACTATCCGTTAGGGTATAATGTGGGGATGTAATACAGGAAAGTTTTGTGCAATTTATGTTTACAAGCCGAAATTGCCTCATTTTTTGTTTAAGATGTGGTCTGTGGCGTAGAGTATTTCCAGAGCCTCAGCAGCGCAGAGGTCACATGGTCTTTTATTACTGTTATACGATCTAGTCCAAGCTAGGATCTCCCAGTGTAACTTATATTGGGTGTGGTTGTCTTTTAGACTCCAGATATAAGCTGAAAGTGACGTCTTATTCCTTCTTAGAGGGTACCGAAAAGAATGGGTATGCATGTAAAGACGCTGCTTGAATCTATTGGCGGTTAACCCTATGTAAGCCCTACGGGATGTGGGTGTTTCAACCTTACATTTGTAGACAATGTTACTAGAGACGCATTTCCCGGATAGGGGGCAATCAACCCGATTCCTACAATTACAGTTAGTACTACCTACAGAGTTGCACGTGTTCCTACGGCTAGGTAGTTTAGCTAAATTTGAAGCCGTGATGTTATGTGGAAGGTTAGGAGTCGTAGAGTAAGAAATTTTAATAGTATTTCTATTAAAAATGTTACTATATTTATGTGTAGGGGGAAAATGCTGCGTAATAAGGGATAGAAAGATCTTAGCTAATGGTGGGGCCACCTGCATATTATATGGTGGGTTATACCATATAATGCGACGGGATCTATTTCTTCTAGGTCTATTCGCGTACTCTGTATATGCTACCTTATCGACAAATCCACTCCGAGCAAGAGCTTCATTGTAATAAGTGGAGCTTAAACTTTAATCTGTTATTTTAATATATATATATATATATATATATATATATATATATATATATATATATATATATATGTGCGTGTATATGCCTTCCTGAACCCCTCTCGCGTGGAGGATACCACTTGACCAGTCACTCTCCAACATGGCTGAAACGCGTGTTTTATTTTCCCCTTTTTCCTCATTTTTCCCATTCTTTCTTCTTATCACTCTTTGCTTTTTATTTATCTTCTATTTTAATGAAGGACTAATGTCCGAAACATTAACATACTTTTTCCGGCTATTTGAAGCGTTAAACTTATATATTTGTTGCATGTACTGTGCTACTGTTCCATTTGTTTCGTTATTTTTTTTTATTTCTGTTCACCTCTTATATATATATATATATATATATATATATATATATATATATATATATATATATATATATATATATATATATATATATATATATACTTCGTTTTTGTATTTATTTTTCAAGATTTCTTATCTTCAACTTCTGTTGAAACAGATATTGTTACACTTTAGAAAGGTCATTCTGCCAATAAAAACGCACGCACCTGATCACTTCAATCTATTATAAACTCCCAGTCGGTTAGTTTAATAACTGGATGTTGTTTAGTTGTTGATTGTTAAAGCTCTTTCGTTCCGCATTCTGTGACCTCCTCAGTGACTAACTTTGTTGTGATTTTGTGTCTCGTCTTTGTTTTGTCCTACACCATCTTGTTTTTGTGGACTATGTATTTGAACTGCGAATGCATTGTACTCGGTTTTGTAAGGGCGTGAGTGTTTGTGTGTGTTTTTTAATTATTTATTCGTCTATTTCCATATATTCATTTCTTTATTTAGTTGTAATGTTGTTGCTATTCTATTTATGTTTTCTGTTTAGTTTCGGGTGGAGTTCGTTTATGTTTGTCGTTTCTGTAAGTTATTGTAGTATTGCAGCTGATCTGTGTAAGAATATTATTTTTATCTCGATGTTCTCCAGTGTGTCTATTCTGGCATGTTGGTGGATTACTGATGGGTTTCCCCATCTTGGAGTTCTCACCAGTGTTCATTTATCCTTTCTCTTATGCTACGGACCGTCTCGCCTATATAAGTTGTGTACCTATTCCTACATCCTATGGTTAGTTTTGTATTGTGGTTTTTATATCCGTCTTATTATTTTATTTTGATGTGGGTACTGCGTCTATGATTAGATATTTATTTCTGTTAGAAATTCTGTACAAGACGGATGTATTGCCCATTAGTATTTTCATGCCTATATTTGGTATGTGTGGTCTATTGATTTGCTGAAAACTCTGTGGTGGATTGAGAGGCGGATTGTATCTATAATTCAAAACCAGATGGAAAAAATCCATCATTATACTTTTAACAATAAAACATCAACCTGCCGTTATAGTGAAAGGTTTTTTTTAAGTCTGTGTTGCATTATCTATATGTTGAAGGTGTTATTTGTAGGGGAAACTTTTATGGGTGATTAAATGCTACCTCGAAAAAAAAGTTATTCTCTGAGAGTAATTGAACTCAGAACATAAAGGGCCGTACCTAAATATTGCCAGAAATGTATAAGGCTTTAACTATTCTGTAGAAGCACCGCACCTTTGTTACGGTAGAAGAGGGTCGTACTATATACTACCAGAGATTGTGTCAAAAGTTTTATATTCTGCAGATCCACAACGGCTGTGATGCTGTGGTGAAAAACAAACTGAATGATTGCCGACATGTAAACATCAATAGATGGAGTACACATGTGTTCATATTTACATTAACACATACACATACATGTTAAACAGTAAGTCAAAACACGTGGTGTTGGTAGTTGTGAGTGTTGATAGTGTGTACGAGTGTTGATCTATTCATTGGAATCTTTGAGCATATTCTACAGTGGATATGGCGCATGTCTCTCGGACATGACACCCTTAATTTAATTTTGGATATATATACGGCCCCTTAATTGTAGAGCTAACTCAGTTGAAAGGACTCGGCTGCTATTTCTAGCTGTCGATAATCCTATTCACGCCACTGGGATGACGCTGGTACGATGTGTGTATTTAAAAAAATGCAACACGTCCTACGGGTCATTCGCAGATTTGCATTTGCTGTGTAAACACAGATAGTTAAATCTTCTCCCTTGTTGAAAATCCACGATTTGACTACTGTGATTTACCGATTAATGGTGAAATATATTTCTTTAATGAAATATATACAAGGAAGATTAATCATTTTAAAAGGTATCGATATATGAAGTTCTAGTTAAACTTTAATTAGTTACCTACCTAGCTGTGTGTGCTTACACATTTTACAAATTATCCCCTGTGATTGTTTCATATGTTTATTTTAGGTATATATATATATAAATGTCAATCAATTTCTAGTTGATATATATATATATATATATATATTAGAAAATGAAATTTTTTTTTACAAAATGAAAAAAATAACGGGACGTCCTAGACGAGTGAAAGTATAAGGAAAAAAAGCTGAAATCGAAAATGCAGCTGGAGTCTTTTTAAGAATATTTATTTGGTTCCTTTACCGGTTTCGCAGTTCTTGTGCTTTTCAAAAGTAGAATTGAGATGGAGGGTTTGTGGGTTTCTCCCGCATCCGGTTGGTGTTCGGGTGTTACTTCTGTTTTATATGGAAAAAAGTGGTTCGAAATGCTAGGTTTTTAGAAAAGGGATTTGGTTGGTTGAAGACTGTCACGTGAATAAGTATAATAAATTTCGTGCCAGTCGTGTTACAAAGTTCTTATTATATTTGCCTTTAAAAAAAAAGGGGGTGGGGTCAGATTGTATTTTCATATATGACTGAAATTTGGTTGGTTGATGCAGTCACGTGAATAAGCACATCAACTTTTGTGCCAGTTTGTGTTTGAGTTTCTTTTTACTTAAAAGATTGGCTCAAAAGTTTTTTTTATAAATGTAATTTGATTGGTTATAAATGAAATTATGACTGTCACTTGAACAAGTACATTAAATTCGCGCCCGTATTTGGGAATTTTTTGTAGCCATTTAAAGAATGTTGTGCCAAACAAAAGATAATGGTCAAGAAAAGAGGGATGGGGAGAATTGTTCTGGTTCTGGATGGGGAGAATTGTTCTGGGTATGGCTGATGTGCTGAGGTGTCAAAATTCATACTTTCTATTGAAATAAAGAAAGTAGAGATATGTATTTTTAATTGTGTGCTGGTGTGTGTGTGTGTAGGAAAATGATTCTTTGAGTAGAAATGGGGGAGGGAGTTATGTGTGTGTGTGTATGGGTGTTATATGGGTGTGTGTGTATGTGTGCATGGGAGTACGGTTAGCATCTTAAGATGGAGAGAATATATATTTGTGTGTGTGTGTATGTGTGTGTGTAGGAAAATGATTCCGTTAGTAGAAATGGGGGAGGTAGTTATGTCTGTGGGGGGTATGGTTAGCATGTTCAAGGTGTTAGAGTATTAACGTATGTTAAGGTTTATTTAGCTCTGGTTTTTATTTTCGAATATAGAAGGTGTTATGTCTGTGTGTGTATGTATGTGTCTATATTTAATGCTGGTCTATATATTTGAATAAACATATTTTCCTTATTTATTCGTATTTGTCAGCGCAAAGATAAAATGGGAAGACTTGGAATTTGGGTGTCTTATCACTTGCGCATATGTCTAGATGTGCACTGAGTGGTATGTGTCTTGTGGTAGGATCTTGTAATTATTGGCGATGACTTGTCATTCTGTTTCTGAGTGTGAGTTTAGTTTGTCCTATATAATCTTCATTGCAACCCTTTACATTTAATGGCATAAATTAAATTTTTTGATGAGCAACTGAAGTGATTTTTTTACAACAAAATTCTGTCCTGATTGAAATATATGCATGTTGCCTTCAATGAGGTGAGTGCAGGTTCCACAATTAGAGCGACCACCTTTTTTGACAGTTGATTGTCGGTTTGTAGTAGGTAATTTGGCATTGGTGAGTAATGTTTTTAGTGATTTCAGTTGTCTTTTGCTTTTGATTATTTTGTGTGTTTCAAGGGCTTTTTTCATTCTTGGATCTTTTTCAATAGTGGGATGTTCTTGTGAATAATGTTGTAAGCTTCCGCATTTCTTGGGTTGTGTGTTGAGATATATGATAGAATATTGGACGTACCTTGAATTTGTTTAGTTTTCGTAATTCATCAATGAATATT
>OZ024741.1:137588170-137593170 GCA_964016885.1 Eledone cirrhosa | reverse complement strand
TTTTGGAGCTCTTATTTTCATGGTACTCACCGTTTGGGATTTTAGAGGTTGGCAGGTCTGTGGTCGTGAATTAATTGTAAGGCAAAACCCGTGGACAAAATTATTTAAATAAAAAGGAGATATCGGTAATGAAAATCTTAAAGAGGGTTGATCTGTAGTAAAAATCTTTAAAAAAAATGGTTTGCAGCTTATACTCTTTTAGTCATACTTATTTTATTCCTTTAACGGAATACACTTTCTTGCAAACACCCTATCTGCGAATAACACGATATCGTGATGTGTTGTTTACTATCGTAGCATTAGAAGTGTCATGAAATATTCCTCCTTGAGGATCTCATCCCTGGAGGCTTTGGGATGTTCATAAATATTTCCCTTCCTCGACTAAACAATAAAAATATATAAATATAAAATATGCATGTCCCCAGACTGAAATTGGTAATATAATTAATTAATGGTTTCTAATTTAGACACAAGGCCAGCAATTGATTCAAAGGTGCGGGAAGTCGATTACATCGACCCTAGTAGTTGACTGGTACTTTATTTTATTAATCTCGGAATGATGAAAAGGAAAGTTGACCTTGGCAGGATTTGAACTCAGAATATAAGGAACCGGAAGAAATAACTCTACCATTAAACAATCTGTTCCAGTTAATCCATAGGCTGGTAATTGTCATACAGGGATGGGACACCTTTCCACAGAGAAAAAATTGGATACTGACAGTTATTTCCGGATATAAATTTCTCCCACAAAATAAATATATATTTTTTTATACGATATACTTCCCTATAGATACACAATCAGTGTATATTGCATAGCATCGAAAAACTGCTTATATGTATGTCTGTCTGTGTGTGCGGTTGGTGGGGTTAGACCTCCCTAGATTTCGACGGTGAGTGTTCCATATGTTTGATCAACAGAAGAAGTTGCTTGTAACATTATCATGCACGTGGCTGAGACTTCATACACTCGAACTCTTCTGGGAGGGGGATAAGAGAAGCTTAGTTCTGAGAGAGATTTGGCCTGACACAAACAGTGACAAGACTGACCCTCTGGATTACAGGCACAACTCATTGTTGCCTATATCTTGATGAAGGGCCCAATACCCTTGAACAGTGAACTAGTGTGTGAGTTTTAACCTAACGTTAAACACTTATTATACACATTACTATGAATCCATTTATAATATGCTTAACAGATAGATTATAGTGATGCGTGATGTGTGATCAATTGAACATTGTTTTGTAAAGACAACAGGGTGTAGACGCCTCGGACAATATATATACATATATATATATATATGTATGTATATCTATACTACCCTAAGTATTGAGTACTTTGGTGCGTTATGGTCCACTTGGTTCCTTACCACATTTCCTTCGTTATTTATATATATATATATATATATATATATATATATATATATATATATACACATCAATTTATACAGTTGCAATACAGACATGCACATAATTATAGCTGTCGAAACGGACGGAGCTCAGCCGTCGGGGTCCTGAATCTTTTCATATATATATATAAGTAGAGAGAGAGAGAGAGAGAGAGAGAGAGAGGGGGACATACTTATTGATGCACCAAATGCTATATACAAGCATGCATGCACACATATGTAAAACGATTTATAACAAGTTTTAAAAAAATATGTCTATGCGTAGACGAATTGTGATATTTTAGAAAACTGACGAAAATAAACGTATGCATGTGTGTGTGTATATATATATATATATATATATGTGTGTGTGTATGTATATATATATATGTGTGTGCGTGTGTGTGTTTGTGTGTGTGATCCATAAATACATCCCATAGCCTTATAGTTACATAGTTACTTTTAAACATACCTGAAACAATGCAATAGAGAGACACATACATACAAACACAGAAGGAAAGGGTGTATAGATATGGTTTAGCAAAATTATTAAACTCATATCTACATGTATTTCAAATAATTATATATTTACGTATTCACACGATATATGCTCACATACATACATACATACTTACATACATACATACATTCATGTATGCATACATAAATACATACATATATACATGCATGCATACCTACATATATACACACACACACGCTTGCATACCTACATACATGCATGTATAAATACATATATACATGCATACCTATTTACATACATACATAGATACATCCATGCATCATGCATCATCCATGGAATTGCATTTTTTCGTTTTGTTTTGTTTTTTTCTTTTTTATGAAGTGTGTAAAATTGTGATTGTATTTATAAGCCATGAATAAATACTTCCAGTGGATAACTGCCACGACATCACATCTTCTGCACTCGTTGCTGATGTTATGATAGATTGCATTGCCTCGTTGTACGGAAGTTTAAAAAAATAACTCTAGAGATGCACACAGCAGTTGTCGTTAGTCTTGCCTTTACTGCAATAGGAACAGCAGCAACACTGTGTTGTTGTTGCAGCAGTGGTAGTGCTGATGTTGCAGTGGAATCAAAACTGGTAGTAGCAGCAGCATTAGTAGTAGTAGTAGTAGTAGTAGTAGTAGTAGTAGTAGTAGTAGTAGTAGTAGTAGTAGTAGTAGTAGTAGTGGTGGTGGTGGTGGCAGTCCTGCATGTGGCAGTGGAAGCAGCTGCTGCAATAGTGAAGGGTAGGGGTGGGTAGGTGTGGCTGTGGTTGTTGTGGTTGTGGTTGCGGTGTTGGTCGTAGTGGTGCTTGTAATGGTGTTTGTGGTGGTGGTTGTTGTGGTGATTGTGCTAAATTTTAGAGACGCCAAAAGAAAAGGGGAGATAATTTCAAGATATTTAAAATCAAACTCTGAGTAAACGTGGTGCTGTCGGAGGGGATACTCATATTTATTTTTAAGTAAATCTAGACATGTTTCTGTCTATTAGAACTCATCAGCATGCTACAACGAGCTGCAAGTAGTTTTGATGGTAGTTCGAATCGTAATAGTTGTTAAGAGTGGTGTGGTATTATTGCTGTGGAGGTGTGTGGTAAGGGTGTGGCGATCAGAATGTCGTGATCTCGAATACTGGACTGGGTTATGTGTTGTGTTCTTGAGCAAAACATTTCATTTCATCTTTCTCCTGTATACTCAGCTGAAAAAGAGTACCGGCGATGTACTGTCGTCCTGTCCAGTAAAGAGTCTTGTAATCTCGGTCGCTTCACGACATGGAAACCAGGATAAGCACCGGACTGATGATGGTCCGGACTGAAGAAGAAAAGGAGGAGGTATAATGTAAAAGTGGACGTAATATATGGGTCAGAGTGATCTTTGCATTGATGTGATGGTCTTTTTAGCCCATTGTCAGACATATGCAAGTAGGCATTATATCCAGGACCGTTTCATATCTACAGCGAATCTAGAAACATATCATATGGGTGTGTTATTTTATGAACAAATTTGGCCGATATTTCTAAGTCAAACGTCGATACGATGGTTGTGGTGTTGGTACTAGATCTTCTCATTCTTCTTCATCCTTTAATTCCTGTGAGGGTCATAGGGGTAGAGTCCGAAAAAACTCCCTCCAGCGGGTCCTGTCAGAAGCAACCTTCTTCAACTGATCAGGTCGGATCCCCAAGCGTGACCAGCCAAGCTCATGGATGTTATCCAGCCATTTTGTTTGAGGTCTACCCCTGGGTCCCTTGCCGTTTGGTTTTACCGATAAGATATGTCCAGCGATTCTTTCCCGAGACATTCTAACCACATGCCTATAGTATCGGAGCTGTGATCTTTCAATTCGGATAAGTAGCGGCTCTACCTGGAGTGACACTCTGATCTCCGAGCTAAGCACTCTATCGAGAAACCTTACTCCAAACACCCTTCGCAGGAAACCCATTTCAGCCGCTTGAATTCACGATCTTATTCTTTCAGTCATTACCCAACATTCATGACCATAGGTACTAGATCTGCGAGAAATAATAGTCAAATGACCACTACAAATTACTGCTACTACTGCTACTACTACTGATGCTGCTACTACTACTGATGCTATTACTATTACTCCTGCTGTTACTACTACTGCTGCTCTTGCTGTTACTACTACTGCATGTTTATTACTACTGCTGCTGCTGTTGTTAATGCTACTACTACTACTGCTGCTGATGTTAATGCTACTACTACTAATACTGCTGTTTCTGCTGCTGTTACGACTACTACTACTACTACTACTACTACTACTACTACTATTGCTGCTGCAGCAGCTGCTACTACTACTACAAATACGACTACTGTTGCTGTTCTGCTACTACTACTACTACTACTACTACTACTACTACTACTACTACTACTACTACTACTACTACTACTGCTGCTGCTGTTGCTGCTTCTACTGCTACGACTACTACTGCTGTTCTGCTACTGTTACAACTATTTCTACTACTACTACTACTACTACTACTACTACTACTACTACTACTACTACTACTACTGCTGTTGCTGCTGCTGTTGCTGCTACTACTGCTACGACTACTACTGCTGTTCTGCTACTGTTACTACCACTACTATTACTACTACTGCCGCCGCCGCCGCTGCTGCTGCTGCTGCTGCTGCTGCTGCTACTATTGAGTCTGTTGCATGTTTCCATGTGTATCTACAGCTGATAGTCCGACAATGTGTTACTTCCCTTTATATTGTCATCCATTAAACAGTCAGCTTGGATGGAATATCATACACACTGTCAGAAGTGACACTGGTGATGGTGATGGTGATGGTGATGGTGATGGTGGTGATGATGTTGGTGATGGTGATGGTGATGGTGGTGATGATGGTGTTGGTGATGGTGATGGTGATGTTGGTGATGGTGATGGTGATGGTGATGGTGATGGTGGTGATGATGGTGTTGGTGATGGTGATGGTGGTGATGTTGGTGATGGTGATGGTGATGGTGATGGTGATGGTGGTGATGATGGTGTTGGTGATGGTGATGGTGATGTTGGTGATGGTGATGGTGATGGTGATGGTGATGGTGGTGATGATGGTGTTGGTGATGGT
>OZ024741.1:137583170-137585670 GCA_964016885.1 Eledone cirrhosa | reverse complement strand
ACCCGGAATAACGTATATATATATATATATATATATATATATATATATATATATATATATATATATATATATATATATATATAATTGTGTGTATATGAGAGAGTATCTGGCGTGATTGAATGATTGATTAAAAGCGATAGAAGAATTTATAGATTTATTGATTGATTGATTGATTGGTAAAGTAATAACGAAATAAAAGCCTCAACGCGGACCCTGATTATGCTAGAATTAACATATATATCATCAAATGCGTTCCATCCGCGACCACTTTGTCCATTAATCTATATAACAATGTATCCCTTTTTATTACGATAGAGTAACAATATATTTACAAAGACGTATCTCCCATGACTGTACACCTTTATTTAATGCTATCTCTAACATTATATGTTAGTGCTATTTCTAGCATTATGTAAGCTGAGTAGGACGTCTGAATGTGGCAACTCAATCAGCAAGAAACAACAGCAACCGAATCCCGTCAAATGCACGAAATCAATTCAACCCTTTAATGTTCAAACCGGTCAAAACCGGCCAGAATTCTCTACCCCTTTCTGTTGAAACTGGCTGTAACTGGTCGTTCAAACTGATGTTAAGATATTGTTCTCAAAATAAATACTTTCAAAATCTCATAGATTCGATATTATGTGAGATATTATGCGAGGTAAAGCCTCTATACATAGTATTATGAAAACATAATACTATGTATAGAGTAATGTGAATGTTAAAGGGTTAAAACAGACCGAATACACTAAACAAATGTCAAAGGATAATCACGACTGTAAGGCTTTTGATTATAGATCTAATCGATCATGGATTATTGGGACTACACAACAAGTAAGTATATAACTGGTATTCCAACCTGGTTGGAATTTAAACTCATAGTGTAGAATATGTATTCTTATTTTAACAGAAAACTAGAGATTATTTGGAAGATAAATAGTTCATTGAATCTGGCCCTAGTAGATATCTGGTATATATTTACGATTAGGCTGAGGTTAAGTACTTCAGAGTATGATTCTGCGTGCTAAATACACTTGCGGTAGGCAATATCGCTATTGGAACATCGGTTAACTGAAATTACCCAATCAACTATTATATATAATCTACCCTCAGTGGTATTTAAAATCTAAATAAAAAATACAACCAGGGTAGATAACTCTAACAATAACATCCAAGCAAAGTTTTTCTTTAAAATAAAGACGATGCAGTTGTGTGGATCTTGACTTCAAAGCTTGCTCGTGGCAGTACTGCATGTGTTTTCCATCCTATCACCGTAGGTCACTCAACTTGGCAAGAATTAGAAGTAATCAATACAATCATAAATAGTGGCTCCTCCATCTGTTGTGACGATGAGCATTTAATCGTTTGATCAACTGAATATCCGGCTCGTGACAAGGATACGTTATTTTAAGAATACTAATATTCTTCTTTTAATGTCATAACTGATCGGCAACAATGCGATGAATAGTTATGACATAAATATATGTGTGTGTGTATGTATGTATTTATGTTTGTATGCATTTATGTATGTATGTCATCGTCATTCATCAACATATGGTTTTCATGCTCAGCGCCTCGTTAGTAAGGCGCTATATCGAATGTTTTCCCATGGGCCACTGCATGGAGGTGAGGTTGGCTTAGTCACCTACTAATATTCACCAATGAACATAGTTATATGCCTAAACAATAATATGAAGATAACTGCAACATCAATCACAGCAAAAAACAACAAAACAATATTGTATACTCTAAATTACAGGTAATATCGATCAGACAAGCTTCCACACAGATTGGTTGTCACTTCTCATTGAAACATCCGAACACCATAATATACACACTTATAACAATACGGAAATGTAAAAGATAGTAATCCTAGACAGAAACTGATTTGCGCTAAGTTGGGCTTTCCTCGCACGTCTCTCACCTGGGTCTCCCTTGGTCAGAGGTAACGTAAGGCCCAGGACGTTTGAAAGGGACAACCAGGTCTAGGGATTGCTAAGATTCAGCTAAGCTAGACTAAGAAGACTTAATGTGAGGACCTCCACTGCATCTAGAGGTTTGATGGATAGTCACTAAAATATTGTTGAATTCAAATACCCTTGTAGATAGTTGTTTGTTTTTGTACTATCATGGTGTCCATCTACCTTCTACAAACTAGGATGAGGCCTTACAATGGCTTTGCCGGTTTAGCTACTGACGACCTTATCATGTTACCTGTAGTATATAATGATCCCGCAACTTATGTGAAAGATCATATAAATCTCAGCAGTTATAGAATGGAATCGTCCCCAAGATTTTGGTAAGTGGAACACTTTTCATCATATATTCTTTATAATTAGAACTGTAACAATAACAAGAATAACCTACGTTAACAAGAGTTGCAGAAAGTGCTAGTATAAACTTCCTCATCAGTAGTAGTAGTAGTAGTAGTAGTAGTAGTAGTAGTAGTAGTAGTAGTAGTAGTAGTAGTAGTAGTAGTAGTAGTAGTAGTAGCAGCAGC
>OZ024741.1:137575670-137580670 GCA_964016885.1 Eledone cirrhosa | reverse complement strand
AGTTGAGAGAGAGAGAGATTGTGGCACGGAAACAGAGGAGAATTGTGTGGGTTGTTTAACACACACACGTACGCACACACATACGTATACAATAAGCTTACAAGTATATATACACAGGTATATATTAGAATAAGGAGAAAGACACATACTAAACCTGGTGGTTATATAAGAAATCAAATAGTAATAACAAGAATAGTGTGTGCGTGTGTATATATATGTGTGTGTGTGTGTGTGTCAGCATTATTAATCTTTTTGTCATCTTTAACTTGTCGGACGTCACCACGAGGCGGACGACCTTATAGAACAGAATAAGGGTGGCAGTCGTCAGACAAAAAGGTTAATAACTGTTTTCTACTTTTGGCACAAGGCCAGCAATTACACAGTGTATTACTGGTACTTTATTTTATCGACCCCGTAAGGATGAAAGGCAAAGTTAACCTCGGCGTGATTTGCCATTCTGAGTTCAAATCCCGCCGAGGTTAACTTTGCTTTTCATCCTTACGGGGTCGATAAAATAAAGTACCAGTAATACACTGGATAATTGCTGGCCTTGTGCCAAAAGTAGAAACAATTATTAACCTTTTTGTCTGACTGCCACCCTTCTTCTGTTCTATAAGGTCGTCCGCCTCGTGGTCACGTCCTACAAGTTAAAGATGACATTTCCCCAGAGGACAGTGAAGGAGACTCGTTGGAACAGCCACTCCACCTGATGGGGCTCACACATACGGGCAGCCAACTCCGCTTCGATAGCAGTGAACAGAGATGTGGTCCGAGGGTCAAGAACGCTGGAACTCTCCACTGCTACAGGATCAATTGTTTCTATATTTGGAGCAGGGCTAGTAATTTGAAAGGAACGAGAAGGTCGATTAAATCGAATCCAGTGCAATTCTGGTACTTTATTTTATTGATCCCTTAAGGATGAAAGGCAAAAGTAACCTCGGTGGTATTTGAACTCAGAACGCAAAGGGTCGTAACTATATGTCACAAAGCATGTTGTCTGACGCTAGAGACAAGTGCAGCAAATTGTAAGGAAGTGAATATCGATTACATCGACTATATTACTTAACTAATCGACCTAGGAGAGATAAAACACAAAACCGTTCATTTGATCATAAAGAGCTGGAACCTATAGAGCACTCCATTTTCCCGATTTTCTACCGCCATTACGAAGACACAGGAAACAGCGAAAGTTTTCACATTTAGTAAAATGAGTAAAAACATTGATGGACCTTTGTCGGTTTCCATGATGAATGTTCCAGCTGTTCAATCACCTGAACGGCTTGCAAAAATAATTAAAATATATGTGGCTGAGCGTTCACCAGGTACGACCCCCTTAAGTTATTTCTTGGGTATATCCGGCGTGACAAGTCTGGCCGCTCACGATTACGTTATAGATAATCCGGTGGGGTTTTATAAGTTTCCGTATACTTAATTTTAATCACAAAATATGGATCGACTCAAATTTATGTTATATTGCAATCACCCAAGACGCCACCTAAAGTTATCGAACATGGATCCTAATAATTCTGGGGCGATCCTCTTAACCATTCAAACATTCTACGTTCACAGGCACAAGTGAACAATAAAAGAGAAATAGAATGATAAAATAAGAACCAGGAATACAGTTCTGCCCAACAGTGAGGAGTGTTAACCAAACAGTGATTCGAGTTACACCATACAAACCCTCGGATTACATTGACAAACACCAAAGACAATCAGATCTTTGATCACTAGCAGATTTAGCCTCGATAATTCTGTCACATACACACCCACCTTCTATAGAAATCTCATGTGGTTAATGATAATGGTTTCTGATTTAGGCACAAGGTCAACGATTTTAGGGAAGGAGAAAGTCGATGAAATCGACCCCAGTGCATTATTGGTGCTTCATTTTATCAATCCGTTAAGGATGAAAGGCAAAGTTAACCTCGACGGGATTTGAACTCAGAATGTATAGGGACGTAACTCTACTGATACTGTTAATCCCCCACCCACATGTAGTTAATAATAATAATAATAATAATAATAATAATAATAATAATAATTTCTACTATAAGCACAAGGCCAGCAATTTGAAGGGGAGGGGAAGGTCAATTAAAACGACCCCAGTGCTTACTGTGCTTTATTTTATCGACCCCCTAAAGATGAAAGGCAAAGCTAACCTCGGTGGGATTTGAAATGAGAACATAAAGGGCCGTAATTTTATGCTGCAAAGCATTTGGTCCGACGCTCTATCGATTCTGCGAATCCAATAATTTCTTTTTTTGGCGTCATGGGCCAAGTTGTTGGGGCAAAAACAAGGACGAAAAACAACAATTGGGTTTACATCGCGTCAAAGGAAAAGAAACATCAATAGCGGGACAACAGTAGATTTAACATTAATCTTAAAGCTATAAGAAAAGTCAACTAGGAAGAGGATAACAGGTTAGGGAAATTGAAGGAAAAACCTCACAAAAACTGTGGATTATTCTGTTGCATCAAAACTATTGAAAGTATTGCAACGGTAATTCTTAATAATATCTTTTATTGGCCAGAAGGTTGGATGGTGTTAGGGCTATTGCGCTAACGAAAAACTATACAGTGGTGTTTATCTGGAGAAAAGGAGCCTTCACCAAAAGGAAACTCTAGATATAATAATGATGGTTTCTGATTTAGGTACAAGGCCAACAAATTTGAAGGAAGGGAAAGTCGATTAAATAGATCCCAGTGTGTCACAGGTACTTTATTTTATAGAGACCGTAATGATGAAAGGCAAAACCAACTTCGGTGAGATTTGAAATCAGAACAGGAAGAACTGTCACTCTATACCATAAAGCATGGTGTCCGATGTTCTACCGACCATAACAATAATTGTTTCTACCTTTGGCACAAGGCCAGCAATTAAGTACATTACTGGTACTAACAATAATGATAACTAGAAACGATTACAAGAGTAATGTTGATTTGGTTTTGAATACGTAGAAAATAATATTTGTTTTATTCATTTATTTATTTTCATTTGGTGGGGATATTGTAATTTCAAATCATTTTAATCCCATTATCATTATTGTATCGAGACTTTCGCTATTATGCTTTCCCATACGCCTTCAGTTTGATTTATAGACCGAGTCAACCCACATGAGGAACAAAGCTTGTCACATCAAAAACGTCATAAAAACAACAATAATAACAATCATCTTTTCTAATTAATCAAAAGGACAGCAATTACGAGGAAAGTCGATTAAATTGCCACCCACTACATGGATGTTCTCTTATTTTATCGACTATGGAAAGATGAAAGACAAAGTTGGATTCAATCGATCCTAACCATACACAAAAATTCATATGAAACATGAATAAGGAGTATATATATATATGAACAGATGCGGGACCCCGACGGCTGAGCTCCGCTAGATCCGAACTCATATTACCCACTGTACTACCCCAAGTATCGAATACTCTGGTACGTTATGGTCCACGTTGTATCTTACCGCACCCTCTTCGTTATATCTATCTATCTATATCTATATATATGTGTGTGTGTGTGTGTGTGTGTGTGTGTGTGTGTGTGTGTGTGTGTGTGTGTGTGTGTGTGTGTGTGTTATAAATACATAGATATGTGTGTCCCTGTGTGTGTATGTGTGTGTATATATATATATATATATATATATATATATATATATATATAGTTATACAATCCAATCCAATCCAGGGCCTTCTCAGTCCTGTTGGATGAAACCTTCCCTGGTTGACCCCCACTGCTTTTTCTTTGGTTTTACTTATGTCTTTAGGTGTGTAGACGTACTCACCACGCTTGGCCAATTGCGGATTGGAGAAGCTATTTAACCCATAATTCAGTTACAATAACGTTACGATATTAATCGTTTCTAGCTTAGGCACAAGGTCAAAAATTTGGGATATGGGGTAACTTGATTATATCGACAACAGTATTTAACTGGTACAACGGAACAACGAAAAGCGAAGCTGATTTCAATCAATCTTAACAATGAAGATTGTTCAAAAGTGATATGCATAATGAAGGTATGTTTTTCTTTTAGTAATATAATATCGTCAAAATAGGAATAAATACAACTAAAAGAAAAACAAGACCAAACTTTGTAAAATAGATTCAGTGTTTACAGTATATATATATATATATATGGGGGGGGGGAGGTATGCATATATATCTATATATTTCTCTATATATATATCTCTTTTCTCTCTCTCTCTCTCTCTCACTATATATATATATATATTATATATATACATACGTACATCCACATACATACACACATACACACACATATATATATATGATTAAATCTTAACCATCTAACATCTCAGAGTATGTCATGTATCATTTTATTTTATCTGATGAAGACGTACTGTTGTACCTCTGAAATATGTATAATAAAATTTAATTGATCACAAGAACATCTATTTTATTAATATTTGAATTTAATATATATATATATATATATATATATATAGAGAGAGAGAGAGAGAGAGAGAGAGAGAGAGCGAGAGAGAGAGGGGGGGTCAGAAAGAGAAATGATGATTTAATACGAATGAAACAGTTCTAGTCCTGTAGAAGTGGAGAAGTCATTTATGTATATAATAAAGATGTTTCTACTCTACCAATGTATTGAGAACCTTTTATATCTCTGGTTACCCCCGACACAACTCGGGATCTATCCATTTATATACATATGTATATATATATAATGTATAATAAACAATACAATATAATTACCTCATTACCAGAGGTTTCCCGAATAAGACGAATACAAGAAACGTCCTCTTTCGTTCGTCAGACAAGGCAATTTAAAACATAGTTTTAAATTGTTTTAAATTGCCTTGTCTGACGAACGAATGAGGATGTTTCTTGTATTCGTTTTATTCGGGAAACCTCTGGTAATGAGGTAATTATATTGTATTGTTTATTATACATTAAATGTAGCTGTGTAACTTACATAGAGCACTCTTCACTCCTATGACTTTTTCAATTTTCAAAACGGAAA
>OZ024741.1:137573834-137575470 GCA_964016885.1 Eledone cirrhosa | reverse complement strand
TATGTATATATATATACATAGCCTTCTATCTATCAATACATCTGAATCGCTCTCTTACTCTACTTCTTTAGTTACGTCTCCATCTCACACTACTGCCCTTCTCTCTGCTCCGTCTCTCGATCAACAACACCGGCTAACTACCAAGTCAAGGATAAGACTTAACCTGTAGAGGCTTCAACTGCAGCTCCTACATTTCGCCTGTTTGCGGAGATTTTTGTTTTGTTTTGTGTTCTTTTGAAGAACGACAGAGCGAAAGAAAGATAGACAGCAAAAACAGGACAAACAGAAGGAAGAGAAAAATAAGACGACGAAGAAGAAGAAGAAGAAGAAGAAGAAGAAGAAGAAGAAGAAGAAGAAGAAGAAGAAGAAGAAGAAGAAGAAGAAGAAGAAGAAGAAGAAGAAGAAGAAGAAGAAGAAGAAGAAGAAGAAGAAGAAGAAGAAGAAGAAGAAGAAGAAGAAGAAGAAGAAGAAGAAGAAGAAGAAGAAGAAGAAGAAGAAAGAAGAATGAAGGCTGATCTAATACAAGCAAAACAATGAAGACAGCTTGAGTGATTCCGACATCGGAACTGGGAAGGAAAATTGCCACCTAGTCGAGAACAAACACAACAATAAAAAGACGGTCGAAGATGTGCCAACGAGATGAAGGATAGCTATATAAGTGAATAAATGTATATGTACAGTGATGTGCAATCTTTTCTATACTCCATACATCACAACAATGAAAGCAAGCTCTGTGAAGGCAATCATCAATATATGGTAAGCCAATTTAACTTATAATATCACGTATTTATTTATCATTGTATAATTGATTGAGGCAGACGACCAAAATATTACGGCTGTTTATATGGTGTTTTGTTATAACGGTGTTAGAATGGTGTTGTTTTTTTCCTACGGGTCTGTATGGGCCCAGCAAATCTATGCTTGTGAATATGAATATATAAACGTGTGTATGCATATAAAAATGTACACATTTATATATATATATGTGTGTGTGTGTGAATGGCTGTGTATATATGAATGTATAATATATATATATATATGTATATAATACATGACTTTGTAATATAAATACATGTATATATACAGCTATGTATTTATCTATATAAACAAAATTATGTGAATCTCTCTATCCTAAAACATACATATAATTTCATGTGTGTAATTATGTATATATATATATATATATATATATATATATATATATATATATATATATATATATACATGGGTATCTATTTAAATGTGTATGTATATGTGCATGTATGCATTTATAAATGTATATACATGTCGTTGTCGTTGTTGTAATCCAGGTCCGCCCGACCGACGAAACATATGATCAAAGCTTATCCAACCATGGCTATCACATCTTTCATCCTAGCTTATACACATAGAAGTATTTCTTTATCGAATGCGTTAGATATATAAAGAAAGATTTGCCTACTATTTCTAACAGGTCGAGTATTGGATCGTATATAATCATCATGTGTAATTAGTAGGCCTCTCTGCGTGTATAATGGATGCTCCACACACATACACATACACACTCACATATACACACACCGCGCACCCACACAGACACACAGACACACACACATACACATATATATATATATATATATATATATATATATATATA
>OZ024741.1:137566334-137568834 GCA_964016885.1 Eledone cirrhosa | reverse complement strand
GGTTTCTTGAAAGCAAATATATCTGTTTTCAGTCATCAGAATGAATAAAACATGGTGTTTTTATTATCCATATTTAATAAAAACAGCATGTTTTATTCATTCTGATGACTGAAAACAGATATATCTGCTTTCAAGAAACCACTGGTAAATGAAATAATTATCTTATGTTGTTCATTACATAACTAATAAGCTCTGTAACCTACACAGAGCACTCTTTTTTCATGTACCTTTCCGACGGAATTACTTCATTTACACACATATATATATATGGTACTTTATTTTATATGTATATATAATGTTATAGAAATGTCTTCTACAAAACAAGAGTTGTTTCATTTTTTTAAATCATCAGGCGCTACTTTATCTCAAATGAATGAAAGACTTCTAGCCTTGTAGAAGTTATTTCTATGTATGATTGTTTGAATTTGCGTATATGTGCGATATGTGTGTTTATACAACTGTATGTATCTATGGATATTTCTGTACATAGGTTGTGATTTGTATTTTTGCGTATATACATATATATATATATATGTGTGTGTGTGTGTGTGTGTGTGTGTGTGTTCATTTTATTAAGACATGCTGACATAACTAATATACAGATTTATCTGTTATTTCTATAACTTCTATATATAACCATTCGTATTTCAGATGAGATTATGAATACATATATTCACATTATTCAATGTTACCTTATTATTTAAGTTATATAAACTTAAATGTTTTATATGCTTATTTTACTGTATCTTACCTTTTTTAACTCAGTGAACAAATTATTACAATTAACTACCTCACTCTAAACAGATTTCACCTTCACTTGAGTCTGACATGGGTGCACAGGGAGCCTCAAGATGTAGCACTAGCATGCAAGGAGCTGTATTAGTCGTTGGAACTCCAAGAGGGCTGCATGTTATGAATGGGGGAAATTATACAAATTAATTGTTTCACATAAAACTGTCACCTTTATTTATTCGATAAATATTTAAATAAAATTAAAAAAGAAATAAAGTTTCAAATTATACTGAATGCATTGCAGATTACTATAATAATAGTTAATAACAAATCCCTCATTGGTCACGAATGACCATTGGATTTACACCTAGAAAACTTCTCTGCCAGGGCACTTGTCTAGGCAAAGTTGTTTGTTTGAAGACCAGTAGTCGCTCATGCATACCAGTCTCTTTCTCCACGCCACCGATGTTGTCCAAAGGAAAAACAATGGCCGATACAACTTGGCACCAGTGGCATCGCAACTCTTTTCTACATCTGAATGAACTGGAACAGCGTGGAAATAAAGTATCTAGCTCAAAGACACAATGCACCACCCGGTCAGGGAATCGAACTCACGACTTCACGTTTGTGAATCCGACGTTCTAACCTCTAAGCAACGTGCCTTTACTATAGATAAATAAATCAGTTAAAGTATTCCTGGAGAAGGAAATAAGTGGATGGAAACATCTGCGGAGAACCAATCCCTGCCCCTCTCCTGAGAGAGAAAAGGGTTTTCACAATGTTCCAATGGTTCGTAAGTCCCCCAATAACCTTTACATTAAAACTTAATTTTCAACGTAATAATTTTATCAGCTTTAGATTTTGTAGAAGCGGTGGTGACGCTGAAGAAATACATCCAAAATAGGGGTGTTAGTTGAATTACATTTGGGAAACTCGAGCTTAAAGAAATATTCCTGTTGCATTTTAAGAAATATGTAGCTATATCTTATTTAGGGGCGTCACTATCATTAGGCCAAATAAGTAGCCGTCTAGGTTGTATGGCTGAACCATAACTTTTCACATTTTATTCCAAACATTTTTAATTAAATAAAATAAATAAATTGTAATTTCCTGTGATCAATATATAAATCTTTAAAAATCTTTGCTATGAAGCAGCGTTATGGAAATGTCCAATGGGGTGACGAGAGTCGTAGTTTAATTATTTGTACAATGAATTAACCTGCATTCGTGTTGACACGAAATGTTCTTAGTATCAGGAGAACAAGACATAATGGGACGCATATTGTACAAAGAAGATAATATAAATGAAAATAGAAATCCTGAATTTTTTGAATTTCACACTAATAGTAGAGCCTCAGTGCTTACCATATCGTTGGTTTGAATAGATGAAACCTAGTTCAGTTTGTGATTTTGTATTTGATTCTCGGATATGGCTAGTTTTGGTTGTCGTCAAGG
Organism: Eledone cirrhosa; assembly: GCA_964016885.1. Lineage (NCBI taxonomy): Eukaryota > Metazoa > Mollusca > Cephalopoda > Octopoda > Eledonidae > Eledone > Eledone cirrhosa. The sequence goes on along the minus strand of OZ024741.1, from coordinate 137,566,647 downwards.
AATGCTTCCAGTTTCCAGGAAGAACAATATCACGGTATACGATACATTTATTGTAATATATATATATATAAATCAGGATAGATTCAGTTTGAAACTGGTTAGATCATTACTCAACAGAGTACTCGATACTTGAGGTAGTAGAGTATGATTATATTATAAACAGTCGGGACTCGACAGCTGAACTCTTGCCGTTTTAACAGCTAGTTTCAATCTTTCTAATCTACTTCATTTTAGAATTGTTTCCTCGTGTAAGCGTTAGTGCTTTAGTGTCTGTTTGGCGGTGCAAGAGATGTCAACATGAATGGACCTGTTA
>OZ024741.1:137556334-137563834 GCA_964016885.1 Eledone cirrhosa | reverse complement strand
TTGCTTGTTTGTTTATTTTATTTTGTCTTCTTTGCGCATGCGTTTGCGTGTGTGTATAGTGTTTTGTTTGCTGTGTGATGGGTGACTAGTGTGTGTTTATGTGCTTGTTGTTATTGTGCTTGTGTATGTATTTATTTATTTATTTATCTTATTTTATTTACTTATTTATACTTCTCTTAGGTCAGTGTTGTTTGTTTGGGTGTTGTTCTTATTCCATTCATTCTTTCTGTTTAGCTTTGGTCTTCTAATTTCTATTTCACTGGCCTCTCTGATTTGCCTATCTGCTGGGTCATTTCTATGTTTAGATATTATTCTAATTTCTATGTTGTCTATGTTACCGTCATGTTGTTGTCTAGCATGTTCATATAGTATTGAACCGTTTTTTCGTCCTTTTAGTTCCCCCCAGTGTTGGTCTATCCTTTCACCTATGCTACGAGCTGTCTCACCTATGTATGTTGTTGTCATGTTTCTGCAAGTACCCTCTGTACATCTTATGCTATAGACTACGTTTCTAGTTTTACAGTTTATCCGGGGGTTCACCTTACATATGATACATTTCCTATTGGTACAGTGGGTTTTCTTAAATGGGTAGGTTTTGCTGATCAGGGATTTTATGGTGGTTCCTGGCTTTTCTACCACCTTTATTTTTAAGTAGGTCTTTCTCAGGGCCTTTCTACACTGGTTAGCTAATTTCCCTCCAGGGGTGGCGTCCACAAACATGACACTCTGGTATCTCTGGTTGTCGTACCATGAGGTGGCTTTCCCTATCTTATGTCTAGCCCTATCTAAGCTATTCCATGATTTGCTCCTGTATAATGGGCAAATTCCTTTCATGTCCAGTTCTATGAGGGTCTTATACTTTTCCATGGCTCCTTCGTATACTCTGACTCTGTCTCTCTGGTTGTAGCCAGAGAACTGCATGCGGTTGATGAAGTGTTGGATGTGTCTTTCCATTTCTGTTGGGTCGCACATGCGGGACACATTCTTCATCACTCGTACCAAATCTGCGATCAGAATATTAAACTTAGCACTACTGGACATTGCTGAGTTTTTGAGTATCAGGTATTTGGAGGCCATGGGTTTAGCATAGTGTGAGTGGAGAATTTGGGCTCTCTCGTCTATAGTGTTAATCCAGAGTTCTGTGTCTAATACAGGTAGTCTATTGTTAGGGTGTTTGGAAGGGAAGTCGATAGTTACAGTTATACTCTGGTGTATGGAATTAGCTATCTTCTGGATGCTTTCCATCGTGCTACGTTCTAAATCAAACTTGTTAGTGCTCTCTAGTGGGGGTGTTCTTATAACTATATTGATATTGTCTACATAACGTGAGTACATGATGAGGTCTATGGAGCTTTCATTAAGGAGATCTTTAAGTCTCCTTTCCCACCATACCATGAAAAGGTTGGCAACATCACCAGCTATGCTGACGCCGATGGCTGCTCCCTCATTTTGGGTGTAGATTTTCTCGTTGAACTTAAATATGTGGCCCTTTAGGTTAGTTTTGATACTAGCCCCTATTGCATGTGCGACCATTTTTCTTACCTGATCATTGTTTTGGGGGGTCCGTATAGCTTTGGTGCACCCAATCCACCTTCCCATGGGAGTCTTTTTTGCCATAGGGCAGAAACATCTAAGGTCATGGCTGTCTAGGTAGTCAGTGTCGTAGGTAAGTCTAAGTAGGATGCCCAGTTCGTCTGTGTCGACGTCGCAGAACTCCACCTCACTCTCAATGATCATCTCCACACATCTTTTCACAGCAAAATCAATGTTAATGGATGGGTACAGTGACACCACATCCATGCTGCCTATTATGCAGTTGGATAGGCTCCTGTTTTCGTTGCACTCACTGATTCTGCTGAGGAGGTCCTCTGTACTGTCACATGCATCTGGGGACATCTTGATTATGGGGCGTATAACCATTGAGAGGAAGTAGGAGATCCTGTAGTTGCTAGCTATATTAGCTCCGCATACGGGTCTTGTTGGTGGTCCTGTTGTCGGGTCGTCGACTGTCCTGTGGTCTTTGCGGAGCCCATACAAGGGTGGTATGCCATTGTTAGACGCCTGGAAGTTGTTGGCAGTGCGTCTGCTTGGCTTTAGGATGTCAGTCCACATCATCATGAGAGCGTTGAGGATTTTTTCTCTCCCATCGTGTGTTTGTTGTGCAATTTCGCTCGTGTTGGTGATGTGGGGTTGCATAGCCTCGATGTAGTTCGGCATGCTATCTATTGACATCCTACCAGACTTATCCGTGGGTAGACACACTACCTCACCATCCCTTGTGCGCTGCTTGAGGCTAACCAAGCCTTCTACAGGTTTCCTCCAAGTTGTTGGGCCTCTAGTCTGCTCTGTCTCTTAGTATACCTGTCTACTATTTGTCTAATCTTATTTCTAGCTATGGTGAACTGTGCCTCTGTTTCGTCATCTATTTGTTGTGGTATGCAAACTCTTTTATTAAAGGGTAACCTCGTAGGATAGATATTACCCATCTTATATGTTTTGTCAGCTGGGTTGAAAAATAGTTTCTCTAAGGGGTTGTCATTATATCTATCGTCATAGTTGTGTGTGTTGTTATTATTGTTATCAGGGTGGTTGTTGTTGTTTCTATCATTAGCATTATTATTATTGTTATGATTGCTAGATGTATTGTTGTTTACTTCACCGTTATTGTTGTTGTTGTTACTGTTATTTCTACCATTGTGGTTGTTACTTTTATTATGTTTCTTGTTTTTGTTGTGTCTATCATTGATGTTGCTACATGTACTATTTCCATTATTACCACTGTGGTTATTGTTGTTGTTGTTCGTATTGTTACCGTTATTACTACTGTGGTCGCTGTTGCTGTGTCTGTGGTTAATGTTTCTATTATTATTATTACTAGCAGTAAAGCCCGGCGTTGCTCGGGGTCGCTCAGTAGCTGTGTTAAAGTTACAATGTTAAGTTTCTTTTTTGGCTTAAAAACTGTAGTGTCTACTGTGCAGACTTGCATGTGGTGTTTTTGATTAATATTCCCTCAACCAACAATATGCCTTATGAAGTTAAGAAAACATAACGATAACCCGAATGTTATAACAAAAGAGGATGCTGGGGATAAAAACTGCACTGGTTATTTATTAACAAAGATCGAAAATGTAAACACTGCAACGCAGAGAAAAACATTAGCGTAACCAAATTATCAGTTATGTCTGTCTGCACGCCTATATCACCTCTCTGCACGACTGTCTGTCTGCACGCCTATATCACCTCTCTGCACGACTGTCTGTCTGCACGCCTATATCAACTCTCTGCACGACTGTCTGTCTGCACGCCTATATCACCTCTCTGCACGACTGTCTGTCTGCACGCCTATATCACCTCTCTGCACGACTGTCTGTCTGCACGCCTATATCACCTCTCTGCACGACTGTCTGTCTGCACGACTGTCTGCACGCCTAACGAAATTTACAGATACATATATTTTAAATAAACTTATATAATTTTTGCTTTTTTTTACGAAATATTTGCTTGTTTTACGTAGTCTTTAAATAGACTTGTTTTCAAGTAAAAATATTGTTTTAAAAGGCTTTTAAATGGAAATGAAGCAAAACGGAAGCTTAGTGTTCGAACTGATGAATTTTGCAGGTCAAAATTTTGCTGGCTCGACAACTGTTCGTGTATTGTGTTAATATCATTTTAAACGCTGAGAAAGCCAGCGTAATTTTTTTAATTTTTGCCAGCGTAATTTTTTTAATTTTTGCACGCAGAAAATGTAAACAGAACGTAAGACGCTACGCTGAATGTAAACAGAACAAAGGGAAATCATTTTTTTAATTTTTGCACGCAGAAAATGTAAAGAGAACGTAAGACGCTACGCTGAATGTAAACAGAACAAAGGGAAATAACTGATCACTTACGCTCAAAAATCGATACATTATATTCGATTTCGTCAGATAGGGCGGGTCAATTTGAAATATTTTTTTTCCGATGTCTTCGCTAGGGCTCAATGTACAAGTATAGCAATTTCGGTGCAATTCCGTGAGAGATTCTAAGAGGAGATGTGTGCCAAAGATCGATAGACAGACAACCTCAGTTTTATATATATAGATTGTGGTTGTTGTTGTTCTGTCTATCGCAAAACTAATATATATATATATATATATATATATATATATATATATATATACACACACATACATACACATATACACATAAAAATGCATACACTCACACGTAAATATGTGTATATATATATATAAAATAAATATATGTACACATACACATACATGTGCATACACACACACATATATATATATATATATATATATATATATATACACATGTGTGTGTGTGTATATATATACACACACATATACACACACATACACACACACACATATATATACACACACATACATACATATACACACACAACCACATGCATACACATACAAAAAAACACTACAATAAATTAAATAAATGAATCTCAAAGGTACATAACCCACGTACATACGTACGCACACGCGTGCGCACACACGCACGCAATAAGAAATCAACACACGCATACAAATAAACATATACGTAAGTATATATATATATATATATATATATATATATATATATATATATATATATATATATATATATATATATAATTGTTTCTACTTTTGGCGAAGGACAACAATTACACAGTGTATTACTGGTACTTTATTTTATCGACCCCCGTATGGATGAAAGACAAAGTTAACCTCGGCGGGATTTGAACTCAGATCGCAATGGGACGTAAATATATATATAATATATTTGAATAAACAAGAGAGATGAACACTAATATAAACATACATTTGTTCGAATCGTAAGGACTAACATTTTCTTAGAGCTATTTAATTGTACGCTGAGTTCTTAACTCAATATATATATATATATATATATATATATATATATATATATATATATATATATATATATATATATATATATGTATGTGTATATATATATATATAAATATATGTATGTGCGTATGTGTGTTTGTGGTGTTTGTGGGGGTGAGGGACGGGGGTCTTTACTCAGATTACCATACTTGATAATTATCTGCTAAATCATCGCAATAGTGTTGATTTGTGTGTTGATATTATTATTGAAATAAAATATTCTGAGTTCAAATCCCGCCGAGGTTAACTTTGCCTTTCATCCTCACGGGGTCGATAAAATAAAGTACCAGTAATGTACTGGTTAATTGCTGGCCTTGTGCCTAACGTAGAAACAATTATTGAAATAAAATATTCTGAGTTCAAATCCCGCCGAGGTTAACTTTGCCATTCATCCTTACAGGGTCGATAAAATAAAGTACCAGTAATGCACTGGGTAATTGCTGGCCTTGTGCCTAACGTAGAAACAATTATTGAAATAAAATATTGAATCGATACTATCACTAATGTCAATTCTACCAGCGAACACTGACAGTTATTCCTAACACTATAAAACATATATTTCAATTCCTTCCCGCTTCATTTAATGTTACTAAAGCGATTTCTACATTTGGCTGCAACGACCAGGGTGTTTTCCCATATTTCTTAATAGTTATGGCAGCGGATTCACTACATCTGCTTATTTATTTTGCTGCTATTGTTGTTCACAAATACGTATATCTTCTCACTCAGTCCACCCACACGTTTTGAGGTATTCTCTGATGAAGCCAAACATATTGAACACCTAAATATATACACACGTAGTTACACACACACACACACAGATATATATATATATATGGGTGGGGGGTGTGTATATATATATATATATATATATATATATATATATATATATATATGAGTATATATATATATGAGTATATATATATTTATATATATATATATATATATATATATTTATATAAAATATATATATACTCATATATGTATATATGAGTACATGCTGACGTAAATAATATAAATACACTATACACAATTTGGTTGAATTATATCAAAATATATATTTATTAATGGTTTCTGATTTAGGCACAAGGCCAACAATTTTGGGTGAGGGGAAAGTCGATTAAATCGACCCCATTGCGTGACAGGTACTTTATTTTATCGACCCCCGTAAGGATGAAAGGTGAAGCTAGCCACTGCGGGATTAGAATTCAGAACAGAGAGCCTGTTGACCGACGCTCTACCTATACTGCCAATCTACAGTATTATTATTTAATAATAATAATTTTTTCTACTTTTCGCACAAGGCCAGCAATTACCCCAGTGCATTACTGGTACTTTCTTTTATTCACACCGTAAGGATGAAAGGCAAAGTTAACCTGGCGGGTTTTGAACTCAGAATGTAAAGAGTCAAAACTCTATGCTGCAAAGATATTATTATAATTATTATTATTGCAGTATCGGTAGAGGATCGGACGCCATGCTTTGACGCATAGAGTTACGGCCCTTGCCATTCTGAGTTCAAATCCCGCCGAGGTTAACTTTGCCTTTCATCCTTACTGGGTCGATAAAATAAAGTACCAGTAATGCACTGGATTAATTGCTGGCCTTGTGCCAATAGTAGTAACAATTATTATTGTTAGGGCGGGGGATTGGCAATATCGGTAGAGGGTCGGAGGCCATGCTTGCAGCATAGATTTACGGCCCTTTATGATCTGAGTTCAAATCCCGCCGAGGTTAACTTTGCCTTTCATCCTTACGGGGTCGATAAAATAAAGTACCAGTAATGTACTGGGTATTTGCTGGCCTTGTGCCAAAAATAGAAACAATTATTACTATTGTTATTATTGTTATTATTATTATTATTATTATTAAATCCCGCCGAGGTTAACTTTGCCTTTCATCCTTACGGGGTCGATAAAATGAAGTACCAGTAATACACTGGGTAATTGCTGGCCTTGTGCCTAACGGAGAAACAATTATTATTATTATTTCTACTATAGGCACTAGGCCAGAAAATTTGGGGGTAGGAGAATGGTAAGTGTATTTGATGCACTGTGGGTCAGGAAAAGGAAGTAGTATGAGTGGGGGGTAGGGGGTTTAGTGGAGTAGGTGGAGGGGTATAATAGTCGTAGGAGTGGGAGAGTTGGGTGTGGACCCGGGGTCTCTGCGAGTGTATTCTCAATGGGAGTGCGAGTGTTTGGGTAGGAGTTTGAGGTGGAGCCTAGTCCAAGTGTGTGGGCTTAAATACCTGGTGGTTCGAGGTTCCGGTGCATGGCAGGTGTGGGTCATTAACCTCCAGAATCTTGTGATAGTTTGAGGCATAGGTACGAGTTTAGTATGCGGTACATATATTTGGTCGCCAGATCATTTTTTTTTTTTTTTTTGTTAATTTGTCCCTGTCGAACAACATGCAAAGTGCCTCGACCGTGCACACGTTGGAGGGCCTTCTCCTCAGCTAGCATATACCATCAATATACCATCGACCAACCACTACTGGCATCATAAGTTTCTTTTTACATGCTATACTTCCCATGTGTATATGTGCAAATAGCTTTAGCCCCTCCTCTTCCTTCGTTCTTGTATGGGTGTATGAATG
>OZ024741.1:137546334-137551334 GCA_964016885.1 Eledone cirrhosa | reverse complement strand
ATTATTATTCAATAAATTGTGTATGGTTATCAATGAAAAAACATGAACCTAATGCTTTTGGCAACGTTTTCTATGTATAACCTCCTTTCATTTGAATAGATAGAAAATTTAAACCCAGAACTTAATAAAATATATATTTGTGTGTATTGATTTATATGTGGTCGATGAAGATGAAGACTATACCCTCTCTCTCTCTCTCTCTCTCTCTCTCTCACACACACACACACACACACACACACACACACACACACACACACACACACACATATATATATATATATATATATATATATATATATATATATATATATATATATATGTGGGTGTGTGAGATTATTTATGTGTGTGTTTTGTATATGTGTTTGTATATGTGTCTGTGTGTTTGTATGTGTTTGTGTGTGGGGGTGCGTATAAGTAGGGGCGTATGAATATATCTGTGTAAATGGTTGTCTGTACATATGTATATGAATATACATATGCATAACATATATTGTTTGACATTGTTTAGTTGAATACGCCAGTACACAACATAGATCATCATGAATATATGTATGTATAAAAAATAGACACACACACACACTCCCACACACACACATACACACATACACACATAGACACACACACAGATATATATATATATATATATATGTGTGTGTGTGTGTGTGTGTGCGTGTGTGCGTGTGTGTGTGTGCGTGTGTTCGTGTGTATGTATGTATCTATGTATCTATGTATCTATGTATGCATGTATGTATGTATATAAAGTCTGAGCGAACTGAATAAACATATATATATATGTTGATATCTCAGTTGATATTCAGGTACACGAAGCAAATACTGCATTGCAGATGGCTTTCATGAACTCTTTGAATGTTGGAAATTTTATTGCCATAATATGAAGTAAAATACACACAATTCGTATAGGTAACGATACATAGAAATATTGGAGATCCTCAAGTTGTTGTTGCTGTTTTGGGCGTTGTCACTGTTGTTAATTTAGTTCGAATTTAAGCCCATAGTCAAATTCCTTACGGTCTTGACCCTTGCGACTATTTGTACATATAGATCGGCGTATGCCTTCTCAGTTTTAGGAATATAGGGTGTATTAGGAGAGAAAAGGGGTGCTCTGGAACCGTGTCGTTATTATGTAAGGTTAACTTTGCCTTTCATCCTTACGGGGTCGATAAAATAAAGTAGCAGTAATGCACTGGGTAATTGCTGGCCTTGTGCCAAAAGTAGAAACAATTATTATTTGTTGCTAATCTCAAAGCTAAGTCATCGAGTAACGCTGGCTATAATGCAAAGCATCGAGCTATGAGCTTTTCAACATGTTAGGCAATATTGTGCATGCCTTCAAACGCATTTATAATTACACACACACACATGCTTACACAGCTGTGATATTTTGCTTGTAATATAGATTTGAGCAGGATTGGAAGTTTGTATATCTAAATCCTGAAATATACCAATAAGTAAAACGTATTTACATGATGTAAAACTTCGTAAAAGCCAATACCCAAGCCAATCCAGGGTCTTCTCACTCTTGTTGGAGGAAATTATCCCTGATTGACCTACAACGCTTTCTGTTTCGTTTGGATCATGTCATTGGTGTAGCCGTATTCACCACGGTGGTCAATCGTGGGTTGAAGAGGCTATTTAATCTCCAGTTGAGGTGGATTCAGCGGAATTCATCTGCCATTTTAAACGTTCTTGTATTTGGTATACCGAGGTTCCGCTAACTCTCCTCACCAGGCATTAGTCTGTGGGGAGGAGCCAATGTAGTTGCCAGCCACGTGACCTTGAAGCAGGTTGTACTGAGTTACATGGTGCCAGTAGCAGGCAGAAGCTTGACGTACCCAATAAACTAATAAACAAAAACGTATTTATATATAAACTAATAAACATATATAAACTAATAAACTAATAAACAAAAATGTATTTATATAAATAAAATCAAGATCAGCTACATTTGCCCAACCAACATCAGCACAGAATAACAAAATGACTTACTAATAGTGAGATTATAAGATATGTACATCCCAGAATAATGAATTATGCATCTCCAAACAAAACTGCAGTACTGGGACTGTAATCTGTTTTGTTATAGTAACCTCAATTATTGTAATGAAACCAAACATTCACCTGAAATGTAAGTTTTTTCAACTTTTTCTCTATTATTTTGTTTAAATTCAGAGATTTCGTTGTTTGTTATCAGCCTTAATATGTTCTATACAAGTATCACTTTCCTGCGAACATATCGCACTGAGTGTGTTTTATAACAAGTTCTCTTCATACGTGTTATCATTAAGCAGTTCTGTGGAAATCATGGTCGGAATGAATACGATGACTTCTATGCGTTTAACACTTTATCGATCTTTATCACTATTATATATATGTGTGTGTATGCATATGTTTACGTATTTGTGTATGCATATATATACATAGATATATATATATACATTCATTCTTGTACATGTATATATATGCATGTACAAGAATGTATGTATATATCTATATATCTATGGGGGCGGGGGATGTCTGTCTGCGCGTGTGTGCTTGTGTGTGTTACTACTCTTAACTAGTAAGAAAATTATTCAACTTAGTTCGCCATGCTTAAGGAAAATACCGTAAACATTAATATAGGATAAAACGTCCTGCGATCAAGCTTGAGACGTCTCTATATTTTGGGCATGTGTTTATACGGAAATGATATGACGTTATCAACAGCACAAAAACACATGCTTGTATGAATGCGTATGTGTTTCTATGTATGTTTGTGTAATTATATATATATATTTATTTATGCGTATGTTTGTGTAAATGTATGTATGTTTTGCTTTAAAATATGTATACGTTTATGTTTGTATAAGGAGTGAAGCCTGTCGGTTTATGTTTCATATTTCTACCTTGTCATTCTATCCTACTTAATAATAATGTCTCCATTAACGAAGTAATCATCTATCACTTGATATTGATATAGAGAAGATAATCACTCTTACGTGTTGGCTGTGTCCAGTTTATTGGATTGGAAACTACATAGTCACATATGATCATCTCTTCACCAAACTTTGTTCCATAGATGTATGTATGTGTATTTACGTATGTGTGTGTATGTATATATGTGTATGTATGTATCTATGTATGTGTATGCATGTGTATGTATGTGTGCGTGAATGTATGTGTAAGTATATATATATATATGTATATGTAAATATGTATGTATATATTTATGTATATAGGTATATATCTATGTATCTATCTATGTGTGCATGCATGTGTATGCAGTGTATATTCATGTATGTATGTGTAATGTATATATGAATTTGTGTATCATGTATGTGTTTACATGAAAGTATATATATATATATATATATATATGTGTGTGTGTGTGTGTGCGTGTGTGTGCATGTGTGTGTCTGTGTTTATATTCCTATTAATTTACACATGGTATGAACCAATTCTTGCAGAAGGCTATGAAGGTTATCAAATTGTTATGTACGAGGTATCATATTTTAGCTTTATTTTCATCAGTGGAGAGAAACATGGTTTCTAACCCTGAAACATGGTTCTTCTGATGGACTTCAGATATATATATATATATATAGTTGCAGGCATCCATGCGAGCAGGAAGAACGAGGGTCAAGTATTAGACGAGAGCTAGATTTAAGGCCCTTTACGTTCTGAGTTTAAATCCCGCTTTGCCTTTCTTCCTTACAGGGTCTATAAAATAAAGTACCAGTCATGCACTGGGGTCGATTTAATCGAGTTTGGCCTCTCCCCAAAATTGTTGGCTTTGTGCGTCAAGCAGAAACAATGTTTTATTCGTAAGAAAACATCGGGAAATTCCTAAAGAATGAACATTTTCTAGTCCTGTAGAAGTCATTTCTATAATAAAATACATATGTCTTATACTCCACTAATGTATTGAGTACTTTTTTTAACTGTAGTGATAGTCATCTTCTGGTATACATCGCGAACCCATATATATACAGAGAGAGAGAGAGAGAGAGAGAGAGAGAGAGAGAGAGAGAGAGAGAGAGAGAGAGAGAGAGAGAGAGAGAGAGAGAGAGAGAGCATTTCCTTTATAAGGAAGACTTATGCTCTACTCTGGGCTTGAATGGGGTGTTCGTGAGTACGTGTGTGTGTGCATGCATATGTAGAGCAGCTAGCTTGAGCATAACACCACATCTAATCAAGGCATTCATTCCTTGAGAGTTTTTTATATATAATTAGCTGGGACTATGATATATAAGTTTTATGAAGTAAATAAATGGAGAAATCATTCTCCAATATATCCATATTGAGGTGTGTATACGGCGTGTGTGTGAGTGCGTACGTTTAAAGGAGAGAGAGAGAAAGAGAGAGAAGGGGGAAGACAGAGCGAGAAAAGGAGACTGAATGACGAAAGAAAGTATAAAGATAGAACAGAACGAAGCAAAGAACGAAGTAAATAACAAAAGCAAAATAGAAATATAGAAAAGAAAAACGAAAGGAGAAAAACCTAAGCATACTAAGCCTGGATTAATTGACAGATTGCATGTATACATGTTATGCTTCTCTGTGAATAGTAGACACAAAGTGAGCACATATCCGTACAGAAGATATCTAGAACATCATCGACATTCGCATAAAATTCTGTTATGTAAACATGGCGTCGACAACAATGCCCTCATCACGCAAGTTTCACATCTTCCGTTACACAGCAGGCTTTCTCATAACTAAGTGATGGTTATATATAAATATATATATGTATATATGTATGTGTGTCTGTATATATATATATATATATATATATATATATATATATATATATATAATGGCATTTATCTGATCGAAGAATCGTCTCGCCGTAGTAGTATTGTGTGCAGTTGTAGTATGAATGTGTGCCGTCTTGTGATATGAGGAATAGGTTAGGTTATTATTCTGAAGCTGGTTATCTGCAGCAATGGAACATATATTAACATAAAAAAAATAATAACATAAAAACATTACAAGTGCAAAAA
>OZ024741.1:137496334-137538834 GCA_964016885.1 Eledone cirrhosa | reverse complement strand
GCTTAAGGCCAGTAATTTTGGTGGAAGGACAAAGAGATTAAATGAAATCGAGTACTTGATTGGTACTTTATTTTACCGACCACGGAAAGCTGAAAGGCAATGTTGACATCGGCAGGATATGAACTCGGAACGTAAAAAGCCGGAACAAATACTTCTGAGCTTTTTTCCGACGTTCTAACGACTACCAATCCACAGCCTTTATAATAAATAGTAATAATTGTTTCTACTTTTGGCACAAGGCCAGCAATTATCCTAGTGCATTGCTGGTGCTTTATTTTATCGACTCCGTAAGGATGAAAGGCAAAGTTAACCTCGGCGGGATTTGCCATTCTGAGTTCAAATCCCGCCGAGGTTAACTTTGCTTTTCATCCTTACGGGGTCGATAAAATAAAGTACCAGTAATACACTGGGTAATTGCTGGCCTTGTGCCAAAAGTAGAAACAATTATTAACCTTTTTGTCTGACTGCCACCCTTCTTCTGTTCTATAAGGTCGTCCGCTTGTGGTCACGTCCTACAAGTTAAAGATGACATTTCCCAAGAGGACAGTGAAGGAGACTCGTTGGAACAGCCACTCCACCTGATGGGGCTCACACATACGGGCAGCCAACTCCGCTTCGATAGCAGTGAACAGAGATGTGGTCCGAGGGCCAAGAACGCTGGAACTCTCCACTGCTACAGGATCAATTGTTTCTATATTTGGAGCAGGGCTAGTAATTTGAAAGGAACGAGAAGGTCGATTAAATCGAATCCAGTGCAATTCTCAGAACTCAGATCGTAAAGGCCCGTAACTCCATGCTTTAAAGCATGGCATCAGACCCTCTAACGATACTGCCAATCCACCGCCCAAATATAATAAATAGTAATAATTGTTTCTACTTTAGGCACAAGGCCAGCAATTATCCAGTGCATTACTGGTACTTTATTTTTTATCGACCTCGTAAGGATGAAAGGCAAAGTCAACCTCGGCGGGATTTTAACTCAGATCGTAAAGGGACGTAACTATGCTGGAAAGCATGGCGTCCGACCCTCTACCGATACTGCCAATCGACAATAAGATCGAAACATAGACACACGTGTCTATTGTATTTACTGGTGAAATGATAATGAGTTTGTCTTCGAATATCTTGGTTTCGCTGACATATTACAAGACTTCAATCAAGAACCAAACCTGAGTCATCGGTTCTGCTTCCAATAAATGTAGAAATTATAGAAATTGTAGAAATTATATTAGTGCCGGTGTGCAACAGACAGCTCTCTGATCCACTGCATTGTGATGGCGAAAGAGCCAAGGGAGAATCTACCTAGATACAAAGCAAATGCAGCAAGAGACTTCAATGGAAGATTACCGATATTTCGATTAATTTACCGATATACATCGATGGAAGACAATCTCACGCACACATACACATACACAATCCTCCTTACACTGATATATAATTCTCCCCAAATTTGACCTCTGTGTGTGTGTTTTATGTCCATCAGTTCCAACGATCAATGTTCTAGTATTTGGATAACGGAATATCTTGATTACCAAATTAACTTGCAAGTCACTGAGTATTCCACAGAATCGTGTACTTTTACTGTAATCATTATGGAGATCAGCGTAATGTAACAAGACTGATTCATTGGATTACAGAGACAACTCAGTTCGTTAACGGACTGGATCATTACAGTGTCTTACTCAAAGACAGAACTCGACGTCGGAAGTCAAACACCATAACAACTATGGCACGCATCTTCAAACGCCATTTCACCAAAATAACCAACAGGACAACATCGCATTACGCTTACCCAGACACTGCAAAATGTACAATAATCTCCCCCGTGGAAATCTGTTTATCACGCATGACGAACCAGACAACGAATCTCACATTTAGTAAAATACTTCTGAATGGAAAATTTGAGGGATTACAATTCATATAATTTTTTCTAGTTGCATCCTCTGTGTGTGTGTGTGTGTGTGTGTGTGTGTGTGTGTGTGTGTGTGTGTGTGTGTGTGTGTGTGTGTGTGTGTGTGTGTGTGTGTGTGTGTTTATCAAAAATATAATTAGTTAAGAGTGGAAGAATTTGGGGGAAGAACCTAGAAATATGTTCTCAAATTTCAATCCTCCATTTTCTCAACCAGATCTGACAACATTTAAAACATATCTGACACTGAGCAATGTTAATAATCAAAAAAGACTATGCTGTCTTCGAACTGGACATATACCATTGAATTACATTTTATCACGAACTAGTTGTAGAGAATCACCTACATGATTTTGTCGGAACTTCCCATAAACTATTTGGCACTATTTGATCAAATGTATAAATAATTAGTCCGAGAGAGAAGACATTTTGAAGTCGATCATTAAAAAAGTACCAAGATTGATGATACAATATATTGTAAAATATCTACCAACTATGAACAAAATATTTGGGTACATGGAGGTTACGAAAAGATTCAACAGAACCTCCTTGCTGCTTTACAGCTTCCCTTGTTTCCCATTTTTTCTTTGCCTTTTTTTATAATTTGCCTCCCATTGACTTTCCCTATTTATATTTTTTATTTTGTTTTATTTTATTTCATTTTATTTTATATCTTGATTTTCATTTTCATTTTCATTTTCATTTTCATTTTCATTTATCTCTGTAAATCTTGTTTTTTGCTTCTCCCATAGTCTATCGTGTCTTACTAGCTCTATACGGACGTTTAAATTGACTAAATAAATAATATTCCTGTTTTTTATTCTAAGTGACAATTTTAACTGTAAATGCAGCTACTTAAAAGATGTTTCTTATTGAAGCAATCACGCCAGTAACTCCTGATATTTCCTGGGAATTAATATATTAATATAGTATGCAATCACTACTATGTTGAATTATTAAATTACAACTTCGTAATATTCTTATGGTGCTTTCGTTCCGATACATAATACTTTCTTTCTATAACAAGTCCAACGTTGCTTAGTAACGGAATACTTCATATATTCCGTAATCGAAGTAAACGTTGTTCTATATAAAATTGCTGATGCATTTGAATATATATATATATAAACATCAGTATATATGTATGTGTGTGTGTGTTTGTGTGTGCTGTGTCTGCATCTATGCATGTGAGTATATGTGTGAGTGTTTTGTGCTATATAAAAATGCTGTTGCACCTCTTAATAGCTCTGCGATAAAACTGACAATTCATTTTATTAACACCTTTTACATTTGCTTTACATGCAATCAAAAATTTTGTATTCATATATAATTCTGTCACTAGGAAAATTTGAATTTTTTCCACATCATAAAGCTTTCGCGTTCAGATTATTTAAATATGGTGGCAAACCTTTCAATATCATTCATTATTTTGTATGGAATTAAATGGATTTTATTCACCGTTATCGACGATGTGTGTTCGATCATTGTAGCCACTTCCTCGTTAAATTCAAAATGCAAATGGCTAAGCATTCCAGAGATACGTGTAACCGTAACGAGATATTCAGTGCCAGGAAGCGAATTTAACCGAGTGGGCGTGATTTGCCTATTACTGAAAACATTTTGCTTTGACACACGTATCTCTTTATTATAAATATTTTAGCGATTATTTTTCAATACTGCTCTTTACTTCTATTACATGCTGAGCCTCTATCGGTTCTGCAGCTAGTGTAACAGTTGTTTAATTAAAGGAACAAACAGCTCAGGAATTGAATGTGTAAGTGGCTGAGTATACCACAGATGCGTTACCTTAATGTAATGTACAGACATATTTAGCATGATGCAGTGTATATTAGGGTCGTAACTTTTTACTACTGACACAGTTATTCCGACGAGCTTCAAAATTTCATCTATTCAATTATGTTCAAAAGGCTTGGATCGATCTGAATCCGAGGCTAAGCTAAAGGAGATTTTCTGTTTTGGTAGCTGAGTATTCCACAGGCACGTGTAAGCTTAACGTATCTCTCAGAAAGATTCAGTGTTATGAAGTGTGTAACAAGGCTAGCCCTTTTTAATTACAGACGCAGTCCATTCGATGGGTTTACAGATAATTTTCCTCTAACCAATTACACTGAAAATTTCTGAGTTGGTCCGACGCTATGGTAAATGGCCCTTACTCAAGATACCTCTGTGTGGGATCGAACTTGGGACCTTATGAATGCAAAGCGAACTTCTTAACCATTCAGCCTTGCTGAGCCTACATTCTTTACAATCTTATGAGATAAACAAAGGAAGAAGCTGCTAGAGCTGTAAGACATCTGTGTTTTCTAACTTGACATTTAATTTTGAAGCCACCTACGTACTGAATTTAGAAAATGTGATTATTCATCGTTAGAATGAGTTACTATTTAAATATAACTATTCTGCCAAAGGATATATTTAAATTCACGCATCGAAATTACATGTATCGAAATTACATGTAAACATGTACCTACATTCCGACGTACATGTGTATGGAAATACACAAATCGCATATATTGGTCGCTTTAACCGGATTCGTTATAACTTAGACTTAACACACAAAAACGTATATATGTCTGTGTGTTATGTGTGTGTTATGTGTGTGTGTGTTTGTATGTGTGTTTGTCTGTGAGTGTGTGTATGTTTGTGTGTGAAGGGTTTCTGTATAATAGATAAAGGACAAAGAGCATTCTATGTTAAGTACAGAGCCCAAATCCATTATTATAAATAATCTTTCAACACAATCGCTTGCTACCTGGGGTTTCAAAGCCTACTCCAGTATAGGTCACAGAGACACTATATAAGAAAGTGATTCGTATCGTTCAGAAAAGAATAAGATGGCCGCCTTTATTCCATACATGAGATCTCGTCGAGTGCGAGATAGGTAATAATAAAGTATCAATAAAATTTGATTCAGGCGGAGTAACTAATATGCCTGTAAATTTATATCTATGAATGTAATTATAATTGTTAAAGTGGACATAAAGTGTGTGGGTGTGTCTAAGTCCGGGTTTGTGTTTTTCTGTGTATAGTTATATGGATTATTGTAGTGAAAGCGTATGCGGGCGTTTTCTGAATACTTTATTTAGATAAACTTTATACATACACAGAGGTATATGTGTGTGCGTGTGTGGGTTTGTTTGTTTGTGAGAGTGCGGTAAACAAATTACCAGCATACGTCCAACCATCTAGTACAATCCGCCTTTCGTTGGTTAAATGGCTCTACACACTGGGGGCCAAAACTGTTGAACCATGTTGAACCTTTTACGCCCCTAATTCAAGAATGGTTTTAGTCCCATGTTATATATAAATATTCTACGTGTATATCTAATTGCATATAAACATATATATCCATAAATGTATATATGCATATATATTATATATATATATGTGTGTGTGTGTGTGTGTGTGTGTGTGTTTGTATGCATGTGCGTTTGTGTGTGTGTGTGTGTGTTACATACACACACACATAATCTCTCTATAACTTTCAGTTGTTTTTCCATTGTCTTAGTCCCATCCGCTTCTCTTTTGAATATATATGTATATATATATATATATATATATATATATATATATATATATATATATATATATATATATATATATATATATATATATATATATTAAAATAACAGATTAAAGTTTAAGCAAAGAATCGGTGCTTTCACCCTTAACGGGATCTTCTGAAACTACATATTACATATATATTACTATATATATATAGAGAGAGAGATAGATAGATAGATAGATAGATAGATAGATAGATAGATAGATAGATAGATAGATAGATAGATAGATAGATAGATAGATATACAAAAGAGCAGCGGATATATATATATATATAATCAAAAATGTCAGTGCAAACAATCATTTTTACCTACAAGTCTCAATGCATTATATAAAACATATAGGACTGTTTACATGAGTTAAAGACTACATACATTGTACATTACGGCTTATATGCTTGTCTAATCACGCAGAAAACTAAATACACCGATGGCGAATTTCGATTAAAACTTTTATTAAAAAAACAATCTGCAACAACACAATGCAGTTTTCTTATCTACAAGCCTATAAAAAACTTATGTATATACTAACATTTCCATTGGTGGAATAACGCAGCGGATGGCATAACGAATGATTTCATCTATGGGCGATGGAAACGGGCTGTTGAACTTTTACATTACGTTCGGATGATAGCTGTGCAATTAGTTATGTCATATCACCTATATACTAATCGTACACATGTCAGTCTTTCGGATAATGATAAATATATTTCAAAGGTCCACCGATCTCCTCCATGAATAGAAATGTGATGTGATATGTTTTACAACCTTTTCAGAAATACATTATCTACTTCGATTACTATTTTATTGTATTAAATATGTTGGTTTTACTACAGAAACTGAGTTTACTTCTCATGGTGTTCGGCTCCCGATCGTAATATCGAGATTTCGATTCCCAGCATGACTCTTTATATTACATTCTTACAGTTATCCCTTCTTCTTCTTCTTCAGTCCCGCCTTCCAGATGTTCCTTACAGAAGCTACCGTCTCCAAATGGCCTAGCTAGATCCCCAAGGGAGACCAACAGAACTCATGGATGTTACTCAACAGTCTTGCTCATGGTCTACCTCTGCGTTTCCTATCGATCAGCATGCCCGTAAAATCTGATCAGTGATACTTTCCTTCAACATTTGCCCTAGCTGGCAACAAATATGTTGTACAATTAATTCTAAGTGCCAGCTTTGCTACACACTGTATCAAGTTGAATCTCTTCGAGAATTACGTTATGTCTACATGTGTCTAAGATATACTCAGTCACTTACACATTAATTTTTCGTGTAGAAATAAGGAGCATTATTGAAACATACAAGCTGAAATATTTATCACGAATAGACATTTGTTTTACAAACAATCTTTATTTATTTCGGCGATACACAAATCTCATCGATCTTTTTTAAATTCATTGCATACTCCATGTGCTTGGGGAGCAAGCTGCCTCGTTGAACAAACCTATGGAACACTAGTCAAACTCAAACATCGACACAAACTCACACATACATACACCTACATCTACACATACACAAACACAAACTAACTCACAAACAGACACATACCCAAACTAACACAGACATACTTGCACACAAACACAGACGCACACACACTACTATGTATCGAATATTGTCCTTATCGATTTGCAGGATTGTAATGGTGATTGTAGTGAAATGATTTAGACTTTTGTCAGTTGGCGATGACTCTTACAGTTGTTTGATCAACGGAACTGCCTGCTCATGAAATTGACCTGAGCATTCTACAGACACGTGTATCCATAACGTAATTCTCAGACAGATTCAATGTAACATAATTTTTAAAGTGGTTAGCTCGCGAAATTTCATGTAAGTCCATCTCATGGGTTTCCACCTAAAATTCTAAAGTCTGTCTCGAGCTCGGACGCTCACCAGGCGGGTGGTTACAACATGAAATGAAGTGTCTTGCTCAAGAACACAACACACAACACCGAATCCACGACAATATGATAGTACGCCCAACACCCTTACCACTAGGCCACACGCCTCCACGGGGTTTCCATAAAGACTAAAATTAATTATACCTGCTCAAATGCGACGCAGTGTGATCAAATCCATGACCTAATGAGTACAAAACAAACGTTTTAACCATTCTGCCATGCTGCGTTTACTGGTTCTACTGATGATTATATGATTGTTAATAATGTTGGTCATGTTCTGTTTTATTCTTATAGTTCTTTTTTGTTATTTTCTGATACTGTCTGTGTGAGTGTAACGCTCAGCAGACATATCTTTTTGCCTCCTAATGAATTTCTGCTTCAAGAGACGTGCTGCAGTGTTTAAAAAATACTAATGGTTATCGATATATCAAGACATATTCACTAAAGCAGACGACATTCTAAATATAGCACTGAATTTGTGTTTTAGGTGTATGTCTGTCTCAGTGAGAAAATCTTTTGATGTATGTCTGACTGTGTGTGTGCGTGTGTGTGTGTGTGTGTCTTGTGGTGTGTGTGTGTATTGTGGTGTATGTATGTCTGTGTGTGAATGTTGGTCATCCGTCGGTTCCAATGATACATTGCTTTTAATTTCAGATACATCCCATTTTTTTCTAGAACCAATCTATAATAGAATTTCTTACTCCAGCGCAACACCCCGGCCTTTACGATAGCAAGCAGAAAAATCCTAACCACTAAGCCATGTGTCTTAACAAGACGGCAGTAAAACTCTGCTAAAACAGCATTCGCTGTTTCCATCAAGATGATTTTTTCTTTGAAAGCTAGTAATTAAAGCTTATTTCAATAACATCTGAATTTCCTGAAAATCTCACAGAGAAAAGAATTTCAATGGAATTTGTTTCTCTGCTATTTTATGTTATTGTTTGTTTGTTTTTGTTATATTTTTTGCGCACTTTGAATCCTTTTCAAAACATATTGCAAGTGGTAAAAATGAGATTAAGCGTATAAAACAAAAAAACAATAAAGAAAATAGATAAACACTGCCAATAAACATATTGAAAGCAACGACAATATCATAAAAAATATCAAATAAAGCAGATAAACATCTCTAGAAAGGAAATTTAGAGTCAATGGACTTAAATTAATATGTCCAACTAATAAATGGTATTTAGCCGACTATTTAGTTCAACTGTCTGCACTGAAGGCGGGAGGTAGGTCTGTAGGGAGGGAGGGTGCATGAATTAGTCCTATTAGTATCAGATACAAAAATGATGAAGAAGAAAAATATGAAATATTAAGGTTAATTAGCCGACAAAAGTCATCACAGAGAATGTTAAACGACGAAAATAACCCCCTAATAATTGAAGCTCATAATAACCATAATGTCTTTGTATATGTATATATATATATATATATATATATATATATATATATATATATATTCGTGTGTGTATGTATATATATATATATATATATATATATATATATATATATATATTCATGCGTGTATATGTATATATCTATATATATCTATATATATATATATCTATATATATCTATATATCTATATATATATATATATATATATATATATATATATATATATATATATATATATGTATGTATGTATTATGTATGTATGTGGATAGAGAGTAAGAAAATGAGAGAAAGACATTATATGAGGGAGGTGGATTGGCAATATCGGTAGAGGGACGGACGCCATGCTTTGCAGCATAGAGTTGCGGTTCTTTACAGTCTTAGTTCAAATCCCGCTGAGGTTAACTTTGCCTTTCATCCTTACGGGGTCGAAAAAATAAAGCACCAGTAACGCACTGGGCTCGATTTAATCGATTTTCCCCTCCCCCAAAATTGCTGGCCTTGTGCCTATATAAGAAACCATTATATTTCTCTAGATGTGTTTATGTATGTCGCTGAGAGATAGAGAAACGTTGACAGAGTATATAAAACAGGAGATAAATTGGCAGAAACTTCAGAATGTCGAACAAAATTCAATGCGATATTTGTTCTGACTATGTTCTGAGTTCAAAACCCACTGAGGCCAACCTAGCCTTTCACCTTTCTTGGATTGAGAGATTAAGAGACAAATCAAGTACCGGTGTTGATTTAATCGACCTCCCTCCTCATAGAAAAATTGCTGATGTTGTACATAATTAAGAAACCATTATTATTGATAGTTTATGAAGTAACGCCTCTCACCATGGACCTTAGACAATATTTCTCTGAGTATGTGTGTAATTCTCCACATGTCAATCTTTTGTAGGATTGCAGTTTGTGATGAGAAGGTTATTTGGACTAAATATCCTTCGGAGTACCGTAAAAAAAGGTTTGGGAGTATATTGTGATGTCCTTTTTATATTTCCCATTCAAATGCCGCTAAGGGTGACTTTGCTTTGCTTTTTATTCTTCCCGTGGTTTATAGTTGTAGTAGCAGATTCCATATTTCATATTATAATAGTGTGAAGGGGCATAGATCAGTTGTTAGTAAGTTATATATATATATATATATATATATATATATATATATATATATATATATATATATATACACACACATACATATATATATATATATATATATATATATATATATATATATATATATATATATATATATATATCGCACGCATCTCGGACAGATCTTTTTCGAAGGGTCCCTGCCCGAGTGCCGATGTCTGTAGAGCTTGTCTCGAACTGGTAGATGTCCCCGGTAGCACTGCCAGGCCAGGGACTTTTGGAGGTTGTCCATCGGTCCCGGGCGGAAGGTCCTACCGAACAGACTGGCCAGTTCGTCTTCCTCCACGCCCAGAGTTTCTCCGAGCGCGTCGTCTCCACTGATCGCCGGATCCGCCTGCCAGAGGGCTGTGAGCGCCTGAGCACATTCAATGTGCCAGTCGCCCATTTTCCTCTGTCTTTGCTTGAACCAGTACTTCAGCCCGGTCAGCGAGACGAGTCGTGGGAAGGCTCGCCTCACGAACGGGGCCCACACCGGTTGTCCGGTGAGGAATACGTAGAGATGCCGCAGCCTGAGCGCGTGTTTGCGCATCAACAGCCACAGCTTCCCCAGCCCTCCGTTGGAAGGGTGTTGGCAGCAGATGGATCTTCTCACCATAGGAGCCTGCTTCTTCCAAAGGAATTGGAAGAGCGCGCGCTCCATTTTGGTGAGCGTTTTGGCTGGACAAGGCACGACGGTCAAGCGGTAGTAGATGACGGACGCTATAAAAGTGTTCGCCACCTCCGCTCGACCTTTCACGTATAGTTTGCACTCGGCCCACTTCTGGGTGAGTGCAAACACCCTGGCCGTCACCTCGTTCCAGTTCTTCTCCACCTGGAGGTCCGGACCAAACCAGACCCCGAGCAGCTTCACCGGTCCTTCCGTCCAGCGTCCGATGACGCCATCGGAAGGCATCGGTCTGCCTCTCCACGATCCGAGTTGCAAACCGATGGACTTGTCCCGGTTCAGCTTAGCTCCTGTGAACCTTTCGTATTCCTTCAGTAAGGTGACGACTTCCTCGATTTTCGAGGTGATCGACACCATTACTGTCACGTCGTCGGCGTAGGCCGACGCCGCTTTCCGCAGTCCCGGTTCTAGAGGGATGCCCTGCAATAGCTCCAATTTCCGCAGTAGTGGCTCGAGAGTCAGTACGTACAGAAGGGATGAGAGAGGGCATCCTTGTCCGATGGATCGCGTCATATGGAAGGGCTCCGAGAGGTTGCCGTTCCCCTTGACCTTTGAGCAGGTGTTGCTGTTGTGCATTGCAGCAATCCAGCCCCTGAACACGGGTCCGAAGCCTTCCGCCTCGAACACCGCATCCAGGTAACGATGATCAACCCTATCGAAAGCCTTAGACTGATTCAAGTTGATCAGGGCCCCACCGAAGCCGGGTTTGCTCCCTACCCTCTCTACGATGTATCGCATGAGGTGAAGGTTGTCGTGTATGGACTTGGTCAGGATTGCGCATGTCTGCGCTTCTCCCACCAGGTTTTCGACGACAAGCGCCAGTTTCTTTGCCAACACCTTGGCCAAAATCTGTAACTCTGTGTTTAACAGAGAGAGTTATGGGCCGGAAGTTGCCTATGTCATCCCCCTTATTCTCGTCCTTCCTGACTAGTGTGACTACGCCCCCGGTCACAGAACTGGGAATTCTCCCGTTCTGTTGCCAGTTGCAGTAGACCGCTTCCAGGAGACCGGAAAACAAGTCCGGCATTGCTACGTAAAATTCGTAGCGTAGACCGTCGAGACTTGGAGATTTGCGTATGCCGCATTGGCTCAGCGCGTCCCCTGTCTCAGCGGCCGAAATCGGCCTTTCGCAGAACTTCGCCTCGCTGATAAGACGCGGTAGGCCGTCGAGGTATGGACCGATATCCATAGCCCTTCCCGGCACGCCGCCCTGCCCGAACAGCTGAGCAAAGTGTCGCTGAAAGGCCGCGCACATCTACTTCGGCTCACGTATCACGCGTCCGTCTTGGTCCTTCAAAGACCGAATCGTGGACTTGTTGCCACTTTTTGCCTCCGTCACCCGGGCCCAGCTAACAGATTTGGCTCCCTCGTTACCCAGAGCACTATTTTGCTTCTAACCACGCAGCCCTCTAGCTTTGCGTCGAAGAACTGGTCGAAGGCCGTTCTCTTTGCTAGCACGCTGGCTACGTTTCCACTTCTTATTGCCTCTTCTACTTTATCTACCAGTTCCGTCTCGGTCCTATTTCTATCTAACGCTAATTCTTTACTAAAAACTAACGAGTCTAATCTAACTTCCCTCTTGAGAGAGTACCACCATCTGTTGTTGACAATGGCCCCTGTCAAGTGCTGTTTAACTAAAGTGCTAATCCGCTTACTGTAAGCTTTGTTTGTCGGTAAGTTTAGCTTCCAGTAACCGGGTCCTTGTCTATGGGTTCTATCACTGTTGACCACTCCGGTCACCAACTTGTGATCCGAATAGTCAACCATGAACATTCGCGGACAGCTTAATATGTCCCTATCCTTTTTTTCTAACTAGGAACCTATCTAGATACGACCTAGATGTTGCGCAGCGATTAGTCCACGTCCACAGTGGCACAGTCGGAAAATCTAGTCGATAGCTATCGGCCAGATCAAATCGGCCGATTAACCGTTTGAGGCTGTACTCCCCTCTATCGGGACATGCCCCTACATAGTCCCAACGTGCATCCAGGATACCATTTCAGTCCCCCACTAAAAGCAAGGAGCCGGACGTTCCAAGAAAAATCTCTAGGCTCTGGAAGAAGGGGCATACGCTGCCACCAGCCTGAAGGCTCCACCTTCGCTACTGCCGACGTCTAGAACCACCAGTCGACCCTCCGGGTCTAGGTGTACCTTCCGTGTTGCGAGGCCCAGGTGTTTTCGCAGCAGAACAACCACCCACCCCACCCCCTGGCTGACAGGGAGATGCATAGATCTCAAAGTCGTCGAAGATGGGGGCCAGTTGGTGCTCGCTGCTGATCCTGGACTCACAAATAGCTATCACATCCATTCTGTGCGACCTGAGGTCATTTAAGAGTTTGCCCTGCTTCCAGGACATTCCCAGGCCGCGCACATTTAAACATCCAACTCTGATAACAGCCAGGTTGGTGGTGAAGAGTTAAAGTGGAGAAAAAGGAAAATACACCTACCTGTCCTTCTCCTGGGGACCAGGCTGCACACTTTCCATGGGGGTGTCAGAGGGGTTGTTTGGTGAGGTGGTAGTTTGGGATGTGGTGGGAACATCAGTGTGTGGTGGGGGTGTTTGGTGGGGGAGTGGTGCCTGGAGTGGTGGTGGGGAAACATTTCAAAAGGACGCGATTGATGGGTCTAGTACAGGGGTTCCCCACGGGGAAGTTCAGTTTGAACATTGCGTAGGTGTCCCTTGGGACCCTAATCATTTTTAAATGTGGTTTAGTCGCCGCGTTGGTGAACATTTTCCCTTCGGTTTCCACCGAAGGGTCTTTGTCTATTGTTTGTACAAGTGTTTTGTTGTGTGTATTGTGGTATACTGTTTTTGTTGTGTTGTGTTTGTTTGTTGTTCTTGTGTGTGTTTGCGTTTTGTAGTATGTGTTATGTTTTCTGGAGGGGTGGGTTTTTTTGTTTGTGATGTTTGTTCTGTTTGTGCTGGTGGTTGTGTGTTTGATGCATTTCTGTTAATGTGGTGCTTTCTTTTCGTTCTTTTTACTGGTTGAAAGGGTTCTCCCTCGTCGTCACTGGGTGACGTTGATAAGGGGTCCTCGTCCGTGTTGTTGGGGAGGGGTATATTTTTGGGTTTTGTTGTGGTTGCTTTTGTATTTGTTTTAGGTTGGGAAGGGTTGGGTGGGACGGTGTCTTGTGTTGTTATTTTTTCGTGTTGTTGTGGTTGTTGTTGTGGTGGTGGTGGTGGTGGTTGTGTTGTTGTTGTGTGTGGTGTGGGCAGGAACGTCTTTTTATTGGGGGAGGCATTTAAAAGGGGACAGGAAGCCCTCAGGTGACCACTTCTTGAACAGTGGTAGCATGAAAGCCTCCTGTCCTCCACAGAAATGTTTATGAAGGCAACTCCATCCAGGGACACCCGCTGCGGTATTCTTGTTATCCCTTCTGGTCTCATTTGGACCAGAACTTCAAGGCTATTTCCGCCGAATACGCCCCCGGTGGATTCGCCTATCGAGAGGATTCTGTCCTCATCGTCTAAGAATCCCGTTAGCACCCACCAAATGCTCGCATTTGGCCTGATGCCCGAGATTCTTATCCTTTGAGTTCTTTTCCCCAAATATGTGGGGAAAAGGGATTTGGATACAATTGGCGATACAGAGTATTTCCGTGCCGCCAATTGATCTTTCATTAGCACAGATATGCTTCCATGCAGTTTCCCTTTCTGTATGAAAGCGATATCTTTACAGGCACTACTTAGGACCAGCTCCATTTCGTTTTGGGATAATTGAGCCGGTTTCCTAGTTGCGTTGGAAATTGTCCTAAAGATTAAAGTCCTCAGGACTGTCTCTTTTCTAATTTCTTCGGGGGAGGTAATTGTGAATTCCCCACCTTCCCCAAAAGTTACACAATTTCTTCCCTCCTTCAGCAACTCTCTGGCATTCGAGATGTCCGGTGCCTTGTAAGTCTGTGTCTCTCGGACCGCCTGTGCCAAAGAGACTCCAGTCGTGAGTCCGCTCTCTTTCGTGTTGTTGTTGTTATCATTATTGTTGTTATTGTTGTTGTTGTTCTTGTTGTCACTGATGTTGATATTGTTTGTATTTTCCTTGGTGTTGGTGTTGTTGTAGTCTTTGATGCTGGTATTATTGATGTTGTCTTTATTTTTTCTTTGTTGTTGTTGTCATTGTTGTTTTTATCATCATTATTGGTGTTGTTGTTATTTTTGTTGTCATTGTACTGTTTGGTGTCATTTGTGTCGTTTGGATTTGAATTTGTTTTTACAATTTGATTTCGTCTTAACCATGGAGAAGAGAATTGATGAAGACGATGTTGACTGCGAGCTATGTAGTTCTACCGACTCTCCACCACCATTATCGTCGAACGCAGCGTTCATAACGTAAACAAACTTCTTATGATATTTTTCAAATTTCGATGAAGAAAAGTTGACCCACCGCCTTAAAGGGTCAAGTTACACAATAATATAAAATTTAACTGAAAACTCACGGTTTATCTTACATGACTTTACGGAAACTTCTCCGCGAAGTTACACACATCTGGTAGAGAGATAGATAGATAGATGGATGGATGGATAGATAGATATATTTCTTTATTAGCCACAAGGGCGCACAAGAAAAGGGGACAATACAAAGACATGGATAGATAGATAGATAGATAGATAGATAGATAGATAGATAGATAGATAAGTTTGTATTTATTTGCCACGAGGGCACAAAAGAAGGGGACAAATACAAGGGAGGAGTTTACATAAAGGAACGAGTAAAAAACAAATAACAAATATAAAATTAACAATACAGTCCTCAATAGGAAGTAGGCGTTTTGCGGGTTACACACACCCCTGAAAAAGTGTGCAGCCCTTTTCCTTAGGAGCACAGAGAGGAGGTGCTCCTTTGAACTTCCACCTTTCCACCTACAGGCTGATAAAGCGAGAAGGCCCATTCACACAGGCCATTCTCGCTACTTTCACCCACCTTTCATAAAACTTGCTGGGGTAGAGCACCTCTCTCTCCATTCTGATCCTTCTCTTAAAATGGTATTTAAAGAAAAGGACCAGTTGTTGGCCGGAGAGAAAGGTGTCCGACCTCAGCCCTTTCAAACGTGTCCACCATACCACCTCTATCACCATGGCTATTACACAGAGGAAGACCGCCTCTCCTTCATTTTTGAAGGGAGAGGCGGCTTGATCGTTACAATGGACTCAGTGGTCAACCGGATTAGTCCCACCCGTGACATCAGTCGTTCGACATAGCCCCACAGATCGGCAACGCCCGAGCAGTGTACCAATGCGTGCGCAACAGTTTCCTCGTCGCGCACGCATCTGGGACAAATTCTTTTCGAAGGGTCCCTACCCGGGCGCCCGTGTCTGTAGAGCTTTTCTCAAACGGGCAGCGCCCCTCGGTAAGGACTTCTGACCAGGGACCTCTGGAAGTTGTCCATAGGTCTCGGGCCAAATTTCCTCCCGAATAGGCTGGCCAGTTCGTCTTCCTCCATGCCTAGGGCTTGTCCGAGGGCGTTGTCGCACAACCAGCCCTCTATAGAATGACGTATTATAGTGACTCCACCGACAGCCGGGTCCGCCTGCCAGAGAGCCGTGAGCGCCTGAACACACTCGGTGTGCCAGGCGCCCAGTTTTTTCGGTCTTTGCTTGACCCAGGACTGCAGCTCGGTGAGTGAGACGAGTTTCGGTAAGGCTCGCCTCACAAACGGGATCCACACCGGTTGACCGGTGAGGAATACCTGGAGGTACCGTAGCCTTAATGCGTGTTTACGCATCGTCAGCCACGGCATCCCCAGCCCTCCTTTCGAAGGGTGTTGACAGCAAATGGTTCTCCTCACCAAAGGAACCCGCTTCTTCCAAAGGAATTGGAAGAGTGCGCGCTCCATTTTGGTGAGCGTTTTCCTTGGGCAAGGCACGACGGTCAGGCGGTAATAGATAACGGACGCTATATAAGCGTTCGCCACCTCCGCCCGACCTTTCAAGAATAGATTGCAATCAGCCCACTCCGCATCAGCGCAAACACCCTGTTCGATACCTCACCCAATTCTACTCCACCTGGAGATCTGGCTCGAAGCAGACCCCGAGCAACTCACCGGGCCCTCCGTCCAACGTCCGACGACTCCGTTGGAGGCCATCGGTTTGCCCCTCCACTCGCTGAGTTGCAAACCGACTGACTTGTCCCGATTGAGCTTAGCCCCTGTAAATGATTCGTATTCCTCCAGTAAGGTGCCGATGACTCCGATTTCCGAGGCGGTTGACACCGTTACTGTCACGTCATCGGCGTAGGCCGACACCGCTTTCCGCAATCCCGGTTCAAAAGGGATGCCCTGTAACACTTCCGCAGCAGTGGCTCTAGGGCCAATACAAACAGAAGGGAGGAGAGAGAGCATCCCTGTCGGATGGACCGCGTGATTTCGAACGGCTCCGAGAGGTAGCCGTTCACCTTGACCCTAGAGCAGATGCGGCTGATGTGCATGGCAGTGATCCAGCCCCTGAAAACGGGTCCGAAACCTGACGCCACTAGCACCGCATCCATGTAATGATGGTCAACCCTATCGAACGCCTTAGATTGATCCAAGTTGATCAGGGCCTCACCAACGCCGGGTTCGTTCCCAATCCTCTCTATGATGTGTCGCATGAGATGGAGATTGTCGTGAATGGACCTGGTCGGGATGGCGCATGTCTGCGCATCTCCCACCACGTTGCCCACAACAAGCGCCAAACTCTTTGCTAACACCTTGGCCAAAATCTTTAACTCTGCATTTAGCAGTGTTATGGGCCTAAAATTAATTCTTACATCACCCTTGTTCTCGTCCTTCTTCCTCACTAGCGAGACTACGCCCTTGGTCACAGAACAGGGAATTCTCCCGTTCTGTTGCCAGTTACAGTAGACCGCTTCGAGGAGATCGAAGAACAAGTCCGGCATACTTAAATACAGTTCGTATGGAAGACCATCGAGGCCCGGAGATTTGCGTCTGCAGCATTGGCTCAGCACGTCCCCTATCTCAGCAGCTGAGATCGCCCTCTCACAGGACTTCGCCTCCTCGTCCGAAAGACGCGGCAGGCCGTCGAGGTATGGACCGAGGTCCACATCCCCATCCGGCCCCTCGCCCCTTCCGAACAATCGGGCAAAGTGCCTTTGAAAGGCCTCGCACATCTGCTTAGGTTCAAGGATCACCCGTCCATCCTGGTCTCGCAAAGACCGGATAGTGGATCTACTCCCACTTTTGGCTTCTGTCACGCGGGCCCAGCTGACAGCTTTGGTCTCGTCGTTTCCCAGAGCACGTATTTTGCTTCGGACAACGCAGCCTTCGTGTTTCGCGTCGAAGAACTGGCCCAAGGCCGTTCTCGACGCTAGCACTCTGGCTACTACGTCACCGCTTCTAATTGCCTCTTCTACACTATCTACCAACTCCCTTTCCTTCATATTTCTATCTGAGGCTAACTCCTTACTAACTCCTATTGAAGCTACTCTAATCTCTCTTTTGAGAGAGCCCCACCACCTGTTCTTGACGATAGCGCCCGTCAACCGCTCCTTAACTGATGTACAAATCCGGTTCCTGTAAGCTTTACTTGCCGGTAAGGACAAGTTGAGCTTCCAGTAACCGGGTCCCTGTCTATGCGTTCTATCAAGGTTGACCATGGAGGTCACTAACTTGTAGTCTGAATAGCCAACAATGAGCATTTTTGGACAACTTAAAATGTCCCTATCATTATTTCTAACTAAGAACCTATCTAGGTATGATCTAGATTGACCGCTATGGTTTCTCCAAGTCCAGGGTGGTACAGTCGGAAAATCTAGTCGATATCTATCGGCCAGGTCGAATAGGCCGATTAACCCCTTGAGGCTGTTACAACTCCCTCTATCAAGACATGCCTCTACATAGTCCCAACGTGCATCTAGGATACCATTCCAGTCCCCCACTAAAAGCAAGGAGCGGGACGTCCCTAGAAAAGTCTCCAGACGATGGAAGAAGTCCAGCCGCGTTGACCCGAAAGGGCCGTAGACGGCGACCAGCCTAAAAGCTCCGCCTTCACCACTGCTAAGGTCCAGACCCCACTAGTCGATCTTCCGGGTCCAAGTGTACCGTCTGCGAGACCCAGATGTTTTTGCAGCAGAACGACAACCCCACCCCCTTCTCCAGGCTGACAGAGAGATACGTGCATCTCAAAGTCATGAAAGGTGGGGGCTAGCTGTCGCACGCTGCTGATCCGAGCCTCGCAAATAACCATCGCATTTATACATCGTGACCTGAGGTCATTTAGAAGCATTGCTTCCTTCCAAGGTGAGCCCAGGCCACGCGCATTTAGACAACCTATTCTCAACACAGCCATGTTGGTGGTAAAAAGCAAAGGCACTTACCTCTCTGCGTCCTGGGGACCGTGCCGCACAATTTCCATGGGGGTGGGGTGGGTTGTTGGGTGGGGTGGTGGTTTGTGGAAGTGTAGGGGCATCAGTGTGTGGTGGAGTTGGGGTGTTTGGAGTTGTGTGGGTGTCTGGGGGGGATTTTTTAGGAGGACACGGTTAATGGGTCTGACGTAGGGGGCCCCACGTCCTCTTTAAAAGTGTCTTTTAACGTTTTGTAAATGTCCATTGGGGCTTTTATCATTTTTAGATGGAGAAGCCCCGTTCCTTGTGCGAAGTTCGAACCTTCGGTTTTTATTAAGTTGTTATTATAAATAACGTTTAACAGGTTTTTGTTTATTGTATTTATGTAAGTATAAGAATATTTTTTCTTTTTGGCTGATGTTTTTTGTTTGCTGTTGTTGTGTGTTTTTTGTGTTGATGTCTGTGTTATGTCTTGGGGAGGGGTTGTCTGTATTTGTGTTCCCGTGGTGTGTTTTCTTTTTTTTATTTTAACTTTATGAAAGCCCCCCCCCCTCGTCTGACGACGAAAGGGGGTCGTTTTCCGTAATCGAGGGGAGGGGTTCATTTTCGGCTCGTGTTTGTGGTGTTGGTGTTATTGTATTTGTTTTCTGTGGGGTGGGGGGTTCAGTTGTGTTTTAACTTGTGGTGTTAGTTGTTTTTGTGGTGGTAGTGGTGGAGGTTCTCTTGGTAGTGTTGTAGTTGTTGGTGTGGGTTAAATCGGTGTTTTTTGTTTGCTTGGGAACAGGCAGCCCTCAGGTGACCTCTGCCACCACAGAGGTAACAAGCGAGTCGTGTACTCTCCACTCTGATGTGTAAGTAGGCAAGCCCATCCAGAAATATGCGGTCGGGGAACCTAGCAATTCGTTCTGGCTGCATTTGCACCAGAACTTGCAGGTTAGTTCCACCGAACACGTTGCTGGAAGACTTACCTACCGAAATTACTGCATCCTCTTTCAAGTCGAGGAGGCCACACAGTACCGCCCAGAAATCAATATCTGGATCGATACTGTGTATGGTCAATCTTTGTGTTTTTATTCCCAAATAAATGGGGAAGAAGGTAAATAAGGGGGACACAATTGGGGCCAGGGAATGTTTTTCGGCCGTCAATTTATCTTTCATTCGGATGGATAGATTACCGTAGAGTCTATCCTTCCGAATGAATACAATGTTTTTCAGATGATCTTTTAAAGCCAGTTCAATCTCTGTCTGTGTGAGTTGTACTGGCTTACGGGTTTTGTTTGATATTGTCCTATAAATAATAGTTTTTAAGTTACTTTCCTTTTTTAGCTCTGGGGGAGAATTTAAAGAAAATAGACTATTCTTCTCCAAAGTTATATACTTCCGTGCATTTTCCATTTGCTGGGCCATGTTCGAAATGTCAATAGGTTCATACACAATGGTTCTTTTGGTAGTTTGAGCGAACGTCATTTTGTTCGCCCCTTCTCTGTTTACATTTGTCGAAACGTGGTTTTCTTGTTTTTTGTTGTTACAATTTTCATTTTTTGTTGTGTTTGTGTTATTTATGTTGGTGTATGCGTTCACACTTTTTCCCCGTTGGGGTTAGACTCCAATATTTCAAAATGTTGACTTATATTTTCAGTATCCGAGAGACTTGTAGTCACAGCTGCCACCTCTCTTTCACCATTGCTGGTGGGCGTGGCGCCGTGAAAAGTCGAAACGGCATCCATTAATGTTGGCAATTTCTCCGAGTCAATTTTTTTCACATTTTTTTCATTAGGGTTAGGTTCCATTTTTTCAATGTTTCTAAGAATTATTATTCTTTCAGTAGGGAGGCTTGTTGCCTCCGCTACCCGCTCTCCTTCAGTTTGTTTAGTGGGCGTGTCATCGTTACCTGTGGTAATGGCTTCCATTACCACTAGCGTAGAGACAATCACATGATTTTTAGGATGAAAAATTTCACCCCAAAAGGGGTGAAATAAATTAACCCTAATGTCCGAAGATCCAGGCAAGGGGGTTAATTAGCACAATAACGCAAGAATACAGATAAACACTTACTGTTAACACGTAATATCTCCAATACTCGAGGAGCCGATGTGAAGAACATCTATACCATCTGGAGATAGATAGATAGATAGATAGATACGACGGTGCCACGTTTCAGAAGAGCACTGATTACATTGCTTGATAGTTCGTATCAACAAATAAAAGACCAACGGAAACAATTTCCTTGGTCCAATCTGTCAATCAGCCCCTTCACTTTCCTTTAGTCCAGTTAACTTCATTAATACTTCATACTCCTAACTTTAGGCACTCTTCAATAGCATCGAGAATGATTGGGCCTGCTGGTCTGCTTTTCACGAGAAGTAACTAAAATAAAACTATTTGGTAGTACGAGAGCTGAATATTGACATTAACCTGTCATTTACATATTTCCATTCAGTTTTCTGTATAAAATCGCAACTGTTGTTCTCGTATGAACGTATTGAGGCATGTCAAATAATAGTTGATTGATCGAGCCTCATCACCAGCAAACATTGTGATGGGTGCATCTGTCTAACTTCAAATAAGACATTTTTCACTGAAGAAGAAAATGAGATAAATATATTCGGTTGATTATAACAAGAATATTACTAATATTTGGTTATTTACTGTCGAGATAAAGGGAGGGAAGGGGGGGAGAGTGAGATTCTAACTTATAAATAAGAAGGATGAACCGAATACATTTAGGTATGTACTAATTTGAGAACTTAATATTTAATAACTGAGTAAATGTGGGGGTGGCAGTATCGGTAGAGAGTCGGACAAACTCCTTTGTGGCATTTAGGTATGATTTTTCTACGTCCTAAGTTCAATTCCTACCGAGGTTGATGTTGCCTTTCATACGTTTTGGGTCGATAGAATGAAGTACAAGATACAATCAAATGTCTACTTCCCTCAAGTTATTGGCGTTGTACCAATGATAGAAAGACTTTTCTGAGTTTCAGACAAAATTATTGTGGCGATTAATTACGTCTCATTGATTTGTGTTATGTGTTCAAATCTCACCTACATGTCGTCTCTTATACTTCCGTTATTGATAGAAGTATTAACATCTTTTTCTGTTTATCTTTTCAGAGGCAATTGAACACAACTCACGAATTTACACGACCAAGATACAAGAAAATAATCAGAGATTTTTAGTTTCCAAACATTCTATGTGCATGACACAAGAATGTTGAATCCTTCTTTAGTAAATTGCGACACCTGGAAGAAAAACGGGGAAAGAAGATAAAACTACTGAGCTGATAGAATATACGTTATAAAGATACCAATGAAATAAATATGAAACGTCACCAAACTACTGAGATTTGGCAGCTAATGGACAAAGTGAATAAATAAGACTTAAAACAGATAAAAAGCAGATACCTATGAAACGACTTAGACTTTGTCCAATGAAAGAAATAAGTAGAATATATATAAAACCGAAACGATTTCTATGAATGTGTCATACATGAAGAATATATAACTATCATCTTTGCATTAGCATCGTGAAAAAGGACGGCTTTTCTAACAACAAAAAAATATATCTTCAAAAAAACCAGACATACGATAATTGGTTGCAAATATAAATAGGAATTTCATAAATACTTGAAATCAATCCATGTATAAAAAATATACATTAATGTACATATATATATTCACGTAAATATATAGAATAGAATACGTCAACTTAACTATAAAAGTTGACTGCTGTCATTAGGAATACTAGCTAATGGAAACAAACGAAATCATTAAAACATGTTTAACGTAAGGAAAAATGAAAGGACTGAAGTATAATCGACAGCCAATCAGATAATTTAATGTTATTTGACGTCTTTTGGGTGCCATCTCTCATTGGTTAATTATAAGCTCAACTCTTTTACTATGCCATGCCCGCAACTACAAGGAATCTCGCATCCCTCGTCTTCCTATCTATTATCCTGGTTGGGTAAGTATCAATAATAATTATTCTCTATGAACTGATGTGTTTCATACATACCATATTCTCTCTCTCTTTCTCTCATGTTCGTCATATATATATATATATATATATATATATATATATATATATATATATATATATATATATATATATATATATATATATATATATATATATATATATATATATATATACATATATATATAATATATATATATATATATATTATATATATATACATATATATATAATATATATATATATATATATATATATATATATATATATATATATATATATATATATATACATATATATATATATATATATATATATACATATATATATATATAATATATATATATATACATATATATATATAATATATATATATATATATATATATATATATATATATATATATACATATATATATATATAATATATATATATATACATATATATATATATATATATATATATATATATATATATATATATATATATATATATATATATATATATATATATATATGACGAACATTTAATATAGAAATGGCTTCTATATTCTGTTTGAAAGCAGCTGTCATTTTTTTAGGGGCAGGTACTGGGTAGTGGATTAGAAGAGGGAATGGAAGTTGGGAGATGGGGTTAAGGAAGTGGGAAAAAATTGTTTATGTAGGCTGAGAGGTATCTTAAAGCATAAGTATAGAAAAATACATACATATACTTACAAGTATGTATATATGTATACATAGATATATATAATTGTTCCTTGTTTCATATAAAAATGATTTTCAAACGACGGAATAGGTTCTATACTCCTATTTTTTTGTTAGTGGGTATATTATAAGCAGCACAGGCATGCTGTGGGGTTAAGGAGTACCCCTCGCACACACTCATTACGAAGGAAAATTCGATGTTATGACATTGATGTCAATAAGCAACCAATTAAAGTCAATAGCCTAGAAATGACCCATACTAGCTGTTCATCAGGCAGAATTTGTTTCGAGACGTATTCTGCCTTTTTTTATTCTTTGCTGTTATTGCACAGTCTTTGTGGTCTTTCTATGGCTTTTTTATGAAGGCGCGCGCTTTAGTTATTAGGGTTGGACACGATAAGAAGAAGTGATTAGGGTGATAGACTCAAGGCCATATGGTCCTGAGTCTGTGCATTGGGCTCTTGAGCAAGGTACTTTATTTCCTGATTTATTTCCTGATAATCTAGTCCACTCGGATGAAAAAAAAAACAAACATACAAAATCACATGAGTCTTTTCATACTACAATGTGTCATGCTGACTTTCGCTGAGAACTACATAAAAGGTACCTGTGTTTTGGGATGTGCAGGCAGTTGGGCGTTAATATTATGAGCAGATAGATCATTTGATCAAACAACTGAAACACACATACCTCTTTTACTGTGCGTCGTCTCATGCATGACCACATCCGATAGATGTAAGATGTCACGTTCTCATATGGCGGAATCAAAACCTTTCAATATTTCATTTACCGCCTTTTAACAATTTGTTGAAAGCTTTCATACTTCGCAGTCTTCTCAACAATTCCTTTCCTAAATTTTTTGTCATTAATGTCAATGTACAAAATTATTCAGGACATGGTATAAACACATGATTTAGTGGTTAGGATATTGGATACTGGATTGTAATGTCATGAGGTCGATTTCCTGATTATGTGGTACGTAGCATCATTGAGCAAGACGCTTTATTTCACATTAATCTAATCTATTCAGCGAGACAAAATAGGTCCCAACGATATTGCTGCATAGATGTATCGGCTTGTATTTTCCTTGGGCATAATATATAATATATAGAGAATATGCATAGTGTATACATGATTCATATTATATATCAGTTACGACGAAATGTGCCAAGCTTTACCGAATTTTGCCTCTTCATTTGACAATATTGGTGGAATGGAAAGGGATATGTGCCTGCTCGGCTGAGTGTCGTCCTCCAGAAAACATCTTGCCAAGACATTTAGCTTGGAGAGTCAAACCCATGATCAGATAGTTGTGGATTCATAACCTATTGCCAATCATGAGCAAAGTCCAGCCCCTAAAAGGAAATAACTGTTTCTACTTTAGGCACAAGGCCAGCAATTACCCAGTGCATTACTGGTACTTTATTTTATCAACCCCGTAAGGATGAAAGGCAAAGTCAACCTCGGCGGGATTTGAACTCAGATCGTAAAGGGACGTAACTATGTTGGAAAGCATGGCGTCCGACCCTCTACCGATACTGCCAATCCACCGCCCTAAAAGGAAATAACGTTACCTAACAACAAACGGAAGTCGAGACAGTTATAACTTTGATTACAAATAGTTCCCACCAAAAATCTGAAATTTTGAAAACCAATTTATTAATAGTTTAACTGAAATTTTGTTTGGCTTCGTTTGAGTACCGCCTAGAGAAACAAATTGTGTTTACATTTACATATATGTGTTCATATATGTTTATTCAAATTTTCCATATCGTCAATGTTATCTTTGGTTCCTCAGGCTTTGATAAATCGTACACACATAGCAAGTATATTTATACGAGTGTTTTGTTTTTGTGGCGAAATAATAGATATTTTATACCTTTATATTCTCGTTTCACTCTCAAAAACAACTTTACAACTTATCTGCCGCATCAATAATGAAACAACTAAACAGTTTATACAGTCATAAATTCTTCTGTATACCTATATACAAACATTTTAAAGAAGCCTGCTTGACAAATGTGATATGGTGGCTCAATGCAAAGATGACGCCTGCGATTAAGTGATTCCGGTAGTTTTCTATTTTGAAAGAGTATTTGATGGTGGTCGACAGAATTATACAGTTTCTTTAGTCTTGTTATTTTTTATGTTGATGTTTTTACTTTAGAAAACAACGCATCATAAGAAGAAAAATAATGGCTTCCTTTGACAGCTGCTTTCAAAGAAGATTATAATATAACTTTATTGTTCTGAAGCTCTGCTTCCAGTGAACAAGCATTAAATTTTATCAGATACCATAGTGTCAGTTTTCCTTTAAGTTTGTTCTTTAGAGAATTTTGGCTTTCTTTCCCTTTTTGCGTCTATTTGTTTTCTTTTCTCTTCCTTTTCATTTTTCATTTTTTTTTACTTAAGAGGTTATATAAATGATCAACTGATCAGAGTAGAAATTGAATTGATAATACCGTTAGATTTAACTGATTAACATGATTTATCGTCTCCACATGTATACATAACAATACACATCGGAGACATAAGACGTATATTAATATGTTGCTCAGTCAAACATTTGATAGAAGCATTCAAAATAATAGTTTACCCTCTCTTTGAACTATAAAGCTTTATATTTACTTAAGAAAAATTAATCTAAAGATTTTTCATTTCATTGAGAAATTCCAATAAGATTGAATTAAGTATGTGTAATTAAAACGCTTGTGGTTTTTAATATCTGTATTCTTCATATATTGTTTATATCTTCATTGCAAAATAAAATTAAAGATATTTTCGGGGTACCTACTTTATATAGAAGAGTTTCTAGAACAGTTAGAAATATATACTTTCCGTGAGAGGGGTTTGCTGCAACCTTTCAGGCCCTTATACTTCGTCTGAGAGTTATGGGAAGAAATAAGAAAGATTCGCACAGGAAATTCTTTACATATGGTTCTAGTCGTAT
Source organism: Eledone cirrhosa (assembly GCA_964016885.1). NCBI lineage: Eukaryota > Metazoa > Mollusca > Cephalopoda > Octopoda > Eledonidae > Eledone > Eledone cirrhosa. Next base: position 137,512,312 of record OZ024741.1, on the reverse strand, counting down.
ATTTTCTGTCATATATCGTGTATATGAATGCATGTATTGTTTATTATAAAAATGATTATCCTTTATGTTATACATACATATAATCATAAATAGAATTAGTATGAGTATTCCATATTTTTATGAAATATAATAAAATAACAAGTAACGATATTATATTGTCACAATATTTAAACTATCGTTTGAATAATTTGATCACTGTCATTCTTACTTTGGTTATTTGGTCGCACATGATACCTGTTAAAAATCTATCCAGTTATGATCATCTTGGCATTTAGGGGTATACAAGACTTCATTATCTGCTATGTGTTATTTCGTTTTTAGGACAGAAGGACGCGATTTAAAGGACATTTGACTACTGTTTATACCATGTCAACAAATCACATAGACACGCACTCTTTTGGTTCACGTAGAGTATCCCTTGTTGTTTATAGAGCTGTGTCTCTTTGCTAGCCTACAATTTCTGTGTCAATGAATTAACTTGTGAATGGGCGTGCTATTTGATTACTATGGTAACATGTGTAAAAGTGGTTATCGCGGCTATGAACAGAGAATATAATAGCATTTTGTTTCTTGATCCATTGTCGAAACAATAGGAGAAAGGAGTATTGCTACACATCTGTATCAGTTAAGTTAGTGAGACAAATTTCACAGGGACATTAATATGAAAGAGAATGTATACAAAGATCGAGTCTTATCAGAAGTTGGTAATCTCAGTGATCCCTGGCTAAAACAACTTCAATAAGAGCAAAACCCATAAGTTCCCGTCTGTTGAGTTAATACAACATGTGCGTTAAATGCCCCGTCTAAAATTGTCTTCACAACAAAATGGAATTTTATTATGTATTTTCTAAAAGTATTTTATATTGACATCAGCGTAAAGCCCCTTTATACATTGGCTGATATCGCAAGATGAAATCATAAAATATGTACTTAGACTAACTAAGTTATTATGGGCAAGAGTGAGATATCAGTGAAACGAATTGCAAGCATTTAAAATAATTTGCCATTACTTTATCCAAACACGTGAACTGTTCCTCAGTAGTTATACTTACACTTTGTATCAATCAAGAAGCTCATTTAAACCGAAACCTAAATATAATTGTTTAATTTCGCCGGAAATGATGAGGATTTCATCAACGGACATCTGCAATTGTAATTCGTTTTAGACATAATGAAACATAACCGAGAATCGTGTTACTGTTCTATATTCTATTAGTGAACTAGACATAACAATACTTTTAAGTTCACTTTGAAGAAACGGAAAATTCTATTGATCGCCCTCAGAACAGTGAATTTCAATTCCTGGTATTGTAGAAATTATATTTGATTTAAAATGCTGGCTAATTTCCAAGGATATTCGAAACACAAAGCACCACCGTTTCCATTTGCCAACATGCTGTTCTTTGATTTAATATAGCACTCATTTTGATATAAAATACAAAGTTGTTTAAACAGCAAATCTAACAGAGAAGAAAAGGAAAAAGCTCGTTTGCAGCTACTTAAATATATATAAATATATATATATATATATATATATATATATATATATATATATAAATGTGTGTATGTATGTGTGTTTGTGTTTGTGAGAGTATGTATGTGTGTATGTTTTTTTGTGTGTGTGTGTATGGTATGTCCTGCAGCATTTTCTTTCAAGATTTAGTAGGATAAAGACGGTGTAGTAGCCATTGCTTTTATAACACGCAGCAAATAAGATAGTTTGTCGTGTTTCGCAAAGGCAACACCACGACATATATATATATAAATATATATATATATATATATATATATATATATATATATATATATATATATATATATATATATATATATATATATATATATACATTATGAAGAGAGAAGAAACATTTAGATATAATTAGTAATAAAATGTATCATACCTAAACTGCTCCTAGATTCCTCGACTACGTAGTTTCGTGGCATAAACAAAAACAATACATCATAAAGATATAGAGTCCCTGCGAGGTCTGCCGACTTATCAAGAGGATACCTCATTTTACTAGTCTCAAGAACGCGTCTACACGACGTGAGAAAGAATCCCAAAAGGCGGAGGAGGAGATAGTCACGCGATATAACGGTCGAGAAACAGAGCTAAGCCTCTTATAACCCCGAAGAAAATACCACAGAGGCGGAGGGGGTATTTATATCGAAGCCGTAGAAGAGGTGGTGAAGGAGGCGAGAAGTATGAGTAATGGCAGCTTTCCAGCAGTCACAACACTTCAAAGATTACTCAACCAGAGGGAGTTATTAACAATATATTTAGAAACACACAGATACATGCGGACACACATATACGGTCGTTGTAAGGTATGCACTCCGACGTGTTTTTACCTCTCCTGTAAAGGAATATTTAATCCAGTAATGGTAAATTTCGTTCGCTCTTTTATAAATTGGACTACCTTCCAGCAACATCATTATAAACAATGTTTCTTCTCTGAAGATTCAACGAAAATATCCCTTATAGCAATATATATTTATATATACATACATACGTACATACATATATGTATAGAACTGTTATATTATTGATATCGAGTAGATGAAGCACCATGTGAGTAAATTTTGTTATTGAATGTATTGCCTTCTCTTCCATTTATTTTGCTTATATATATATATATATATATATATATAGTGTGTGTGTGTGTGCGTGTGCGTGTGCGTGTGCGTGTGTGTGTGTGCGCGCGTGTGTGTGTGTGTAAGTATGTTCTGATATACTTTTGATGTTAAGAAGGAATACTATTAATGACAAATTTATTATAGTCTTTGATTAGGCAATGGATGAACACAATAATGCTGACGGATCAGTAAAGTTATCTAAATGTATTACAGCTATATATTTCATCGAACCTGGTATAATGGGAAGCAAATATTCTATACTTTAGAATGAAAGATGTTAATATCTGCAAGGCCTGCATTATACTATTTAATACATAATGTCAACCTAATTCCTTCTGTGGAAATAACTCAGGAATGTATAAGTAAATATGAATTAGAATAAATAATCCGGTTGTCAGTGATTGAACCGGCCTATCTGACAGATTATCCGACAAGGAAAATAGCTTAAAATTCAGCAAGACAAAAACATATCAGTGAAAATGAAAGATGAACAAAATCTATGAGAACTCACTGTAAAGCAAGATGTAAGTAGACTTGAAAATGCCTGATCGGTTTCTGACGAGAACAAGAACATTCTGGTTCTAAATTATTCAAACCAGCATTTTAAAATGTTATCCAAAAAACAAACTTTATGTGTCAGTGAGTCTTTGTAAAGCATTCACCGATGTATTTGTTGTAATCATTTTCTAAATATGGCTCAAGACTTAAAACGGTAATTTTAACTTGTTTTAAAGTTAAATATATTTGTAAGATCTAATATTAAACTAAAGCATCTGATCAGGTTTTTTAAATATCTATTTCATATCCTAACCACCCTTAAAATGAGATTCCTCCTCCACCCTAAACACTAAGTCCTTTAATATCTACGTCATATAACCACCGACCTACAAAATCCGGTTCTTCCTCCACCCTTAACCTTAGATTCTATAATATCTAAGTTATATCACCACCGCCCTAAACATCAAGTCCTCTATTAGTTATGTCAAATTACCATCGCCCTAAACATCTCCTTGTTATATTTACGTCACATCTCCCCTACTCTGAACATCTCCACGTGATATCTACGTCACACCTCCACCACTCCGAACATCTCCACGTGATCTCTACGTCAAACCTCCATCGCCCTCAACATAACGTGATAATGAATTTGTAGCCATTCTAGCGATAGTATTCTCCATTTTATATTAGTTGAGGAATTTCACTAATGTATAAATCGGAAGTGTGGACGAAAAACTGATTTCTTCCATTTGCTTGTATTGTCTTGATGACTTCAACATTTCAGTCAGACCTGCTTCGTTCCTGTAATAGTAACAGTAAATTGCAAATCTTTGACTTGTAATTTTCATCCGAACCTTTCTTTCTACGCTACATTCTCTCTTCGATCGATAATTTTTGCTGATATAATGGCGAAAATCCAATCTCTTTGTTGTTATAACGGCAGAACACTAAAATTAGACAGTTTGAAACACTGTCAAGCTAAGTTTATTATTGAATTGTTGAATTTGCGGCAGCTGATTATTAAATGTCTATAATACACACTGTATAAAGCTCTTAGTGATGATGCTTTAAGTTCTCTTGTACTGCGAATTGTTTTGATTTATTTTTATATGATAATTCTATTAACATTTGAAGTGAGTATATACACGTTGTATTATGGATCTCAGTTCGAGTTCGGTGTTGATATTTCCAATGTTTAGGCCAAATAAACTCTATAATAATTCTATTGAAATGTGCAGAATCGTTATGGCGTGAGAAAATGCTTCGCGGTATTTAGTTAGGCTCATTCCGTTCTCTGTTCAAATTTGGTTGAATTAAATTATCTACACCGGAGTGATGAAGGTTGAAGTAGCACTCAAGAACTGGGATTGATTTTATTGACTTTCTTCTTCTACTGTGTCTAAAATATAGTGTACTTCAATGTACACTTCTACCTTTAACGTTAACAATAGACAAAACACCCTCAGCATAACACCATTATTGACAAGGCAGTTATTTTATTTATAGACGTTGAAAGCATAAAGTACATAGCGAGTTTTGCATACCAGAGAGCCGGTATGAACACCACAAATCATTCTCGCTGACGTTCAAATGACTCGGCCAGTTCGCAATCTTGCGTTTCTAATATATACTCTATAACCTTAACTTGATATAGAAAAGAGATACAGACCCATTACGCGCCTTTTTCTCATTCGTTTTTCAGAATAGTATATATAATGTCTACTGGGACGTACATTTTTATTTTTAATTGAATTTTAATTAAAGTTTCAACTATACTGGTGGATCTCCAAAATACAAGTCACATTCCTTGCATTCCAATCCCAGGTTTCTTCTTATCTTCTCCATTTTGAATTGAAATCATTGTTCACCCCAGCATGACTTTACTATGAACAATATTTTCAAAACACAATTTTTTAAAAATATATTTAATATATTGAATATATTAAATCTATTGGTATTTCATTTGATATATACACAATGTAGACTATTCTGTTCAAGTTTGGATTCCTCCCCAATTCCACGCTTGATGAAAATTCTTTCAATAACGTTTGAGATTCGAACCTTGAGAGTCAAAATATTCCCGTTTGTGAATCACTGCCTGTATTAAATTTTCGCAATATTCAGTCAATGTGACATTCGTCTTAAGGGGCACTCCTCTTCATTTCTTTCTTTGGTGAACCATGCACGTCAAAAGAATAAGTTAAGCTCTTATTAAAAGAATGAAACAATAATGTCTAGTATATTTCGTCTCTTTTTATTAATTTAATGTTTCTGAATTAAAATCAGTAAATTAAGAATACAAAATGATCATTAATCAATTTCTTTCATGTTGTTGTATTTTATTACATAAGTTTAGATTCTATTGATTAAGTTTATTAATCAATATGTTTATATTTGGTGAGGTGGGATGGTAAATTAATTTTTCAGGCTGAAAAATAAATGAGCTTAATTATTTCATTGAAGGATATAACTTGCTGAGTGAGCCACCACTATTAGAAGTGTCTTCTGACGTCATCAACTGCCACATTAGTTCAACATTAATTTACTAATACAGAAAAAATTTCAGAGAAAAATTAAAATATTGAATTTCCGTTTATTGCAATAAAGTATAGCCGCACTATTTCACATGAAGTTTTCTTAATGTTTATTAAATTTTACTTGAAATAATCGTCTTCTAAAGAATAAATTCTTTCCTTTTAGTCTACTTTTAGTCTACTACCCTTTTAATAAGTAATCGTATGTTTTTAAGGTTTCCGTTACCACCGACGCAATGTGCAAAATATCAAAACACGATTCTTTGATGCTTTTGTAATATAAATATCGACGATGATCAATATACAGAAACAAATTGCTTTATCGAAAAAATCTATTAATATATGTATATGCATGCGTGTATGTGTGTGTTCAAATTTCTATTTTTAGTATTTTTTAAAGGTTTTAAATTAATTCTATACAACTTCCTACACTCAACTCAACAGATATATTTATTAATCAAAATAATTTTATTTTATTTTTACTGGCTGCATAATTCCATTTCAATTTCAAACGTAATTTTTCGTATTTCTTTCTATATAAGTTGCCTTTTACATGAAAACATTTTTCTTTAGAATTTTATTTACAAGTTGAACTAGCCGCTGGAAAATCATTTAGAAAACTAAAATGCACACCAAAATATTATTTAACGTTCAAGTAATTTTTTTATTCTGTTTAAAGAAGTTGTTTTTTTAAGAACCGTCTTGCTTGAATAATGAAAATAAGATTATTTCTTATCGAACAGAAGTACACAATTATGAATGTACTTTCTAAAAGAGGAGGGGGAATAATAAAATTATAAAAGGGGAATGGTAAGGGACAAACTCTACATTACAGTTGTAAGGGCCATTCCATTTCTCGGAGATCTTTCTTCAGGCGGGATACCCTACTTTCGAATTTTGCAAAGGAAAAATGTCTCGAAGGCAAGCAGTACGAAAAAGGAAACTGTTCATCAAATTCCGGCATTTATATTCCGCTCTCCTACGTTACGGGAAATGGTATCCGAATTTTGAGCAGATGTAATAAGGTTATAATTGATATTCAAATCTAGTTTCATTTAAAATTAGTACGTCTTATGTTAATATGTTGATACAATAATTTGTGTTTAGAAAATCTGGATCAATATTTACGAATAGCGGTTGATAATACTTTATCCGAAATTCTTGGGACGGGAAGTGTTTCGGATTAAGGATTTTTACAGGTTTTGTAATATATGTATATAAAAAATAGGACAGCTCTTATCATCGGGATAATATTTCGCCATCTGTCATTGAATGAACAGTTGAGACAACTTTATCAATATTAAAACCTCTTCAATATCCACTTCCTGATTAAGTTAGAATGTATATTTCAGCAATGAAAAACCTTTCGGATTTTGAAGGTTTACGGATAACTGATGATCAACAGGTATTAAAGTTCCAGAGTAATGAATTGACAGGAACAGGAACGCCGGATTAAATCATTTACCTTCCTCTTTCATTGAGTCAAGGCCAGTGAGAGAGGAAATGTTCTTTAATCCTCATGAATAGTCATGAATCTGTTATAAACTTAGTTAAGAGAAATCAATCTGAAGTGTGTTGATATAGCAGAACCCTAGAAAGTCAAACTGAAGGTGTATGGCTTTCTAGGTAGGATGTTCGTATAACAATCGTAAGCTCATGAATTCCATTCTCTGCGGTGCGTCATGTCCTTGAACAAGGCACTATTACCCGTTGTTCCAGTCCATTCAGCTGGAAAAAATAGTTTTATCTGTGATACAAAGAGGTAAGCATGTCATATGTGCCTGGCTGAATCTCTCTGAAAATGATGTTAAGGATACACGTGTCTCTATAATGTTCAGGTATTTACACAGGCTATTCCGTTGATCAAAAAACTGAGACACTCGTCGTCGGAACCTACGAGGGTCCAATCGATTACCACACTGTGCATAACACAATCGCAAAGATTAACTGAGACGCTCATGTACACAATGCGCTACCGGAACTCGAACTTACTAGCTTACGATCCTGAATTGAATGCATTAACCCCTAAGAAACACGCATTCACGAAAACTCTATAGCCATTCACTCATTCTACTGCTATTCCTTTAAATGTAAATATTCTTCATCACAACTAATTCAATGTAAAGTCAATAATTCTACCAGTTTTCTCGTGATTGTGGGTTTATTTCTTTTTTTTTCTGTTTGGTTTTGTGTTTTTTTTCTGTTTTAGTTTTGTGTGTGTTTTCTTTTTTAAAAACTACGATTGTTATTTGGAATATTTCCTTCCATGTGTGTAACAAACCGTAAATATCTAGATCTAATCAATTATATTCTTCGCCAACAATCAAAACAACAAATATTCCTGTTGTTTTGGACAGTATCCAATCTGATAGATTTTTTTTTGTTGTGTTGGAGATAAAATAATTAAATTTCAGCCATCATATCAAAGTTTTTTCATGTTTTTTTTTCGGAATAAATTAAGCTAATATTATTACTATCGCGATGATGAATGCAAAATACCCATAAATTATATAACAATTCCACAGAGGCCATACTTTGTCCATTATATGTGAGAAAGTTCAACTCTAGTGCCAATTTGATGAGATAATGATGTCTTTTGATCAAGCTTACACAAACTTAATTTTTGTAAAGAGGGATGCTTGAATCGTAAACAATATTTATTTCGTCGATTATAACCAGACAGATATAAAGATAAAGCAGTTCCCACTGGTATTTGTAATTCCGACATAGAAGCATAAGTTTAAATGAATCATGAGTGGAGGTGCATGGTTAGGGTGTGTTGCATTCACAATAAGAACGTCTTGGGTTTGATTCCTGGGCCTGGGGATGCATTGTGTTTTTAAGTATTCCTTTCACGTTCCTTTTCCGGCCAGGACTGGGGCATCCTATCATGTAATCACCCGAAAAACCTCTTCATCTGAGCTGTAAATTTAATGTCTCGCCTCAGCAGTTTCCACAGGCCAACGAATGCTCTATGTGGTCGCTAGATAAATGTTGCGTAATAAACGACGCGACAGAAACGTCTGCAATACGTTTAATCACCCGTTTTCTTTATCAGGTTTGACCTGAGGTGTGTAATTATTTCTAATTTAGGCACAAAGCCAGCTATTTGATTAGTGAGCAGAGAATAGATTAAACCGACAACAGTACATGACTGGTACATTATTTTATCGATCCTAGAATGATAAAAGCAACTTTGACATGGAGGTGTTTGAGCTCAGAATGTAAATAAATACCATTGAGAATGTTGTCCGCTGCTCTACTGATTCTGAAAATCCATGGCATTGACCTGAGATTTAGTAGATGTTTTACAAATATAACACACATCTTTTACTCAAATTTGGCGTCAAAATTTGTCTTTATATATATATATATATATATATATATATATATATAGTGAAAAATGGAACGGGAACAAAACAGAGAGGCAGTACGAACAAAGGTTTATTAGTTTCATTAGCGTCAAAATCTGTCTTTATATATAGTTGGTGTGGGATGCTTAAAGCGTCCGTAAGCGATAGGCCGTTTGAGCACTCGATGCTCTTACAGAGCAGAGTATGATATCACATAAGAAACGGAGAATCAGTGTTGCGACGAATAGAATTTATTAGACATATTACAATCGTTTCTCTGGCGACCAGCTCTAGGAACGATCGACGTTATCATCGAACCTGACTCTGAAATCGCAAGGTCGTCAGATACGTCTCGATTCTACAAAGCAGAGTTTCCAAATTCTATTCGTCGCAACACTGATTCTCCGTTTCTTATGTGATATATATATATATATATATATATATATATATATATATATATATATATATATATATATATATATAGGTGTGTGTGTGAGTGTATGTATATATACATATATGATATTCAAATCAACAAACAGCGAAAGACGCGATCCGGACTTGTCCGACAGACAACCTTTTCCCCCACCCCGGAAAAAACCCCAGTTGATGGATGTGAATCCGAAATATATAGGGACTATTAAATCTCTCCCAAGGTAACTCTCTCTTGTGTTGTTATTTTTATTTTTATCCTTTATACTCTTCCCTTCATTCTACACATCTCACACATCTTATACACACGACGCATCTCAGCGTACACCCACTTACATCTCTCTCTCCACCACCGGACCTTGTTACCCGGAGATTTACCCATTTGCATTGTCGAGGCTTCCAAACGACATAAAGATATTTACTTATTGTTCCACAATGCTTCAAGCAAACTTCAATACTCTCTTATATGTATATATATATATATATATATATATATATAACTATCTTTATAAGCAGGCAGGTTTTTACCTAATGTTTGGAGTAATAATTTTATTCTGAATAATATGGTAACAAACCATAACAAAAACAACATTCAGTTTATGGAAATTAGCGTTTTAAGTTTGTAGTTTGACAAAATGTAGATTATAAAATTAAGTGTAATTTCTGTAGTGTGAAAAAATCACATTAAAGTTGTAATAAATTCTATATTCATTAGCTGTAATGTTTTCTACACACCACTTTTAAAATGATATAATATCATCCTATCTTCCATCTCTTCTCTTATAATTAAATCACTTTGCTCTATTTTCGATTCAATAGTCATAAATTTCGTTTATTTTTTATTTTTAAATTCTGTAAGCCATCCTTAAATTATTCATGACACCACGTGTTGTGGACTATGGGGGTGAATTGGCACAGTTTTATCGGTCTTATATAATTTGTTACGGCACTCTGCCAGTTGAGTTCAAATAAAGCCCAAGTCAACTTTGATTTTTTTTAAATGCTATTTACCATAGCCTCGAGCTATGATAGACGCAAACTGGTTGTAAGCCCGTCGGATGAACTATACTTGTAATTCAAAGGTTCAAGCCTGTCCCACAATGTAACACGGAATCTCCCTGAGAATTATGTTAAAAGTACATGTGTTTGAGGAGTGCTCAGCTGGATGCCCTCTATCTGTAATTCAAAGGTCCAATCCTGTGTCACAATGTGACACTGAGTCTCTCTGAGAATTATGTTAAAAGTACATATGTTTGAGAAGTGCTCAGTTGGAAGTCCTATATCTGTAATTCAAAGGTCCAAGCCTGTGTCACAATGTGACACTGAATCTCCCTGAGAATTATATTAAAAGTACATGCCTTTGAGGAGTGCTCAGTTGGATGCCCTATACCTGTAATTCAAAGGTCCAAGCCTGTGTCACAATGGGACACTGAATCTCCCTGAGAATTATGTTAAAGGTACATGTGTTTGAGGAGTTCTCAGTTATTTACACGTTCTTTCGTGTGCAGGTTGTAACATTGATGAAATAACTAGGACACTCGTCGTCGAAATCGTTAGAGGCCCGCCAGTCCAAACATCGAGTTAACAATAGCAGAATTTAATGTTCAAATGTTGAGTCTCGAACCTAAACATTGAAGATATTTTAATCTGATTCTAATATTTTTCGTAATTTCCAATATTAAATCTTGTAAAATCTAGATTTTACAAACTATCAAGCAAAATCAATTCCCTTTAATTTCGATCATGCCACAGAATTCGCACTCAGCTGTAGTTGATAATAAGAACTGAAAAGAAGTCATAAGATTCGATTAACTAGAACCTGCTATCAACAAAACTACAATCGATGCAGTAGCTTTTAACTAGCTGACATTCTGGATCAAGCATTTAAGTCAGAGTCTTCAAAGAAGAGGAAGAGAATAAAGTCTTTAATATATTTCTTCGTTTTCAAGTAATTTACTATAAAGTGCTATGGATTTTTCTTTTGAGAGAAAATAAAAGAGTGATTCGTCATAGTCATAATAATCAGTAAATTCTGACAACTGCAGTTTCAGTATTGATTTCAAGTGTGTGTATATTATTAATACATGGTAAGATGGATGAGAATGTATTGGCACCATATTCATGTCAGGACTTCTATTGATCTTCACAAGAAAATCGAGTTGATTTGAGGCTAAGGGAATCTTCCATTGTTCAGTTAAATTACATAATCTGAAATAAGATTCAGCAGCAAAACACTAACACTAACATGGTTTACAGCTTATCGATGTGAAATGACTAACACACACACACATACACATATATATACACACACATACATACACATATACACACATACACACACACACACATACATACATACATACATACATACATACATACATACATACATACATACATACATACATACATACATACATACATACATACATGTGTGTGTGTGTGTGTGTGTGTGTGTGTGTGTGTGTGTGTGTGTGTGTGTATATGTGTGTGTGTGTGTGTGTGTGTGTGTGTGTGTGTGTGTGTGTGTGTGTGTGTGTGTGTGTGTGTATGTGTGTGTGTGTGTGTGTGTGTGTGTGTGTGTGTGTGTGTGTGTGTGTGTGTGTGTACCGTAGGAATTATTGGAGCGCTAAATATGTTCAAAATTTGAAAATGCGAGCTTTCCAAACGCTGAACATTGTGTAAATTAGACTTAGAGACGTAGATAAGTAAACAGTCAATTACTACCTATAGTGATCTACTGTTATTACAGTAAATCACTATAGGTCGATCACGTTTTCACATTTCTTCCCCTGGGTCTCCTGCCCATTGGGTTTGCCTGTAAAAATCTGTCCAATGACTCTTTTCTGAGACATTGTAACATCTCCGTAGTGTCGCAGTTGTGGACTCTCAATTTGGAGAAGTAGCGGCTCTACCTGGAGTGACTCTCTGATCTCCAACCTACGCACTCTAGCGAACCCCATTTCGGTCGCTTGTATTTGCGAATGTATTAGTTCGGTCATTACCCAAGATTCATAACCATAGGTATGGGTGGACACAAATACCGAATTGAAGATCACAAGCTTTTTCACCTACTCACTTCTTCTGATGACCGAATGCTGGAGTTGGCGCATTACTGCAATTCTTGCATATAACTCAGCTTTCTCCTGCCTTTCATCACTCGTGAAAAAGGCCTTGAGATACTTGTATCTCTCCATTTGCTTCAGTAGAACTCTGCACACATGTAGAGTGCACTACTCAATCTTCCTTTAAAGGACGTGTGTCTCATTGACTTTCATTCCTGCCGTGCAGCACTCAGTAGCAAAGCTATCAAGTGCATGGTGAATGTTATCTTCTAACGAGTTATTTAGTACCATGTCGTCCGCAAATTCCAAACGGCTGATCCTAAACCCGCCTGCTTTAATACCACTTTTAACCAGGCTGCACACGTTAATCTTCTTTAAGCAGGTGCGAAAGGACCCTGCAGAGACACTATATGCCTCCACAGTTAAGACATAGAAGGACTTTTGGGTTAAGCTGGAATTGTACTTTAAATCTGCAAATAAAGTATTCTGGCAGGCCATCCACCAACTTTGTAATAAGAAGTCCCCATCCATGCAGCTATCAGTAACGTATCTGGGTTTCTGTTCTATTCAGGTACATCTTCTGGGGGTGGAGAGAATACTTTCCGGATCTCCTAAACATGGTTACATCTTCTGGTGTATAAGAGGTGCATCTGGAAGCGATGACTAACCTCTTGAAGGCATAGGCCGTCAGGACAATTAAAGAGCTCAAATGTGACACAAATTCTTTGTCCTTGAGCAAGACACTTTATTTTACGTTGCTCCAGTTCAGTCGACTGGATAAAATGCCTTGCTACAACGCTGGTCCCAAGCTGTATTAGCCTTTGCCTTTCTCTTAGACATCGGTGGTGTGAAGAGAGCAGAGGGACAGGCATCGGCAACTGCTAATATTCCACAAACACACCATATTCAGGCTTGTGCCTCGAAGAGAAACATTCCAGGGGTCAAACCCATGAGAAGCCATGACGAAAACGAGAATATTATGTAACTAATTCTATTTTTCTATGTTCAATTATAATGTCGAACAACCAAGAATATTACAATCGTAACATTACACCACAACCCTATTGTTGTAAACTAATTGATGTGTTTATTTCTGTTTTCACCTTTCCTGTTAATAACTTTCTCTACTTCGGTTATCGTCTTCCTCTCTCCTCACCTCTCCTCGCCCGTTCTGCTTTCACCATATTTATATGATATCAATTAAACTGAATACAATAAAACCAGATGAAGATAATTCATCTTAAATTTGGAATAACAACAATGAATAAACGTCACATGGCAATAAAAACTTACAATAGAACAATATAAATATGTGAGTAAATACAATCGTAATATAATAATTATGGTTATATGAACTACATTGAAGCATAAACAAACGTTCAAACATATATATTGTAATATCTATAGTAGAAAGAAATGATAACTAACGTAACAATTGAGATACTACCAGATTGTTATTACTTATTGTGTTCGATAATTGCCACTTAAGTCTTTTTTTCTCTGAAACGTGCACGCTTAGTTTGAGAAGATCGTGTTTCTTGGTTTTCAATATTGCCCCATACAGCCCAACACAAATCAACAGATTCGTATTCCTATGTACGATATGAGGAAATGATCACTCTTAAACAAGGGAAATAAGTCATTCCTCTGCCGCCTCAGAGAAGAATCTAACCACTTCCTGTCGTGATTCACGAAGCATTTTTTTTTATTTCAACAATGTCATCAAGCACCTTTCCATATCTGCATACACCGGTCTTTTTTAACGTTCTGGCGTTTTTGAGGTCAATTTCGCCTTTCATTCTTTCAATGTCGATATATAAATCCCCAATCCACTTCCTCCTTCTCCATTCCTTTTCTCTATCTATCTATATCTCTCTCTTTCTCTCCTTCTCTCCCTCTCTCAACTCGACGGCTTTCTCAGACCTGGAGAAAGATGCCTTAAACGCCGAATGCAACGACGGTGCCTACACAAATAAAGGCATCGTGAACACAAAATAAGAAGCTACATATAGATATATAAAGACATGCATATATTTAATGAAATGAATATCGTTTTTCTATCTTAGGTATAAAAACATTTTTTGCATTCCGCACTCAAATATCCTCTCTAAATATATAACAATTTGAAACCAAGATATGGTCCTCTAGTAAATTAATATCTCGTTTGATTTAACAGTAAGTCGTCTCCCTCGCGTGAATTAGTTAAAGTCTGATCTAAGCCGAATGCCCATCGGGCTGGTGCTTATCCTTTGTGTAAAGCAATTGAGATTGTAAGACTCTCTCTGGACAGGACACCAGTTTATCGCACGATTAACTCCCCAACTACAGCTGGTACTCATCTCAGTTGAGTGTACTGGAGAAACGTGAAATAAAGTGTTTTGCTCAAGAACACAACACACAACCCGGTCCAGGAATCGAACCAACGATATTGCGATCGTGCGGCAAGTATCCTAACCAGAAAGCCATGCGGCATTACCTTGCGTGCATAACCACCGTATAAAAGTAATTTATAGTAAATTACGTAGTGATTCAAAAGTGCAATGTGAAGACTTCGTTGAATGAAAAACCTAATTCATTTGAAAGACCCGTATAGTTCATATCTTCCCATTTCTTCATTGTCCTATAGGATTAAGGACTAATTAAGAAATCGTTTCAAGTAAATGGTATGTTAAATGAAATTTCTACTCCTTACGTTGTGAACATTTCAATGAGAAAGAATTGAGGAAAGGTGATATACAAGAGGGGCAGATAAATTGCTGTTTAAAACGATTTATTGAATCGCACAATAAAGTTTCAGCTCTGAAGCACCAACATTTAGTGAAGCAAGTTGCAGTAGGAAATCGATAGAATTCCGTCGGTTTCGACGATAAGTGTTCCAATAGTCTGCTCATGAAATTAATATATAAGTGACAGATTATTCCATAGACACGTCTTAGCGAACATCTCAAGGAAATTAGGGTGACAAAGTTGGTTCTTTATACACGACGAGATTCTGCAGTTTCTCTCTAACAAATTCCGCCCAGAAAGCACTGGCCAACCTAAAGTAATAGTAGATAAATCCGTGGCCAAGATGCCGTGCAGCAGCGTTGGACACAGATATATGTGCGTGCAAAGCGAGTTTTTTAACCATACTGTTTTACCTGCACCTACTACGAAAGTTAAAATTTACTTCACTGAATATTTTCAGCAAAATTTGTTATAAATATAAAGATATAATTGTTTATCACAACATTTTAGCAATGATTTTAAAATAGTATAAGCTTGACTTCCATAAGTTTATCTAAATCTGATCATTAGCATCGAATACCATGCCTTTATAGCATAGAGTTATGTCCTTTTACGTTCCGATTTGAAATCCCGCTTAGGTTATGTTTGCCTATCATCTTTATGGGGGATCGATAAATTAAATACCTGTAACACATTGACGTTGATTTAATCAAATTCCTCTCCCCCCTGAATTGTTGA
>OZ024741.1:137483834-137491334 GCA_964016885.1 Eledone cirrhosa | reverse complement strand
AGAAATATTTTCCATGTGCCAACACTACCACCGACACTCTTTCCACAACTTCAAACCTAGCTGCTAGTATAAAACAATGTCAAATCTGGATTCCTCACCACCGTTAACACATTACCTCTAGGTTTTATCAGCATATAATTACCCCCACAGCATCACATTCTATGATCACCTCATTCCTCTACTTACCTCCTATTTATCTCAAATCATATACTCTACAATAACTATTAGGAATAAACATAAAGTTACCACCATTTAATATAACTACAATAACTTAGTAATATTTTATTCATTTAATTAATATATGTGTAGGTAGTGATAAAATTAGACCTTTAAGGTATTATATGGAAAAAAGATTGTATTTAAAATTCAATATATAAATTCAAAAATAAATAGCATTATATAAAAGATTTCATTTATAACATAATATATTGTATATTAACACATAGAATTTAACTAATTGCAGTTGTAAACAACTATACATTGTTCTCTTATATACAAATTAATCGCCAATTACCTCCCCTTTCACATTAGCTCCCTTTAATATAGATTTCTAATCACTTCCTGAAATTAAACCGTTAGACAGATCACTCTAGAACAACTCGAACCCTTAATAAGATTGTAATTGGATCAATATACAATCCACAGTTATAGCTACTAATAAACATTTACTAAAATATAACCAATGTAATGGAAAGGAAAACCTTAATATTAATACTCACAACACATGTACATTTGAACATTACCGGAACAATTATCGCATTACATCCACCATAAACTTCATAGAAACTGCTTTTCATACCCAAGCATCTCTGTCTGCTTAATATGCTTTTATACCTGTATTATATTATGTGATACCTTTGCCATACTGCGATATATATGCTTAGTACCATTGCTTGTTTGTTTCTTACCTGGTTATTCTATACATGCCTAACACATCTGCACTCTTTCTATACGCTTGCATATGTACTTCTAATATCCTCGTTTTGCGAGTAACTTTCTTATTTAATTCCTCTATAATTGTTATATTATTCTTTTATAACCTTTGTCGCATCCACTGGTACTGACCACATCATCTTCACTCTTTAAATATGACACTGCTAATAACAACACTAACATCTATGTATCTTTACGATTGTTCTGTGGAATAGGAGGTTAATTATATGTCTAAACTTTGCTAGTGCTCCGATGAATTCAAACGAAAGTTTGGAAGAAACGATTGTCAGCAATAAAATGTTTTGAACATAGTTTTGATTATTCTTTAATTTATATTCCGGCTCTGAAAAACATCATCTGATGTATTTACATTGAGCTATTTTTCTTAATAAGGTGGTCATGAATTACTGACCTTTCCTGTTTATAATTATATATATAAGTATAAATAATATTATTATTATTATATAAGTATATATGAGTATATGTATATATAATAATAATATTATTATTATATATGTATATATGAATATATATATATGAATATATATATATATATATGAATATATATATATATATATATATATACATATACACATACACACACACGCATATGTATATATATATATATATATATATATATATATATATATATATATATATATATATATATATATATATATATATATACAAAAACACAAATATGCATATATATATATATATATATATATATATATATATATATATATATATATATATATATATATATATATATATATATATTCATACACAGATAAAAAGTACAGCCACACCTACGTGTGTGTGTAAATTTTAAAGGTCAAATATCTTTACCTTCCAATGTTTAGTGTAAATAGTAACACATATTGTTTTCATTATATTTGTTTTTATTGTTGTTCTTTATTTAAGTTGTTCCTCTAATGTAACCCGCTGAACTGTAGCGTAGGAAATATGTAATAATTGGGTTTAATGTAAATTGTGAAATTGCAAGAAAGACAGTGTTGCAGTTCGTAAAAGGATGTCAGGCAAAAAATAGTAAAGCAGTGAAGTGAAGGAAGATACTATTTTATTTAAGCTCATTAAGACACACGCCAACTGAGCACGAATATTCTCTTAACGTCGACCTAAATAGAAAAATCTGTCTACTCAGAATGGTCGAGTGATTAAGAAGCTAGCTTCGTAATCATAAGAGCTAGGGTTTAATCCCACTGCGGAGCATCTTAAGCAAGAGACATTTACCATTGCCTCGCGTCGAACAAGTCTTGTGGGTAAAACTGGGCAGATGGAAACTGTATGGAAGCCCCTCTAAGGGGCTGTTCCTGTAATTCAACAGGTCAGCCATGTCACATTGTCACACTGAATCTTCCTAAGAATTACGTTAAAGATACAAGCGCCTGTGGAATGCTCGACCACCGGTGCGTGAAATACACGAGAAGGCTGTTTTGAAATCGACGGAGTTCTATTCCATTCTACCTAAGAAAAAACATTAGAAGATGTAGCGATATATTTCCTCGTTGTTATTTATCATGAGAGCGGTGGAATGGCAGTATCGGTAAAGGGTTCGACGCCATCCTTTGCAGCATACAGTTACGGCCCTTTATGATCCGAAGTTAACTTTGCCCTTCATCCTTACGGGGTCGATAAAATAAAGTACCAGTAGTACACTGGGGATATTACAGGCCTTGTACCAAAAGTATAAACAATTATTATTTATCATGTGATAGAACGTCGAACTGGATGATTTGCGATATTCGTTCGGGCTCACTGCTCTCTTTTTCAAAGCCATCCCAGGTCTACTTTGTCTTTTATCCTTTCGGAATTGATTTTTAAAAAAGTACCAGTCTAGTACTGTGGCTGCTCCTCTCTATATATCTCTTTCTCACTTCCTTTCTGCCACTCTCTCATTCTCTGGAAGAAATCGGCTGTGCTTAGACATGGAGACCGGCCCAAAACGTGCCGTATCTCATTGCATCACCCCTACGACTACATTAGGAGTTACATATATTATCTTGTCATAAAAGAGAAAACCGCTATGCTAAACACTATAGACTCAACATTATTTTTGCAAGAAGTTTAAACTACCAAGAGGTTTATAGAAAGCATTAGTTGATTAAAGTGACCACAGTATTTGGCTCTATGGATGTTTTTATGTATGGATGTATATACGTATGTGTGTTTGTGAGTGTGAGTGTGCGTATGTGTATGTATTTATGTGTGTAATGTTCGTGTGTATGTAAAATGACGTATACATATTTCTATTTGCAGAAGCTATGGCATTCCATCCCGCTTCGGAAACGCAACCAGTACGCTTCAAACGTTACTTAAAGGATATGATATACGACTTAGACCCCAATTTGGAGGTAAGTAATCTCTCTCTCTCGCTCTCGCTCTCTCTCTAACTCTCTCTTCTCTCTCTCGCTCATTTTCTGCTATATCTAATATCACTATATTAATCAGAAAATGTTCGTTGGCATATATATATATATATATATATATATATATATATATATATATATATATATGTATGTATGTATGTAAAAGGTAAACAGAAATAACAACACAATCGGTACAGTATATGGAATGTATATATTAGGTTAACGCTTGGTATAGCAGGAAGAAGGTCTTAACGTTTCGGACGCTAGTCCTTCGTCAGAAGAAAGAATGAGAAATAAAATAGATTGGGGGTACGGGCGGGATGAAATTGGAAAAAATGTCTTTAAATAAAAATAACAGGTCCTTTCATGTTGACATCTCTTACAAAACTGCTGCTGCTGGCGTTTTGTGTATGATTTATTTTTTAGAAAAGTGGATGATAGAACGCGTCTACCTGAAATGGAAAAAAAACGTTTTGTAAAAAGAGCTATACTTGAGCACGTGCGTAAGCATGTTTGTGTGTGTGTGTGTGTGTGTGTGTGTGTGTGTGTGTGTGTGTGTGTGTGTGTGTGTGTTATTATAAGTCCGTACGAAGCTAAAAAGAAATGTGTGTGTATATGTGAGTAAAAGAGTGTGTGTGCATGTAAGTACGAAGCTATGAGCAAAAGTATGTTAATATAAGGTTGTGTATCGGCATGTATTAGTAGTAAGAGAAGCTGCTAATGACCAAGAGAAAACAATAAGAATCTAGGGGTGTGATAATGGACGGGGTATTAGAGAAATTGGGGAGGTGAGTTGAGTCTAAGAGGGGAATAGGACCCAAGACGGTGAATCAGATTTTGTTCAGTCCTGGTGCGCATATATATATACATGAAAATAAAAAAGGGTAATGATACCCCACCCACCCCGGTCGCGATGACCGTGGGTCTTTTTCACGTAGAAAGCCCCCCCCCCCCTCCCCCGAGATACAAGCCGGAGTATGTTTGTAGAAGGCGAAAATTCACCCATATCTGACATTCTTCCCTCTGATGTTTTCCAAAGGAACTCATTTCTCCAGCTGAGTGAACTAGAACAACATAAAATAAAGTGTCTTGCCCAAGGATACAATACACCGCCGGATGGGGCAACCGAACTGAAAACCTCATGATTAGGTATTCAACGCTCTAACCATTAAACCAATTTGATGATAGTCATGTTGTCAATATTGCCAATAGAAAGAAACACACGCACCATATAAACCATATAATTTTCACTTTATCCTTATCGTCATTGTTCATTATTCATTCGCTTGTCAAATTGCTTTCGTCTCGCACTCTGTGACTTCCTCAATGACAATCTAGTTTGTGTCTCCTCTTTTTCCTGGTTTAAACTTCTACCCCATCTTGTCTTTGTTTGGTGGTGCGCACAAAATAGATAGTCATTGAAAGAACTTTGACAAATGAATGAATAAAGAACAATAAAGATAAGTATGAGGTGAAAATGATATGGTATTTGTGTTTGGCAATATGACGGTCCCTAAATATAACAATAGCGCTTTTAACACACGAGAGAGAGGGAAGGAGAGAGAGAGGGAGAGAGAGAGAGAGAGAGAGAGAGAGAGAGAGAGAGAGAGAGAGAGAGAGAGAGGGGGGGGAGATTCACATAAAGAAATTCATTTTCAAATATAAAAACTGGAAAGATGGAGGTGAAAATGTTATATCAGCTCAAAATGCGATGATTTAGTATGATAAACTTTACACATAGCTACAAAAAATATTTTTTTAAAGTATATGAACTCCTACTCTGCAAGCCAATTCAGACGTAGAGCGAATTTATAAAGTAAATTATGTATAAATTATTTATATCATAATTTAATTTACATATGTTTCATCCATTAGGGACTCATTGGAATTACCCATTATACAAATACCTCAATAAGTTCATCTTTTCAAAATTCCGATGAGTCCCAGTAGGTTGAAACATATGTAAATAAAATTATAATATAAATAATAGTGCTTGGTAACATATTTTAATGTGTATATATATACATATATATATAAATTATACAATTTTCAAAGTTGTGTTCAAATTATTTAAAAGCTGACAATCGTTTCTTCCAAACTCTCGTTTGGAGTCATCCGAGCATTATCAATGTTTGCACATATAATTAACCTCCTATTCAACCGAACAATAATATAGATACATATAAGTTGATGTTGTGAGCAACAGTTTCGTATTTACAGGGTGGAGTGGATGTGACATATATTTTACGAGAATTGTACAATAATTGTACAGACATTCAAGTTCAAATTAAAATTTAAATTAAATTAAAATCAAAAGCACTGAGTGGAATACCTGCAACAGTTAAAACAAGGGAATAGTCCAAATATTAAAGAGGCATTGAGGAAGTAGTTTTGAGAAAGGAAAAGTGCAATAACAATTCATATGCAGGCTAGTGCGACTGCGTAAGATATATACATGCGAAGGAGACAAGCAAAGCTATTATGCATATATAGATGAATAAATACTGCACTTTAAGCAAATATGGTAATGTATTAGAATCTATGGTGGATGTTGAATGTTGATGGTGTTCGAATTAATGTGTGTTGAGAAACACAGTTTTTGAAGACTTTTCCATGACATATGTTGAATTAAATTTTAGTTAATGTTTATATTGAATGTTTTAAGTTAGTTAGAACAATGGATTGTAAATTAGTCTTAATAAATTCATATTCACAGACTATATTTGATCAACCTTTAAATTTTCAATCGTTAATTTCCGGAAGTGAATAAGGGGAGCTAATGCGTAAGGGGAGGTAACTAGTTAATTAAGTTCAATTCAGTTATTAAAATACTTTGTTCTAATACACAATATAATGTGATACCATTGGATCTCTGTTACATAACCCTGTATATTTATGCCTGATTTTAAATACAGTGTATTCTACTATCATACATTAAAGGTCTCTTTAGATTGTTATCTATTCATTACTGGACAAGGTATATGTTATGAAGGATTCTACAGCTGTTAATATGTCATAATAGATATGCTATATGTTTAATAATATAATTCCTAATATACAATGCTATTACATTTTATATTTAATTATAAATGTATATATACTTTATTACTATTATGTTGTGTAATTTAAGCATTTAATTATACAATTAAAAATACACATATAGTTTATTATCACATATTACATTAAATGTCTCTACATACCAAGTGCCAAATATCCATTACTGTATATGATATAATTAATCTATTGTAGTTATATCACAAGGTGGTAACTCTATGTCTAATTCTAAACTGTTATTGCAGAGCATAAGGTTATAGATGAATAGGAGTTGTGTATTGGAAAGAGTTGGTCGAGGGGTTTGTGGTTGTGGGTGCTGCTAAGTTCTAGATGTGTAGTGTTAATGGTGGTGGGGAATTCAAATCTGACATTGTTGTATACTAACAGCTAGGTTTAAAGTTATGGAACGAGTGCCGGTGTTGGCACGATAAAAATGTCTCTGACTTTCTATTAAGGTCTAGTTTCGAAATGATTATAGTATGGGTCTCCAGAAGGCAGAGATTACACAATTTATTCGGTAGTTTATACGATGAGGCCCTACCTACTACTTCCCATTGCAGTGTAAATGGTCTATTCCTAGTTTTCAGAGAGTGTATGTAGCTAGATAAAGAAGTGGAGCTGGCTAGATTGTGTTTTTTGAAAGAGTGGAGGTGCGAGTTGTATCTCGTCTTGAAGTTGTTCGAAGTAGAATCTATATATGTTTTAGAAGAGTTGTTTGCGTTGACGGTGCATGAGTAGATGATGTCTTTGGTTAAGCAGGTATTACCTAAGGGGCAAGTTCTATTAGTTCTACAGTTACATTTATTCTGGGTGTTAGCTTGCCGGTTCCTATGTTGTGAAGAATTCTGGATGCTAGGGATAGCACTAGGGTAATGATGTTTATCATTCGTATTGTTATTGATTTCATTAGCGCTATTATCATTATTACTATTATTACTACTATTGTTTACAGGTACTAAGTTTACCTCCTGTTGTGTTTTAATTAGTTGGAAATAGTTATATATATATGTATATATATATATATATGTATATATATATATGTATATATATATATGTATATATATATGTATATATATATATATAAATGTATGTGTATATATATATATATATATAAATGTATATA
>OZ024741.1:137471334-137478834 GCA_964016885.1 Eledone cirrhosa | reverse complement strand
CAATACAGAATAATCTCTAGTTACTCAAGACAGTATAATAATAATAAAATAATTTTAAGTTTAAATTTGTTATGCTTACTTTTCGGTATCTATATAAATATAGGATCTCGCAACCTGCTGCTTCACAAACATATATTGCATCTATTCACATCTTAGTGAAGGTTTGTGGCTTCTTAGTTAATGCGTTCTGCTCACAATTGTAAGGTTGTGTTCGATTCCCGGCAATGTGCTTTAGGAAAACAATTTATTTAACGTTACTCCAGTTCAATCCACTGGGAAAAAAATGAGTTGTACCTCTAATACAAAGGGTCAGCATTGTCATGCACTGTGCTACGCTGAATCTGCGTTAAGGATTGCACATGTCTGTAGATTACTCCTCCACTTGTTCTTCCATTAATCGAATAACTGGGACACGCATCATAACCAACGTAGGCCGCAGAATGCTTATTTACACATTAAGTGTATTGATTGTAAATATTTTGTGGTTTTATAAACCACAATCCTGTAGGAACATGGTTTATCTGTGATATTTCTCTAGAGATAAAATCTTCCGTTTATCTTCAAGCAAGCAGATGTGTAGAGCAGCGTAGACGGTAAATTTCAGCCAAACCAAATCTGGTTTCCAAAATCCATTCCCGGTAATATGCTGTTATTGTACTTTGCGAATAACAGAATATTAACATCATATCTACGACATCCGACACAGCTTAATCATCTGTTACAACCTACGCACGAGTAGGAGGAATAATTTATCTCTATCGTTTATCAAATATTTAAATAACGGTAGAAACTGCCGTAGGTAGAAAAATCAAGAGAATAATGAACTTCCTCTCAGAAGTATTGTTGTTCACATACCTATGAATGGAGTTGAGCCGGTTTCTATTCAATGCACTTAACCCTCAATAAACAAAGCCATAGACACTATTATTAATAAATCTATATATATAAAGGCGAAAAACTCTGCCTGTCTGTCTGAATGCAGGCGATGCATTTCCACAGTTTTCATCCGATTTTGTTCAAATTTGATATATAGGTTATTTGGCTCCCGGAGCATGTCAACATATAGTTTAAATATTGCTATTCTCTAAAATAACAGAGTTCTTGGGCTAATTAAAGATGGCCATGTTGATGAGAGTGGGGGGTTCTTTATCTACACTGGCGAAGAGTTTGCCCAGCAACGACGGGCTCTTTTGCTAGTACTTAATAAATATAATTATTTGATGAATTTTCTGTTGATTTCCACGATAAGCACCCAGTTGTTCGACTGAATATCCAACTTGTGACGTAACATATAATGGTTAAGTATTCCACCGAGACTAGAGAATAAGAATTAGCGTGCAAATTATGTGAGAAAGCTGGATTGCATTACATGTATAATCCAACAGTCTTCTACAGCTTCTGGTCTGTATCAACCTGGGGCTATGGTAAAGATGATACGCAGTAGTATCGAACACGGTATCTCATGTGTGGGAAACTTGCTTCTTAACCACTCAGATATGCCATACACTGTGGCACAGTGAAGCCCCTGTCATGAGCGGACTTCTCTCTGTCGTATTCAGCCATTCGGATGACTAATTTCACTATCAGACTATTCAAACACCTGGAATATTCCTCTTCGAAACTGACAGGTGTGTTACACTCGTACACACATAATAACTATATATCTATATATACATATATAATTATATTATTTTGAAAGTACGTTACTTTATTGTAAGCTACCACAACGTAGGTTTATCTATTAAATCGTTGATCAAGTTGAGTATATGAAATAGAGACGGAAAAAGTGATCAGTCACCTGCGAGAATTGAACTCGCATATGCCGTATGCCGGACGGTTTACCATTACGGTTCAATTCCAACAGTTGATGCTGTCTATTTTATTTGTCTATGGGTGTTCATATACTAAACTTGTTCGATTATTTAATCAGACCTTGCAACCTTCCCCGTCCGACGGGGAGATTTCCCACCCACTTTGACGTTTTGTTTTCTCTTGTGAAAATGGGTATAGCTTTCATTTCGTAAAATATCCCCATTTTGCCTTATTTCTCCCTGTTTTGGGGCCCTTTTTTTACATGGTACTCCCCGTTTGGGTTTTTAGAGGTTGCAGGTCTATTTGACTAGTCAATCCTGTTTGTAGTAGCTTACAAGTAGCAACATACTCAAAAAATTTAAATTTTTCTCAACTATTCGTAAAATAATTAGGATATTTTTAAGACACAGTAGTGGACTTGGATTCTTTGAAGCGTCTAAAGTATTTAAAATAAGACAACTGCAGCATATCTTCCCAAAGTTGTCTTGATATCAGCAACACGGCGAAGATCACATTTAACAGTACATGCTAGATTACAAACAAAAAGAGTAAAAGACAAACAGAATCTACATTTGAACGATTTTAAACGCTTGTCATTTTAATTTTCTATCAAATATTTCTTTAATCCTGAAATAGACCTGAATTTAAAAAACAATACATAATCAGCGATCGCAGATGGCAATTATTACTATAGAAGTAGTGTATTGTATAAATGTTTATTGAACTGGTGATTGAAGAAAATAGAGTAAGATAAACATATGTGTTTGTCTGTGTCGGTCTGTATGTGTGTATGGGAGTAGATATGTATTGTTGTGTATGTGTAAGTTTGTCAATACATTTGTTTGTACCTGAGACTCATGTAACACTGTATGCTTGTGTGTGTCAGTGTGTGCATGTTTTTGTATGTGTATGTATGTGCGTTAGTGTGTCAATATGTGTGTGTTTGCCAACATGCGTGTGTGTGTCAGCCTGTCAGTATGTACTTGTATGTGTCAGTGTATGTGTGTTTATGTGTCAGTGTGCGTGTGGGTGGGAGTGATTAAGAATGTGCTTTCTGTGTTTCTGGCGCAGAAGCAATCACTGGAGTGGAACGGAAATATTTTAAATCTGACACAAAAACATCATTTCAGATCTTCAACCAATGTCAAGGAAAATCAAAGATGCAGTAACATGGATAAAGTAAATGAAGATAAGGGAAGGATATGGAAGACATTTTTTTTAAAAAGGTGAATTTGGTAGAGGGATTGGGAGAGGAAGCGTGTGGAGGAGAAAATCTGTACCATTAGCTGGACGCTACATGTCGACTGGACGCTGCATGTAGGCTGGGCGTTACATGCCGGCTGGGCGCTACATGCCGACTGGGCGCTACATGTCGACTGGGCGCTACATGTCGGCTGCGCGCTATATGTTAGCTGCAGACCATAGACAAGATGCACCGTGGAGAACAGTCAGCAATACCCACTGCATCTGCTGTTCCGCTTCACGGGGCATACTCTACATATAAGGCTAAACTGCATATCTCAGCTGTACCCCATCGATGAAAGAACTGCTGTGAAGAACAGCCAACGATACCCACTACTCCAATCATTTTGCCTCACTGTGGCAGGGTGGGGAGCTTGCTCGAGCTTGATTCCCTCCTCCAAATTTAGCGGAGGAAATAGAAATGGTCTGGTATTTAGTCAATGACTGGTATTTAGTCATGTTCTCCCTCTGTGTGTTGCAGGCGGCACTGCCGTGATTTGTGATCGAAGTAATGAGTTTGAGACTGGAGAAAGTCTCGCATCATGTGATGTTTCAAATGAGTGACTTACTCCTCTCTAACAGGAAAGTGTTAATCACGTCTGTGCCCTTACAGTTCCCGCTCTAAAACTTGACAGGATATATTTATGATGGGGAGCTGACCGCAACGAGGCTCCTCAAAGTTGTCGTTCAAGGCAGTGTGAAGATAGAAAAAAGTGGTACACAGAATAAAGAAGCAATTTAAACTCTTCGTTACTATATATTTCATAAAAGACACTGGTAATGATATTCTAATAAACGTGTAGGTAATCAAGAATTTTGAGCAATTTAGGAAATAACTGTTATTTGCATTATTAGCTTAATGTTTGGAACAAAACTTAACAAATGTTACTACATAAAATTATAATGGATTCTTTTTAGATAACCACTCTAAAACAGTTTTATATAATAAAACCAAAGATGGTTTCGTGATGTCTTGTATCAATAGGGTTAATTGTCATAGATATATAATTTCAAAACCCAAATCAACGTTAAGAGAAATAAAATTTGCAATAATATAGCTTTTAAAAGAATGTCGAATTCTGATTGAAGCTTTTGAACGCTGATATAAATATTAAGAAGAATCGTAGTAACGCTATTGTTTGGTTGAGATTCATATGATGATATATCCAGTGGAATTATCGTTTATAAAAATTGACAGAAATGACAGAAAAGAAATATTCATGGAGAACTGGTGTCGGGAGATTAAGAGAGATGAGACTAAATGACTCCGACAGTTACTGACAAGTTAGCTAGATGTAGTTAATGAGGGCAAGGCAGACATGCACATACTGGATATATATATATATATATATATATATATATATATATATATATATATATATATATATATATATATATATATATATATATAGATATGTATATATATATATATGTATATATATATATATATAGAGAGAGAGAGAGAGAGATAGATAGATAGATAGATAGATAGATAGATAGATAGATAGATAGATAGATAGATAGATAGATAGATAGATAGATAGATATGGTGGCATGGCAGGAGATACTTTATTTCTTTCACACGCACACACAGGAGGAACGCATACATATATATATATATATATATATACATATATATATGTGTGTGTGTGTGTGTGTGTGTGTGTGTGTGTGTGTGTGTGTGTGTTATATCACTTTCAAATTCTGTTCTTGTCACGCATGTAAAAAACACGTCACAAGACAAATTTTAGATATTTATATTCATCGATCTCATCCGTGCACATCTGTCCTATATTTTCAAATGTGTGAACATCTATTTTACTGTTAAAAACCCATGCAGAGAAAATCTCACACCTACGCTAGTTTAGCAAAATTCTTGTGCAGAGGAATCTTATATGAGGTTTCTTGGGTATTTTCCTTTGGTAACCCTACTTCTATTGAAATACTCTATATTAAAACTAATTAATGAAGATTTCCAAGGGTTTTAAAAAACATGTCTTTTCATTAAGATGGTATTCGTATTATAACTTAACGAAGGTTTTTTTATGCAACGTTATGCTGGAAGCTTATAATTTAAATAGGAAGGCATTCTACATGGGTGATTTTGTTTCATGAAGCCAAATGCTGTTTTAGATGGGTTGATATCAACAGTATTAGTGATAGGAACCCTAGTCAACGTTTTGCTCAGGAACAAATGAGGATGGAACCTAAAACCTTATAATCGTTAATTGAACACCTTAAATTCTAGGTCACACAGACCTATCTTCAGATAAAGATATACTGTAAGCAATGGCCGTTTATAATCACCAGATTATCTCTGTAGCAGTCTTACGATCGTAGAAACACAAACTATTACCATGCGTATGATAAATGCCACAGTAACGAGGTATCGTATGAAACAGATTTTATGAATAACATATATATCAGCCTTGTCAAAGCCTCATTCAACGCCTAACACGTATAGCATATATATATATATATTCGTTCAGAAATACTAAGATACTGACTAATAGATATATGGCTTGTATTCTCCTAAACAATACATCCAGTCCTTCTATATGGTGGCATTATAGCCATAGTGTTGCGAACATTAAGCAGCGTATTTCATCCAGCAAGACTTGACCACATATCTATCGTTCACTTTATCAGCTGCACATGAACTAGATTCAGGTATAAGGATCGTGATGATCTTAAAGATGAGCATGAGAGATATATCTCCAAATAAGCGTAAATTATATGGAATCCCACGTCAGTTTCTCAGCTTTTAATATGACCTTTAGACACCATGAATAGATTATAAACTCCATGTTAACCACAGTGAACATATTTGATTCATATCTGCAGTTTCTCCCCCACTTGAAGCATTCTTTCAATAGCGCTTGAAGGAATGTAGTAAATGCTGTAATTTTGCTATTCACTTCGGCATTAATCCTGTAATTTGTCCCTATCAGAATTGCGTAGAAACTTTGTAACAACTTCTTTTATGACCATACGCCTTTTTCATTTCATTTGTAACCCCTAAATCCATTTTGTTTGTAACGAAATTGCTATTCTTTATAACCTCTATAATTCATTTCCTTTGTAAGCATTGTAATTTCTTTGTAATTTATTGTGCTGTATTTTCATATTTTCACTATTATTTCCATATGTACAAATCGTGTTGTATGGGCTGGGAGCGCCATCGGTTTCAACGATGGATGTTCCAATTATCTGATCAATCATAAGCCTGCTAGCGATATTAGCCATGCATGTGGTCGAATAGTTCACACATACGTAGTAATCAGAAAAATTCAGCGTGAAACAAGGTGTGACAATGCAAGTATGTTGATGTATAATTACAATTTACCTTTTGCCAGCTGATTCAAATTAAGCGACATGAAATAAAATGTCTTGCTCAAGACCACAATGCACCGACCGGTCCGGTAGTCAAAATCATGACTTTTCTATCCTGAGTCAAACACCAAAACTACTAAGCCACGTACCTTCACACACAAGGGCAGTACTAACCACGATATTATATCATATCCTGATATATACTGGAGTGATTGGTGTAAAGGAGTCTTCTTGTGCGAAGGATTATGCATCCACATAAAAATATGTATACAACTATATGAACACATATGAATACGTGTATATATAAGGGAATACATGTAAGTAATAGAACACATACCTATATTAATTTCTCCTATATCTATTTTTTGTACATGAACAATCTGGTACGTGTGGATGCGTTAGACATCAGATGTTTGTTATCTATGTCGTGGTAGAAAATGTTTGAATATGTAGATAGGTATATACCAGCTTCATTGTATGCATATGTGCGTGAATCTAATTACATTCTCTTGGTGATTCCTCAAGAATTACATATCTTGAAGTCTGCCAAGTCACTGCCGAGATCAGATCAAGTTAATACACGATATGAGCTGAGCAATTAGAAGAGTATGGTTCGTCCATCTTATAGCAATATTTTCATCTATTGATGTATATTTTCTATACTCTCATTACACAATGGCCAACTGACAAAACAGTCACTATATACACATGTGAATAAACTTAGTTTCAGTCAATTAGATTTCATGTAACTGATTTACCAATACTTTCCGAATTGAGAATATTTACCGTTATTTACTATATATATATGTATGTGTGTGTGTGTGTGTGTGTGTGTGTGTGTGTGTGTGTGTGTGTGTGTGTGTGTGTACTTATGATTATATCATCTCGTAAGTTAGCAGTTCGTCAATCAAAATTCTATAAAATAACTAGACTGATATAAGTTCCGGGTTTAGCTTGATTAAATCTTTAAAGAACATGCCGCAGCATCACTAAAGTCCAATGAACGAAGCCAGAAAAAGAATACAGAGGAAAAATGCACTCTCTCTCTCTCTCTCTCTCTCTCTCCCTTCCCTTGTATATATATATATATATGTATATGTATATGATAGCAGC
>OZ024741.1:137441334-137466334 GCA_964016885.1 Eledone cirrhosa | reverse complement strand
TACTGAAATATCGCTACATACCCCTACCAATCACCTATACCATACTATTTATAATGATTAATAGCTTTGGCACAAGGCAACTACGTAATTTAGTGGAAAACCATCTTGAGTTGTCTTCTACCGATTCTATCTTTCACTGTCATCGTGTGTTGCTTTTTATCGCTTCTGTCATTCACCGCCACCATCCATCTATTAACAAGAATGATACATAACAGACGAAAAACAATTTAGTAGAATTTTCTCTGTGACAGAATGAAGGTGTGTTTTTCTACTTCTCTACTCTTATAAGTAGTTGTATTCCTACGTGTGCATTCAATTATCTAAGTGAATATTGAATAGGCAAATATCTACACAGACATATTTTCTTTCCAGTGTTGAAGCTGATTTATTATTATTTTTTAAACTATTTTAAACGCACATAATATGTGAAGCGTTTTACTTGTTATAAACTGTATTAACTATTAAACTGTGTAAAGATAAATGATTATTGTCCACTGTCATTCGTCACCTTTACTGTCTCACTTCCCATGTCCTGAATTAAACACGTTTTTCAGTACTTCTTCTACTTAACTATAAACCATAAGAATTCTCACCTCACACACTGAATTTTCTACTGCAGTTCACTTGATTCAACCAGCATGCTAACATTGCTTGTTCTCAGACATGTCAATGGTGTGAGTAGGGAGATTAATCACATTCAGCTAGCTGCTAGAACAGAAACTCTTGGTAGAGTAAGTAAAATATTCTTGAGTAGACACGTGTGTTGTATATTCTTAGATGAGAAAACGTTCAATATTTTGGCATTAAAGTATTTTCCCCACATGCAGAAATGAAGGGAAATTGTTTAAGATTTAAACTCCAATCAATAAAGTACCGTTTACTGAGCATTTACATTTTGCTCTATGGCACTCATCTAAATGGGTACATTTTACCAGATGCCTTTCTTATTAAACAATATCATTTGGAATACTGTGCATGAAAACGCATATACACTACGTTTATATATAATCTATTCAAGCTACGATCATTTCAAGCTGTGGTCTTCAAGCTTAGGAGTCAGAGTTTGGGATGCATGCACTGTCGTTAAAATTCATCGGCACTCGTTTAAATACGCTCAGACTTTGTGATATGAAATACAGTATCTTAGTAAACAGGTAGCTGTGGCATGTTCACGGCTAAAAATATTCATATAGAGACCGGTTATATGTTTATTATACACAAATATATTGCATATATATCCATTTGCGCTTTTATTGAGAATCGCGATGTGTTAATAGTATCACTAATTAATACTATTTCATTCTGGAAGGATGAGAGGCAATGTAGGGCTTGATGAGATTTGGACACAGAACGTAAAGACCCTTAACCAAATACGCCAAGAGATGATCTCTGGTACATCAGCCAGAGTATGAAATCTTAAAAATCAGAAACATTTAATATAATTAAGTTACATATTGCATGTGTGTACCCTCTTTCTAGAAGTCTCCCAAAATAATGAAATATTTGTATTAAATCATGATTTGTTTTTTTAATCCATTTATGTATTTTAAAGTTTGCATATTGGGTAAGTCGTGTGAGCAGATAATTGAGTGCCACGCGGTACTTTTTCAGGTTCCCTTTGCTCAACTGCCAACGAGGTCCACTTTGACTTTTACCCTTTCAGTAGGGGTGGTTTAAATAAAGTATCAGCCCAGTAGAGAGATAAATTCTTAACCCAAAGAAGCAAATTTCTTAACCATTCGCCTACATTAAGTACACTTGTTTGATCAAACCATCCACATATATTACAAACTCCATCGCTTCATGTGATATACGTGGAAAGCCATAGAGGCTCCGACTTTGATATTTAAACCTAGCAGAGCACATCACTTTCCAGGTGCTGAACATAGTCAAACTTTCCCAAGAAACAGAAGAGCGAAAGAAACAGAGTGAGAGAAAGAGAAATAGAGGAAGAATCGGTACCAGAACTGGATTGATACTCTATTTATCGATTTTGAAAGGATGAAATGCAAAGTTAAATGCAGTTGAATTTGAACAGAAAGGGTGATTATCAGGAACAAATATTACAAATATGTTTATCCGGTCTTCTAACGATTCTGCCATATCAATCGCATCCAGATATCAGCGAGTAAAAGAAACTCTCTAGCTCACACACAATCACACATATACCATCCACATTTATCACAAACTCTCTAGCTCTGACTCAAACACATAACTATCTCCCTCACTATTATATTTATAAGTCTATATTCCTATAATCAAGATTATTATATGACAAAAGTAGCTATGTACGTATGTAAGTTATCAGCATAACGCTTTTCATTCATGAATAT
Organism: Eledone cirrhosa; assembly: GCA_964016885.1. Taxonomy (NCBI): domain Eukaryota; kingdom Metazoa; phylum Mollusca; class Cephalopoda; order Octopoda; family Eledonidae; genus Eledone; species Eledone cirrhosa. Next base: position 137,464,001 of record OZ024741.1, on the reverse strand, counting down.
ATGCATGTAACATATATCATCCACGCATGTCACAAACTCACTCACACACATAACTATCCCACTCACAATCACAGATATACAATCACACACGCACGTACCTCAACATGATTTATAACGTACATGTTAGATGAACTTCAATCAACGGATTCCCCTAGCAATAAACTCACCTACTTATTAGTTTCTTCATAATATAATAAAACCTTCTACAGTACAACCAAAAAATGTGTATTTCATTTACTTCGTTGCTTTTACTCCGGATAAAGAAATGTTTTTTATTGCAAACATCCTATGAATATTAATTTCAATGATTGTTGAAAGCTGTCAGCCATTTTGTTCTATCACTATTCAAACACACATTTATATATATATTTCTCTGTGTGCTTGTATCTGTGTGTGTGTATGTGTGTGACAGCTGAAGCTTGTTTATTGGATAACAACATCACTGTACTGAATAAACCTATCATTATAAACATCAGCCATCCATATTCAGCCTGTTATATACAAGAGTAGATATATGAATTCTAATGCATCTATATTATGTACAAATACACACACGCGCATACACACACATATATATAATGCATACTAAATGTATTTCATGTGAATACACGCGTACACAATATATTGTAAAGGGATATAATAAATTCAAATGCACATTTCTCTCTCTCTCTCTCTCTCTTTCTCTCTCTCTCTCTCTCTCTCTCTCTCTCTCTCTCTCTCTCTCTCTCTTTATATATATATACATATATACATACATACATACTTACATACATATATATATATATATATATATATATATATAGGATCTCCTTAATATTTAATTATTTTATATTTAATATGCAATACACACACACGCACACGCACACATTTACACACATACATACACACACACATACATACACATACATACATACATACATACATACATACATACATACATACATACATACATACATACATACATACATACATACATATGTACAAAGATTGAAAAATGAGAGGAAAACGTGATCAATAGGTAGATAGATGTAAATATGTTTCCACCCACGCTCTATGGTTTCTCTTTCTAACTACAATATACTTACTATTATATTCATAAGTCTATGTTCCTATAATCAAGATTATGATATGACAAAAGTGGCTATGTATGTATGTATGTACGTATGTAGGTTGGCAGCAGAATTCTTTTTATTCATGAATATATACCTGTGACATGCATACAAAGTAAATAGGAGATATATATACAACATATATATATATAGTTAAATATTAGACAGGAACAAAAAACAGAGAAGCAGTACAAATAGTAGTTTATTAGGTTCACGCTTTTGAGAGTGTGGGGGAGGGGTATATATATAGTAATAATAATAAATTTGAAGACTAAAATCCAAAGAGGGATCGATAAGGATAAATATATATCAAATATATAAAAACCGTAGAGCAAATATTTATTAAAATAACAGATTTACTTTATTCTTAACTCTGTAGCGGAGATTCATTCGGTTTCCTAGTTAGAATTTTAGTCTACGACTTCAGCTATACCATTTACGTGGTTTTGTCTTTCCGTGCAATTGTTCTCCACGCCCACATATGACGTATTATCTTCGTTTTTTCCGTTCATTGCCAGAGAACGTCTCTATGCACCACCTAAGAGAACATTAGTCTACGACCTCTATTATACCATAAACGTGATCCTGTCTTTGCGTGTAATTGTTTTTCACCGCTCCTATTAATGACGTATTATATTCGTTTTTTCCCGTTCTTTGCCAGCGAACGTTTCCATGAACCAGAGTATCGTCTTCCTGTCTTCCTCCGGTTGCAACGTTTTTTGAAATATCCACTTCTGCGTTTACAGATTGACTTTGTTAGTTTAAGAAGATCCCGTTAAGGGTGAAAGCAGCGATTCTTTGCTTAAACTTTAATCTGTTATTTTAATATATATATATTGAAATGATAACAAGGACGATTGGTTACTCCTTCATTACATTTTTTGGTAGGTGACGCGCGTTTCGCCACTGATCAGCTCAAGGTTCGATCTTTATCGATCTTACCCGACTCTATAATCGGCAGTTCGACGGACCCTTTAAAATGGTAAAAGAAATAATATACATGGTATATGATAAAGTCAGAAGTTCATATGTTGGTCAATATAAATTGTTTTGATTAGTGGAGTAGATCATGGGTATGGTTTCGCCCTATATATATATATAAATATATATGTGAGTGTGTATGTATATATATGTATATATATATATATATATATATATATATATATATATATATATATATATATATATATATATATATATAGGAAAAAGTATGACCCCGACGGCAGAGCTCAAGCCGTTTCGACGGCTATTTCTGGACTAAATTAGAATTTTTAGCCTGGTGAATAAATAGCCGAACTTTCAAGGGGGTACTTCCTTATATGGGAAGATTGTAGTTGTCAAGAAGATTGGTTAAAATTTGTTGTAAACACAAATAAGTCTATCATGGCATTTGGCGGGAGGTAGGGGTGGCTGAACTTACCTATAGAACAATAGGGGAGTGAGTGGAGCGGTCAAGCGTTGAAAGTGATATGTATACAGCAGATTCTAAGGATAGTGTATGAAGTGGAGGAGGGAGGTTATAGAATAGGTAAATCGAATGAGAGTAGGAGACAATAAAAGATAATAGAGAAGAAATAAAAAAATATATAAAATTAGATAGTGAGAAATGAATAAAAAAAATCACAATGCTACGTTACAAGTACAGGTTAATAAGTTGAGAATAGAAAAAACTTGTAGAAATTAAGTAGTAACAAAACTGATACAAAATTAAAGGGGTTTAACACATCTGCTATAAGTAGTTAGTAAAACGTATTCGGCCAATTCTATCTTATAATTACAGGGGTGGGGGAACTGATGCTACAGAGGCCCGATGGGCTGCATCGGGGTAGGCGAAAGGGAAAGCAGACGAGGAAGAAAATAGGGGGTGGAAGGAAGTGATAGGATGAGACAGGGGGAAGAAGAAGGCAAAGAGGAAAAGAAAAGAGATGCATCTACCCATGTAAGCTGGGGTTTCCCCTAACTTATTCGGCAAGTGGAGGGGTATCTGCCCTTGTCTACCCACCCGGGTCGTTATGGGGTTTGAGGGCGTGGTAAGTCCTACGCAATCTGTGTTTGCATGCGGTTACCAGTTCGTCTTTCTTGTTTAGGAGTTGGTCCTTCGAAAATAACATTTGTAATGTTTCCTCTGAGCATAAGTTACACGGACGGCGTCCTCCCGTGTAAGAGTTAGCTCTGGACAGTAACCTCCAAGTGAGATTGTAGGTTATATTATTATCTTGGAGGCCCCAGATGTGGCCCGAAAGTGTAGTGGCATGTTGCCGGACCGGGTTTCGGAAAGTATGTCGATGTTGGTAGAGCCGGGTCTTGAAGTCACACGCGCTTATCCTATATAAGCTTTGTTGGAGGTGTCCGTCCTCACGTTGCACTGGTAGATCACGTTACGTTCTCGGCATTTGTTGTTGAGGGGGCACGTAGATCTATCAGGACAGTTACGCCTCCTGGTCGGCTCTCCACTGATGTCTAGGTTATTTCTTCCATAAGGGTTGAGTTTTTTGTTGTTTGAGGAGACGATGTTTTGTGCGAAGTTAGGTGTGGTGCTGTAGGAGAGTTTGGTGGTGTTTTTGTTGATTAGGTTGTGGTAGCGGTGTTGTAGTGGGAAATGTTTTTTGAGGAGTCTAAAGAAGATTTCCCCGATAGGTGTTGCCATCTCAGCATTATGGGGAGGATTGAACCACGTTACGTTGCGTTAGCGGTGGTGTCGCCTGCTGGTTCCGTTAAGGGAAGCTGGATAAAAGGATATTTCCTCCCGGAAGCCACTCCGCTTGAGGGCCTGGTTGTAATGAGGCGCATGTTCGTCGAATATCTGCTCATTAGCGGACAAACGAGATATGCGGAGGGAGATGTTTTTAACCAGGTTATTGGTGATGTTTCTAGGATGGTTAGAGCGGCGGTGGATGTAGTGCAGGTTGTCGTTTGGTTTCCTGTATGGGTAGTACAGATCATTTTCGAGGTTAAGGGTAACGTCCAGGAAATTGACTTGGGTTAGGGACGTTTGTAGGGTGATTTTAAATCCCTAGTCCCTGAAGAAGTTGATTAGTTGTTTACGGACCCGGTCTGTACTACTGGGGTTGTACCCTTTGAGGGTCAGGAGCCCATCATCCCGGTACACCGCCGAATGCAGGAAACATTTCGGTGAGTTTAAATAGTAGGAATAATCCTATAAGAGCTATGACCTCGGCCGAATCCATCGCGCCCATACTGACGTCGAAGGGGGAGTCGGGAGCTCTCTTTATCCACTTGGAGTTGTCGAAAAGTAAGACTGTCTTCCTGGCGTGGAGAATGATATTTCTTTCCTGGTTAGTGATGGGTGTGAGTGTTTCGGCAAAGTCCAAGGCGGCCGTAAGGAGCAGTAGGGTAATAGATGCATAGTAACTCTCTATGTCAAACTGGATGAATTTTGTGTCTCGTTTATCCTCATATTCCTGAACCATGAGATTACTTCCTGGGTGCTGACCCATAGGCTAAGTCTCACGTTTTGCTTAACTTTTGGTATAACTCGGTCTAGGATCTTTTTACTGATTCTCCTTATGTCCGACTTCGTTGGGTTTATAGGCCTAATGGATGGTTTGCGGTCGAAGTCGGATTTTTGGTCCTTCAGTGTGAAGTAGGGAGTCCGTGGGTCTAGGGGTTCAGTGCGGTCCGCGACCCCGAGACTGGAGGTAATTTGTTGTCCATCTCGATTTATGTCCTCGATAATTGAGTGGTTTGCCTTTTTATAGGTGGAGTTTAGGCTGCTCCTGATCAGTGTGTGGTATCTGTCAGGGTTGACGAAGTAGAGGTTTCCAGTTTTGTCCGAGTGCACCATGATGTCGTTGGTGTTTTCATACTCTGTTATTTTGCTACGGAGTTGTAGGAATCTGTTGTGTCTGGGTTTGAATTTAATGCTCTTGACCAGGTGGAAAAGGTCGTCCTCGAAGGGTGATAGCATAGGGTTCGGAGGGGGAGATTTGTAGGTATTGAATCCGAATCTCTCCTTGGTGTCGATGTCCTGATTGTCGCGGTATCTATCGTAGAAAAAAGTTCTCCATCTTAGTCTCTTCCTAAAAAGGTCGATTTTTGCGTGAGCATCCGAAGGTAAAGTTTTCTCGGTGGAACTGGGATGTTCTTTGTGGAGAAGTCGATGTTGTGTTTTCGCATCGTGCGGGTGAAGAAACTTGAGCCGGGTGGAAAAGTCGGGATATGGCGTGGTTGGATCGGAAAGTGCTCTACTACAGAGATTGGAGCTAAATAACAAAGGAATTGTGGTAAGGAACCAGATGAACCATAACGCACCAGAGTACTCAATGCTTAGGCTAGTAGAGTGGGTAATAGGAAAAATTATGACCTCGACGGCAGAGCTCAAGCCGTTTCGACGGCTAATTCTGAATTCTGAGTCCAGAAATAGCCGTCGAAGCGGCTTGAGTTCTGCCGTCGGGGTCATACTTTTTCCCATCTCTCTCTCTATATATATATATATATATATATTGGAAAATGTTCAAGACCCCGACGGCAAAGCTCAAGCTGGACTCAGAAATAGCCGTCAAAACGGCTTCAGCTCTGCCATCGGAGTCTTGAACATTTTCCAATTACCCACTCTACTACCCTAAGTATTGAGTACTCTGGTGCGTCCATCTGGTTCCTTACCACACTTCCTTCGTTATATATATATATATATGTGTGTGTGTGTGTGTGTGTGTGTGTGTGGGTGGGTGTGTGTGTGTGTGTGTGTGTGTGTGTGTGTGTGTGTGTGTGTGTGTGTGTGTGTGTGTGTGTTAATCCCAGGTTCAATCGGGGGTAACCACAGTAAGTAAGGTACGCAATACATAGGAGAGTATAAATATTTTATATTTAATATATAGATTTCTACAGGACTAGAACTGCTTCATTCGGTAGAAATCATCAGGAAAGCCGACTGTCAATGTAATATGGTGGCATTTATATATTTTCTGGTAGTTGGAGAGGGTGGTGATTGGCTGATGGATTTAAAGAAAGGGGATTCTTTAAAAATTATATTTAGAGAAAAATACAAAGGCTGAAGTAAATTCACCCTAGGAACCTATAGACAAACTGAGAGGCACTCCTCAATTCTAAGGTTCATTTATTCCAATCAAATAATGGGTAGTCATTGGTGAGGTCTTAAAAAATGGTCAGGTGTCTACAATCAAACATCTACTCACACACACACACAGACTCATATATATATATATATATATATATATATATATATATATATATATATATATATATATGTATATATATATATATGGAGAGAGAGAGAGAGAGATCTTTCTTTATTTGCCACAGGGGCGTACAAAAATGGGACATTACAAGACGTGACGGCGGGGGTTTTACATAAAAATAACTTTAACATTAATAAATAACAATAAGCTATATATAATAAAATAACAATTGAAATCCTCAATAGGGGGAACGTTACTGCAGGGTTGTTTTACACCCCGTGGATAGAACAACCCCCAACACCAGGAACACGTTTTGTATGTGTTCATGTTTTCCCTCTGTTTATCTCCTTAACCTACAGGTTTATATACAGAGAAGGCCGATTCACTCGGGCCATTTTCGCCACATTCACCCACTTTTCAGCGAATTTACTGGAGTGTAGAACCTCTCTCTCTACTCTCACCTTCCTTCTGAAGTGATACTTAAAGAAGGGGATAAGTTGTTGTCCGGAAAGAAAGGTGTTTGCTCTCAGTCCTTTTAACCTCGTCCACCATATTACCTCTTTCGCCATAGCCACCAGACAGAGGAAAACCGCCTCTCCTTCGTTCTTAAATGAAGGCGGCGGGGTGATCCTCACGATGGACTCGGCTCACAACTGGATGCGTCCCACAGGTGACAGTAGCTGTTCGACATAATTCCACAGGTCGGTCACCCGTGGGCATTGAACAATTGCATGCAGAACGATTTCGATGTCCTGCTCGCATCTTGGACAGATTTTTTTGGCAGGATCTCTGCCAGGGCCTGTAGATTTTGTCTCGAACTGGTAGAGCTCCTCGGTAGCACTGCCATGCCAGAGACCTCTGAAAGTTATCCATAGGCGCTGGACGGAAAGTCCTCCCGAACAGACTGGTCAGTTCGTCCTCCGCGATGCCTAGAGTTTCCCCGAAAACATCGTCGCACTCATCCTCCACTAATCATCTATAGAATGTCGAAGTGGAGTCAACGCTGATTACCGTTTCCGCTTGGTAGAGGGCTGTGAGCGCCTGTAGGCACTCGAGGTGCCAGGCACCCATTTTCGGTCTTCGCTTGACCCAGGCCTGCAGCTCTGTTAGTGAGACGAGTTGTGGTATAGCTTTTATCACAAACGACAGCCACACCGGTTCACCGGTCAGGAATACCTGGAGATGGCGTAGCCTCAGCGCATGTTTGCGCATCATCAGCCACGGCATGCCCAGCCCTCCGATAGAAGGGTGTTGAGAGCAGATGGATCTCCTCACCAATGGAGCCTGTTTCTTCCAGAGGAACTTGAAGAGTAGGCGTTCCATTTTGGTAAGGTATTCGCGGGGGCAAGGCACGACTGTCAAGCGGTAGTAGATGACGGATGCTATGTAAGTGTTCGCCAGCTCCGCTCGACTTTTCAAGGAGAGTTTGCACTCAGCCCACTTCTGGGTGAGTGCAAACACCTTCACTGTGACATCGTTCCAGTTCATGTCCACCTGGAGGTCTCGACCAAACCAGACCCCGAGCAATTTCACCTGTCCTTCCGTCCAGCGTCCAACGACACTGTCGGAAGGCATGTTTGCCTCTCCGTGTGCCGAGTTGCAAACCGACAGACTTGTCTGTGTTTAGTCTTGCTCCTGTCAACGTTTCGTATTCCTGTAATAGGTTGCTGATTACCCCGATTTCCGAGGTTTTCGACACCATTACGGTTATGTCGTCGGCATAGGCCGATGCTGCTTTCTGCAGTCCTGGTTCGATCGGGATGCCCTGCAACAACTCCAACTTCCGCAGTAACGTCTCGAGGGTCAGTACATACAGAATGGAGGAGAGAGGGCATTCCTGACGGATGGAACGCGATTTGGAATGGCTCTGATAGGTGGCCATTCACCTTGACTGCCGAGCAGATGCTGGTGTGCATGGCAGCGATCCAGCCTCTGAAGACGGGACCGATGCCGGCCACCTTGAGAACTGCTTCCAAGTATTGATGGTCGGCCCTATCAAATGCCTTAGATAGATATATTTCTTTATTAGCCACAGGGGCACAAAAGAAGGGGACAAATACAAAGGGGGAAGTTTACATACAATAAAAACGTGTAAAATGTTATCACAGATGGAATTTAAAAGTTAGTCGATTTTCCCCAATAGAGGGAGACAGTTTATATGGGTAACACATACCCCCGAAAAAAAATGTGCAACCCTCATCTCCAGGAGTACGAAGAGCTTGTACTCCTTTCCTCTCCTCCTCCTTTTCCTCAACCTACAGGCTGATATAGAGAGAAGGCCCATTCACTCGGGCCATTCTCGCCACTTTCACCCACCTTTCATAAAACTTGCTGGGGTACAGCACCTCTCTCTCCATCCTGATTCTTCTTCCAAAGTGGTATTTGAAAAAAAGAATCAGTTGTTGGCCGGAGAGAAAGGTGTCTGACCTCAGCCCTTTCAACCTTGTCCACCATACAACCTCTTTCGTCATAGCTATCACACAAAGGAAAACCGCCTCTCCTTCGTTTTTGAAGGAGGGTGGCGGTTTGATCATGACAATGGACTCGGTGGTCAACTGGATTGGTCCCACCCGCGACAATAGTCGTTCTACATAGCCCCACAGGTCAGTGACGCCCGGGCAGTGTATGAATGCGTGCGCGACGGTTTCTTCGTCTCGCACGCACCTCGGACAGATCTTTTTTGCAGGGTCCCTGCCCGGGCGCCCATGTCTGTAGAGCTTGTCTCGAACTGGTAGAGCTCCTCGGTAGCACTGCCAGGCCAGGGACTTTTGGAAGTTGTCCATCGGTCCCGGGCGGAACGTCCTACCGAACAGACTGGCCAGTTCATCTTCCTCCACGCCTAGAGTTTCACCGAGCGCGTCGTCGCACTTGCTGCGGACCAACCCTCTATAGAATGACGAAGTGGAGTCTCCACTGATCGCCGGGTCCGCCTGCCAGAGGGCTGTGAGCGCCTGAGCACATTCGATGTGCCAGTCGCCCATTTTCCTCGGTCTCTGCTTGACCCAGGACTGCAGCTCGGTCAGTGAGACGAGTCGTGGGAAGGCTCGCCTCACGAACGGGTCCCACACCGGTTGTCCGGTGAGGAATACGTAGAGATGCCGCAGCCTGAGCGCGTGTTTGCGCATCGTCAGCCACGGCATCCCCAGCCCTCCGTTAGAAGGGTGTTGGCAGCAGATGGATCTTCTTACCAAAGGAGCCCGCCTCTTCCAAAGGAATCGGAAGAGGGCGCGCTCCATTTTGGCGAGCGTTTTGGCTGGACAAGGCACGACGGTCAAGCGGTAGTAGATGGCGGACGCTATAAAAGTGTTCGCCACCTCCGCTCGACCTTTCAAGGATAGTTTGCACTCGGCCCACTTCTGGGTGAGTGCAAACACCTTGGCCGTCACTTCGTTCCAGTTCTTCTCCACCTGGAGGTCCGGACCAAACCAGACCCCGAGCAGCTTTACCGGTCCTTCCGTCCAGCGTCCGACGACGCCATCGGAAGGCATCGGTCTGCCTCTCCACGATCCGAGTTGCAAACCGATGGACTTGTCCCGGTTCAGCTTCGCTCCTGTGAGACTTTCGTATTCCTTTAGTAAGGTGCCGACTTTCTCGATTTGCGAGGCGCTCGACACCATTACTGTCACGTCGTCGGCGTAGGCCGACGCCGCTTTCCGCAGTCCCGGTTCCAGAGGGATTCCCTGCAATAGCTCCAGCTTCCGCAGTAGTGGCTCGAGAGTCAGTACGTACAGAAGGGAGGAGAGAGGGCATCCCTGTCGAATGGATCGCGTAATATGGAACGGCTCCGAGAGGTAACCGTTCACCTTGACCCTTGAGCAGATGTTGCTGTTGTGCATTGCAGCAATCCAGCCCCTGAACACGGGACCGAAGCCTGCCGCCTCGAGCACCGCATCCAGGTAACGATGGTCAACCCTATCGAAAGCCTTAGACTGATCCAAGTTGATCAGGGCCCCACCGAAGCCGGGTTTACACCCTACCCTCTCTATGATGTATCGCATGAGGTGGAGGTTGTCGTGTATGGACCTGGTCGGGATCGCGCATGTCTGCGCTTCTCCCACCAGGTTCTCGACGACAAGCGCCAGCCTCTTTGCCAACACCTTGGCCAAAATCTGTAACTCTGTGTTTAGCAGAGTTATGGGCCGGAAGTTGCCTATGTCATCCCCCTTATTCTCGTCCTTCCTGATTAGTGTGACCACGCCCCCGGTTACAGAACTGGGAATTCTCCCGTTCTGTTGCCAGTTGCAGTAGACCGCTTCCAGGAGACCGGAGAATAAGTCCGGCATTGCTACGTAAAATTCGTAGGGTAGACCGTCGAGACCTGGAGATTTGCGTTTTCCGCATTGGCTCAGCGCGTCCCCTATCTCAGTGGCTGAAATCGGTTTTTCGCAGAACTTCGCCTCGCTGTCCGAGAGTCGCGGTAGGCCGTCGAGGTATGGACCGAAATCCATAGCCTCTCCCGGCGCGCCGCTCCCCCCGAACAGCCGAGCAAAGTACCGCTGAAAAGCCGCACACATCTGCTTCGGCTCACGTATCACGCGTCCGTTTTGGTCCTTCAAAGACCGAATCGTGGACTTGTTGCCACTTTTTGCCTCCGTCACTCGGGCCCAGCTAACAGCTTTGGCTCCCTCGTTTCCCAGAGCACGTATTTTGCTTCTGACAACGCAGCCCTCGTGCTTTGCGTCGAAGAACTGGTCCAAGGCCGTTCGCGTTGCTAGCACGCTGGCTACGTTGCCACTTCTAATAGCCTCTTCTACTTTATCTGCCAGTTCCTTCTCGGTTCTATTTCTATCTAACGCTAATTCTTTACTAAAAACTATCGAGTCTAATCTAACTGCCCTCTTGAGAGAGTACCACCATCTGTTGTTGACAATGGCCCCTGTCAAGTGCTGTTTAACTAAAGTGCTAATCCGTCTACTGTAGGCTTTGCTTGTCGGTAACGACAAGTTCAGCTTCCAGTAGCCGGGTCCTTGTCTATGGGTTCTATCAAGGTTGGCCATGCAGGTCACTAGTTTGTGATCTGAATAGGCAACCATGAACATTTGTGGACAGCTTAACATGTCCCTATCCTTATTTCTAACTAGAACCCTATCTAGGTACGATCTAGATGTTCCGCTACGATTACTCCACGTCCACAGTGGCGCAGTCGGAAAATCTAGTCGATATCTATCGGCCAGGTCAAATCGGTCGATTAACTGTTTGAGGCTGTTACACCCCCCTTTATCGGGACATGCTCCCACATAGTCCCAACGTGCATCTAGGATTCCATTCCAGTCCCCCACTAAAAGCAAGGAGCGGGACGTTCCCAGAAAAGTCTCTAGACGTTTGAAGAAGTCTGGCCGCGGTGTCCCGGATGGGGCATATGCGGCCACCAGCCTGAACGCTCCACCTTCACTACCGTCAACGTCTAGGACCACCAGTCGACCCTCCGGGTCCAGATGTACCGTCTGTGTTACGAGGCCCAGGTGTTTCCGCAGCAAAACGGCAACTCCGCCCCCACCCCCCGGTTGACAGAGAGATGCGTAGATCTCAAAGTCATCGAAGATGGGGGCCAGCTGTCGCTCGCCGTGGATCCTGGACTCGCAAATGGCTACCACATCCAAACTGTGCGACCTGAGGTCGTTTAAGAGTTTGCCCTGTTTCCAGGGCATCCCCAGGCCGCGTACGTTCACACATCCAACTCTTATATTGGCCATGTTGGTGCTGAAAAGTTAAAAGAGGAAAAGAGATCACTCACCCTTCGCCTCCTGGGGACCAGGCCGCACGATTTCCATGGGGGTGTTGGAGGGGTTGTCTGGATGGATGGTGGTTTCCGGCGGGGTGGGGACGCAGATGTTTGGTGGGGTGGGGTCTGGTGGGATGGGGGTGTCTGGGGTGGGGAGGCATTTGAGAAGGACGCGGTTGAGTGGTTTCACGCAGGAATTCCCCACATCCTTCTCAAATGTTTCTTTTAGGGACCTATAAGTTTGTATAGGGACCCTAATCAGTTTTAGGTTCATTTTTTTGCTATTTTTTATAGAGTGGGCGAAAGTTTTCCCTTCGGTGAAAACCGAAGGGTCGTTCGTAATGGTCTCCATTAGTGTTTTGTTTTCAGTGTTTATGTAAGTGTAAGTGTAATTTTCTTGTGTTGTGTTTGTTTTTGTCTGTAGTTCTTGTGTGTGCTTTCGTTTTGTTGTAGGTATTTTGTTTTCAGGAGGTGGGGGTTTTGTTTGTGATATTTTTGTTGTTTGTGTTGGTGGTTGTATGTTTGTGGTAGTGTTTGCTGGTTTTTTGCTTTTGTGATGTCTTTTCTTTCTTTTCGAGCGATGGGGTTCTCCCTCGTCTTCACTGGGTGATGGCGAGATAGCCTCATCTGTTGTATCGTCTGTGTGATTGGGGAGGGGTATGTCTTGGGGAGTTGTTGTGTCTGTATGTGATTTTGCAGTGGTTTTAGGTGGAGTGAGGTTGGGTGGGACTGTGTTTGTTGTGGTTATTTTTGTGTGTTTGGTGTTGTTGTTGTAGTGGTGGTGTTGGTGGTTGTGTTGTTTTGATGGGTGTTGGCAGAAGAGCCTTTTTTTGGTTCATTAGTTTAGGACAGGAAGCCCTCAGGTGACCCCTGCTAAAGCAATGGTAACATGAAGGCCGCCTACCCTCAACCGAAAGGTTTATGTAGGTAAGTCCGTCCAGGAGTACACGCTGTGGGATCATAGCTATTCGCTCTGGGCTCATTTGCACCAGAACTTCAATGCTAGTCCCATTGAATACATCTCTGGGGGACTTGCCTACTGACAGTATTCTGTCTTCATCAAAATTGATGAAGCCGCACAGTATCCACCATATGTTCACCTTTGGTGTGACACTTGTGATTCTGATCTTTTGTGTCCTTTTTCCCATGTATGTAGGGAAAAAGGTGTACAGGTTGGATACAATTGGCGACACAGAGTAATTTTGGGCCGTCAATTGATCCTTCATCAGTACCGAAATACTCCCAAAAAGTTTGCTTCTTTGAATGAATGCAATATCATTCATTGAATCTTTGAAAACCAGTTCAATATCTTTCTGTGACAATTGGACTGGTTTTCGGGTAGAATTGGAAACTGTCCTAAAAACTATCGTTTTGAGAGCAGTTTCCTTGCGAATTTCTACCGGAGAATTGATGCTGAAAGCACCATTTATTTCGAAGGTGACATATCTCTTAGCGTCCTTTAAAAGGTGTTCAGCATTTGTTATGTCGAGATATATCAATTGTTCTTTCTTTTGAACTTTCTCCGCAAAGGAGATTTTTGGTTTCTTTGTGGAATCCGTATTGGTGGTGTTGTCATTATTGTTGTTATTCTTGTTGTTATTCTTGTTGTCACCGATGTTGGTATCATCCGTATTTTCCTTGGTGTTGTTGTTGTCTTTGATGCTGGTGTTATTGGCGTTGTCTTTATTTTTTTCTTTGTTGTTGTTATCATTGTTGCTTTTATCATCATTATTGGTTTTGCTGTTATTTTTGTTGTCATTGAATTGTTTGGTGTCATTTGTGTTGTTTGGATGTGAATTCGTTTTTTTATTTTCATTTTGTCTTTCCATCTCTATAGTATCTAGTGAAGAAGACGTTGTTGACTGCGAGCTTTGTAGTCTTACCGCCTCTCCACCACCATTATCATTGGACGCAGCGTTCATAACGTAATCAAAATTTTACAATATTTTTTTCCAAGATTCGATGGAGAAAAATTTTTTAAATGGATATTCCGCCCCTGAAGGGCGAAAATGAGTTGACCCACCACCTGAAGGTCCAGACGGGTGGTCAAGTTACACAATGATATAAAATTGAACTAAAAACTCACGTTTTTACCTTACATAAATTAACGGAAACTTCTCCGCGAAGTGACACACGACTGATAGAGAGAGAGATAGATAGATAGATAGATAGAGAGAGAGATAGATAGATAGATAGATAGATAGATAGATAGATAGATAGATAGATAGATAGATATAGATATATATAGATAGATAGATATAGATATATACATATATGAAGTTCTGAACTCCGATAGGTCAGAAATCTCCCTTGGTTGTTTTCTGTTTGTGTGGAAGTGTAATGGAGAGAATTACATGAACTAGATAAGTAATATGTATCTTTCGAGTTTTACTTTTTCAAATGAGAGAATATATCGTTTTCAACTGCAATATTTAATGGCTTGCTTTTATATCTTTTATATGTATCTAGAGACAAATGTTCGTTTCAATATATCTTTTTCTTCGGTATGTATTAACAGGTCTATAATAATTTTATGACTAGGTTTTACACTATACATGAGGTAGAGCTGAAGATAGAGCGGAAAGAAGAGGCAAAGAAAATAGTCTGAGAATTCGTATGTTATAAGTGTATATGAGTGGGGGAGGGAATTAGAAAAAGGGAGAGATGGGCAATATCTTTCTTTACGTAGGCTATATGACAAAGAGATGTTTAATAGTTTCCACAATCGATTATACGGAGAGCCATCGGCATATTAGAGCAGATAAAATATTATACTAGATTATTAACTGCGCATTGTTACGACATTCTATCAAGGACTACGTGTGTCAAATAAATTAGAATATATATATATGTATGTTTGTGTGTGTGCGTATGTGCTTGTGTGTGTATGCTGCCTTATATATATATATATGTATACATATATATATATATATATATATATATATATATATATATATATATATATATATATATATATATATATATATGAAAGACGTAAAATAAGAGAATTATGAAAATTTACTTACAAAAATTTCACTCCAACTAATTAGTTTCTGTAAGGAAATAAATATGGTTACGTAACGTAATCATAGAGAAACCTTACGTCATCAGGGAGTCTAGTAAATTTGCCGAAATTACTACTATGGTTCATAGTAGTGGTCAGGCCCTGTTTTAATAACATTCCACTCCTCACTGATTAACCTCAGTGTCACGTGATTGATTCTTTCGAATTTGCCACTGACCAAGTAGGCAGTGAATTTTTTCAATGTCCTGGAATTTAGTCCCCGCTCGCTTTTTTCCATCCATTGAATTATTTTTATGAGTTCCTTGTGTCCACGCATTGCCTAGGAATTTAGCTGAGAATAGACTCCCTGATGACGTAAGGTTTCTCTATGATTACGTTACGTAACCATATTTATTCCCTTACAGAAACTAATTAGTTGGAGTGAAATTTTTATAAGTAAGTCAATTTTCATAATTCTCTTATTTTACGTCTTTCATATAATTGTTCTGCATCCCCTTGCATTGAACTACAAAGTTACTAAGACTAAACCTATATATTTGCTAGCATAGGTATGCATCTGTATACATATGTTGGTAGATATACTAATTCTTTATATATATATATATATATATATATATATATATATATAGTTAGAGAAGCAAAAAGTTGCTATTTTGAAAATTTGGACTGTGAACAACAATTATTATTGAGTGGCTGCTATTTGCAGTATACCAATATAAGGTTGCACTTACCAATGAAACGGTCATAAATACCTGGATAAAATCCTTCTCTTAATGCTTACCTGTGTTTTCTCTTTTATACTATATATATATATATATATATATATATATATATATATATATATATATATATATATATATATATATATATATATATATATATATATATATATATTAGAAAGTGAGGTTTTTTTTACAGAATGAAAAATAACCGAGGTCTCCTAAACGAGTGAAAGTATAAAGAAAAAGAGATGAAATCGAAAATGCAACTGGAGTCTTATTTTTTTAAAAATATATGCATTTATTTGGTTCCTTTACCGGTTTCGCAGTTCTTCTGCTTTTCAAAAGTAGAGTTGAGATGGAGGGTCTGTGGGTTTTCTCAAATCATATATTACAATACAATTAGATAGCGGCATATAATGTTAAGTGGAATAGAATATTAAAATTATTAGATATTTACATCGAGGCTTACTTAATGAATTAAATATAATCAGAACAGCCATGTGGGAATTGTCGCTAGAAAAATGTTTTCTATTTACTTCCATTCAATATTCATAATATGAAATTTAATATTTTGTCTATTTTTCATATCTAAATCTCTGAGTTTCAATACGAAGATAGATTTACATATGAATTCTTAGATATATAGATATATCTGTGTGTGCGTGTGTGTGCGTCTGTGTGTGTGTGCGTGTATGTGCATGTCTGTCTGTGTGTGTGCGTGTGTGTGTGTGTGTGCTAACTGTATAGGAATGTAAGTTAAATGTAAAAGATAGTTCTAACATATGTTTCACCATATGTTTAATTTTAACACAAATGGTTATATATTTCTTGATGGAAAAATATATATTATTTACTTCCGAAACTGTGAATAATAATAATATTTAAGTATTGTTTTTAGGCGAACATTAGAATAGACTGGAAGTAGCAGACAGTAAAGAAGGAGAGAAAGATTTTTACAATTTGAACAAAGTGACCAAAAAGCCGAACCCAGTAAGACAAGGCATTTTATTCAACGTTCTAACGACTCTACCAAATTGAAACCTTATCGTTGTACATCGGTCGGTTGCGCGTGTTCCTGCTGTTTGGTGAACGGGACAGCCAGCTTGTGAAATTAACGTGCAAGTGGCTAGAATTTCGCAGTTAATAATCCGCCGAGAGACGAAATCTCAACCTTACGAACGTGAGACGAACACCCTAACCAAACAAATCACGCATCACCATTGGGCCTTATACTCGTGCTATATAAATGGAATTAAATCCTTCAATAAAGAATTCAACGTACTACTTGAAAAACTTGGCTTATATGCTATATCACTGAAATGGTCTTACTAATTTGTATATTATTAGTGTTCGTTTTTAGTGGTGAATTTTGTTTAAATTATGTTGTTCGTTAAACAGTCGAAGAATACGCTAAATTAAATCTGTGTATATATATGTATAAATTATATTCATATGTGAGTTTGACAGTGTGTGTATTTAGTTAAAGTAAATGTTTGTATGAAATTCATTGACCAAGATATCAATGATCTCATTCGAGAGAGGTTAATAACATCAGCTTTGTCTCCTTAAGATTGCTGCGTCATAAGAAAGCTTTTAATATAGTTAAATACGAATTACATAGTACGACATTCATCGCTTTCAGACACACACACAATTTGCATACGTTTTACACACCTTGATATACATTATATATATATATATGTGTGTGTGTGTGTGTGTGCGTGCGTGCGTTCATATACAGAAAAGAACCTACATGTATTTGTGTGTATTGGATGACCAGTTAGTTGCATGCACGCTTGCCTTATACCACATGAGGCAGAAATACTACAACTAAGCCTACTACTACTACTACTACTACTACTACTACTACTACTACTACTACTACAAATATTTTTCGGGTTTCGGTTTCATTATTATTAATAATTAAGAGTGATTATTTTCCGCCTTGTCATCACTATCATTATCATCATTATCATCATTAATATCATCATCAATATCATCATTAATATCATCATCAACATTCTCCTACTCCTCCTGATCATCAAGATCATACTCATCATCATTATTACTCATCATCATCATTATTACTCATCATCACCATATCATCATCATCAACATCGAGATCATCATTATCATCATCATTATCATCATTATCATTTTCAGGTTCATCACCATTACTTCTACCATCATCAATCATCATCATCATCATAATAATCATTACATGTCATCTCTAATTGTCATCATTATATTATTATGATGGTGTAGCATATTTTAACTACGAATTGCTAAAAAAATCTCCGTCGGGAGATACAAGATACATCTGAAGAACTAGGAAAAACAATGAAACAATACATACACATACATACGCATTCACACACCACACACACACACACATATATACACATACACACACACACACACACACACACACACACATGCAACATACATTACAGCAGCAAAATATAAAGATTTATGATATCAAATATACTTTACAATACATTGGTGTTGGTGTGATTGTTATTGAAGCTCAGCAACATTTTTCAACATTTAGCAATTATCAAAATAGATCACGGAAATTAAAAGAAATTATCATCATCATCATCATCATTTTCATCATCACCACCACCATGATCACCATCATAATCATCACCACCACCATCATCACCATCATAATCATCATCATCATCATCATCGTCGTCGTATTCATTGTCACCATCATCATCATAAGCATTATCATCATCATCATCATCAGCGTCATCGTCGTCGTCGTCACCACCGTCATCATAATCATTATCATCATCATCATCATCATCATCACCATCGTCATCATCGTCACCATCACCACCATCAACATCATCACCATCGTCATTATCATCATCATCATCATCATCATCATCATCATCATCACCATCGTCATCATCGTCACCATTACCACCATCATCACAATCACCGTCATCATCATCAACATCATCACCATCCTCATTATCATCATCAACATCATCATAACCAACCTCATATGTATTATTATCAGTAGTAGTGATTTTGAAAACATTAAAGAATATGAAATAATTAAAAATAAAATATAAGAAACCATTAATATTATTATTATTAATAGTATTTTTATAATCATTATGATTGATATAAAATGAAAATTAAAATTAAAAAAATGAAATCGAATAAATCAATATTATTATGAATATTGTTATTATTAATATAATTATCATCATTATAGTCATTATTATAGATTTTAAGGCGGTGGATTGGCAGTTTCGGTAGAGGGTCGGACGCCATGCTTTGCAGCAAAGAGCTACGGCCCTTTATGGTCTGAGTTCAAATCCCGCCGAGGTTAACTTTGCCTTTCATCCTTACGGGGTCGATAAAATAAAGTACCAGTAATACACTGGAATAATTGCTGGCCTTGTGCCAAAAGTAGAAACAATTATAGATTTTAAGAAAAATCCTTTATTATAAAAATATTACAGAAAGCTTCATTATAGAAATAAATTTCTAATCATTATTATGTGCAAAGTTCACCAATATCATTTGAGCGGAATTTAGTAGAGCGAAAACTGTGCGGAAACGCATCCTGTATTTTATTCCTTTTCTTCCCCTTCTTACTCTCATCTGTGTTTCTAGTTTTTCTTTTATCTCCCATTCTATCTTCTGATGGTGGACTAACGTCCGAAACGTAAATAATATTTCTCTGGTATATCAATCATGAAGCTATTACATATCTTTATTGTACTCTATCATTTCCTTGCATTGATTCATTTAATGTTTGCATATCTCTCTCTCTCTCTCTCTCTATATATATATATATATATATATATATATATATATATATATATATATATACGAACGAGTAGGATCTATTAACCACTCTACTACCCTAAGTATTGAGTACTTTGGTGCGTTATGGTCCACCTGGTTCCTTACCACATTTCCTTCGTTATATATATATATATATATATATATATATATATATATATATATATATATATATATATATATATATATATATATATATATATATATATATATAAGAAAAGAGTCAGAACCCCGATGGTTGAGCTCCGGCCGTTTCGACAGCTAGATCTGAACTAACCTGTCGGGGTCCTGACTCTTTACCTGTTACCCACTCTACTACCCTAAGTATCGAGTGCTCTGGTGCGTTATGGTCCACCTGGTTCCTTACCACACTTCCTTCGTTATATTTATATATATATATATATATATATATATATTTCTATATATATATATATGATGGCTGCCCCCTCGTTATCGAGTATGGCCATTGCATGATATACCATTTTTAATTATTATTAAGTAATTCTCTCGTGCAATGCCTGTGCATGAAGATATTTTTTAAAGTGAGGGAAGACTGTGCGCTGAGCCAATCCCACTCTCTGAGCGACAGTAGCTATAACCCGAAAAGAACAAAAGATCAACATCATCGGTAACTACTGAGCCACAGGTTTTATATCGGAGTTATCCCAGTTTCCTGAGTTGCCGTCTCCTAGAAGAATGCCCTGACAAAGGCTAGGGGTCCTTCACTCCCAGTAGTTTAACCACGCGATCGGGTGTCCATCCCGACTATTTCTATGTACCCGCGCATATACATACACATGCACCCATGTATATACACATATACATATACATACATACGTACATGTATATATATATATATACATATTTACACACTTTTGGATGGCCGTTGACCCTTATGACTTCTTCCGCTCTTTGTCAGGTTTTGTTTTTGTCCTGCTAGGGTGTCTAATATCACCCTCCTCACCAAGTAAACTTGGTGGGGTTGCCGGTTTAGTCGCCGACGACCCGACCATGCGACAGGTTGTAGTGGGTTACATGTTACCAGTAGCACTCTTGAGTGCTACTGGTAACATGTATATATATATATATATATGTATGTATATATATATATATATATATATATATATATATATATATATATATATATATATATATATATATATATATATATATATACATGAGAGAGAGAGAGAGAGAGAGAGAGAGAGAGAGAGAGAGAGAGAGAGAGAGAGAGAGAGAGAGAGAGAATTCACAAGAATCAAAGCTATGTTCAAAGCATTTATTCACTTACAATTGTTTCTTCCAAACCTAGGCTTGGAGTCTTCGGACCATTTTTCAATGTTTGTACAATAATTGACTTCCTATCCAACGCAGGAGAGATGCAGATACATATATATATATATATTTATGTACAGTGGAGTGACATATATTATACTATATTATATTTGTACAGCAATTCAAATTTAAAATCAAAATCAAAATTAAAATTAAAATTAAAATACATGCGGCAGATAACACAGATAATGTAAGGGGATAGTTTGATAATCAGATCTAGTAGATAGTGTATGCGTTAGTCACACATGGAGCATGCAAGTGTGTCTCATTTATATACGATTATTGTGTGGCAAGGTGTTACCTGTAATGTAAGCACTTTAAGCCGGTAAGCAAGAGTATTATGGTGGTTGTAGTGGTAAATATTTTTTGTAGATCAAAAAAGTATGTGTGCAGAAAAAGAAAAAGAAAGTTATAGTTTTCGCATCCACCACCATTTTCACATTCAGAAAAAGGAAGAAAATGTTTTTACATCCATCACATAAGTTACGATGATTTGGGATTTTTTTTATAACCCATGACATATATATATATAAAACATAGAAGGAGTGGTAAGATACCAGATGGACCATAATATTTGGAGGGGGAGTTATATCTGTATGGTATATTTGGTAAGAGAAACCCTGAGTTAGCTAGATTTATTCCAATGTTCTCTTCACATTTGGTCTCTTACAAGAAGGAAAATTGAAGGTGATACGTGTGATGAAAAATCTTTCTCGCCAAATCGTATAGTTGACAGTTAGTTCTAATATATTGACTTAACCCTTAACTATTACTTTTCGAGTTTACAAACACAATCAGGTGACTAGTTTCTGGTGGACAACTGAGTATGATTTGGTATTTTTTTTATAACCCATGACATAGCAACAATATATAATTTCATCTTACACCTGTGCACGACAGCTTGTTTTTAGCATCAATGTTTTCACACAAACGCAGGTGCGTATGACAGTTTACTGTGAAATAAAAACAAAATATGGTTTCAGAGTTCTAGACAATATTGGTGGAATACATTGTCGGAAAGTAGACAGAGTCAAAATGAGAGTAGGCATGCTTACATCATAACCTGATTGTACTCAGATCTCTCCACACACACACACACACACACACACACACACACACACATATATATATATATATATACATACACACACACACACACATATATATATATATAAAGAAGGAGGGAGAGGGAGAGAGAGTGTGAAGAAAGAGTGACACAGACAGAACAACAAATCAATACACTAAAATATGGCTAATTACTTTGAAAGACTGTTAATATACATTTCTTCATAATGTTATATATATATATATATATATATATATACTATAAAGTATGTCCATAGAATCATTTGATAATATATATACACCATTTCCTCTCCCAATTAGCATAATTAACCACACAAAAAATCAATTAGACCAGGCTATAAGATTAAAAGGCACCTATGAAGAAATAGTAGATAAATAAACGACAGCAATCTATTCGCGACCAATCGCTATAGAATATTTACCCAACATTTCAATAGCACGTGGAAATCGATTAAATATACCGTCAACCATACACAATTAGGTATAAAATTAGAGTTAGAAGAAAAAATGCATATACACATACCAGGATTACGTTTCTACCCCAGGGTTTCATTCCCTTTCGGAAATATCCTATTAAGGATAAAATCTCGAGCTTCGAACTCATCAGGAAACAAACTCATTTGGACAAAGAATTTTCTAAAGTGATCCACACCAGAAACGAATTCAAAATGGCAGTGGTCA
>OZ024741.1:137423834-137438834 GCA_964016885.1 Eledone cirrhosa | reverse complement strand
GAATACTGTTGTTGTATGTATTGTCGCTGTTGTATGTATTGTCATTGATGTTTTATTTACTGGTGTTTTAGCTGCTAATAGAAGCAGTGGTGCTGGTGTTGATGTTGCTCTACCAGATAACCTATACATTTAACTATTCGGTTTACAACAACTATAAAATATTGCCAAATATAAAGAAATATGGAATTACAATAGTTTTTTTTTCGGCTGATTTCCAATTTAATTTTGCATGACGCAATAAGCAATATCAAATAACATACACCCACACCCTCACAAACTTATTTTTGTCATATATATGTCATATATATATATATGTAGAAGTTGTATTTAATCTGTTGGGATACAACAAGCAAATATTTTTATAACTGATATAAAGCACTCAACAAATTTTTGGAGTAAAAATACAATATATTAATAAATGGAAACTATATTTATAAAACCATATTTATTTCATTATACATATTTCAAGGACACCAAAGCAAATTATGGTGCGCTTTCATCAGATAAAATATAATATAATATCCGGTAGATTCCAACAGACATGGTCGCATTCTTTTAAGGGTATGTCAATATTTGTTTATAAAACTGATCTATATTATATTTTATCTGATGAAAGCGCACCATAATTTGCTTTGGTGACCTTGAAATATGTATAATGAAATAAATATGGTTTTATAAATATAGTGAAGGCGTGTGGCTGAGTGGTTAGAGAATTGGATTCGCAATCGTAAGGTTGTGAGTTCGATTCCTGGACCAGGTGATGCGTTATGTCCTTGAGCAAGACACTTTATTTCACGTTGCTCCTTCTACCTGGAGTTGCGACCGATAGATAGTATTAGCAATTGGAAAGATCAACGGAAACATTGTTCCCTCGGTCCGATTTGACGAAAGTCGATCGTTCCTATAAATATAGTTTCCATTTATTAATATATTGTATATATATATGTATATATATATATATATATGTGTATATACATACATACATACATACATATATACATACATACGTACATATATATATATACACATATATATATAGAGAGAGAGAGAGAGATAGAGAGAGAGAAAGAGAGGGAGCTATATATACATATATACATATATTAGTTATGTGTAACAACAGTTATGTATGTATGTATGAATGTATGTGTGTATGGGCGTGTGTATGTGTTTGCGTAGAAATATAAAGAATAGGATTATAAATGGCGATAAGAAATGTAGAAAATATATGTGTTAATTTGATAAATATCTTTGGATAATATTTCTCTAATGTTATATTTATGGATATATATATATATAATGCATGCATATGTATATATATACATGTATATGTAAATATATATATATATATATATATATATATATATATATATTTATATATACACTTATCTGTATATATATATATATATATATATATATATGTAGGAGGTGAGTTTTATTGTAGTACAATAAAGCAATGCAGATATCGGATAAGAACCACTCTACAGTTTGTAGGACTGGAGTATACATAGTATATAAGATCAAAATATGATATGTTGATTTAAAACTGCACTATTCACAAGTGTTTTTTAACCTTCATATCATGTCTTCCTATTTTATCTGATGAAAACACAAATATTATTGCATGATGATATTTGTTTTTGAAATGCGCATAATAAAATACATGGAACTCTTTTAACTATCTTTTGATCTTATATATATATATATATATATATATATATATATATATAGGAACGAGTAAAACCCCGACGGCTGAGTTCAAGCCGTTTCGACGGCTAATTCTGGACTAAATCTGAGTCCAGAATTAGCCGTCGAAATGGCTTGAGCTCAGCCGTCGGGGGCCTACTCGTTCCTATTACCCACTCTACTACCCTAAGTACTGAGTACTTTGGTGCGTTATGGTCCACCTGGTTCCTTACCACATTTCCTTCGTTATATATATATATATATATATATATATATATATATATATATATATATATATAACATATATATAACATATATATAACATATATATATATATATATATATATATATATATATATATATATATATATATATATATATATATATATATATATATATATATATATATATGTTTATAAAACTGATCTACATTATATTTTATCTGATGAAAGCGCACCATAATTTGCTTTGGTGTCCTTGAAATATGTATAATGAAATATATATGGTTTTATAAATATAGTTTCCATTTGTTAATATATTGTATATATATATATATATATATATATATATATATATATATATATATATATATATATATGTATATACATATATATGTATGTATATATAAATGTGTGTGTGTGTGTGTGTGCGTGCGTGTAACACATTCTATAAATGTTCTTAGCTAAATTTGATATTCACCATTCCAGATATTCAATTTTTTCCTTTATATTCTTTTTATTCTTATTGATATTGCCATTCTCATGTCTAACGAAGTTGAATGGCTTTATATTCCTCTGCAATTATCACACTGAAATGTGAGACTTCTTATATTCCTAATCTACGGCCATGACAAATAGAATCATTTAAAATATTTTAGCTACAATTGGATGTTTGTATGATATCAGACGCTTCTTCTCGGTAATATATATGTGTGTGTGTGCGTGCATCAGTGAATGTCCATGTATGTATGTGTCTTTGTGAGGGGGAGTATATGTGTATGCGTATTTAAATAGATACAGAGATAGATAAATACATAGATACCACCCTAATCCTATATGCTCTGTTGTAACAAGAAACAAAGTATTCTTACTATTTATAATAATTTCACCCACGTTTTAGCAGTATGCGCAATATTTTCCGAAAATATGCCGACCGCCATTACAGCTCTCTAATCTATATAGGCTTAGTGCAAGACCACACAGCTGTTTATGTCTTATATATTTTAATATCATTACACATTACTCGCCATATAATATGCATATTTTCCCACATCTATTTCCGTCATCTATCTTCTGTCTTACATACTATGTGTCTATTTTCGCACACTCACTCTCCCTCATTCTCTCTCTCTTCCTCTCTCTTCCCTTTCTCCCTCTCTCTCTCCCTCTCTCCCTCTCTCTCTCTCTCTCTCATATATATTATATATATATATATATATATATCAAAAGTGCATATTGAGTTAAAAACTTACAATAGTCCCTTGTAATCAAGATTTGAACATTTGAACACATATAATTATATATCTATATCCATGTGCACAAAACCTTCTCCTTGTGATGCAAATTTCTAAAATCGTTGGAGCCTTTCGAAGACATACACATATACAAACAAACATGCATGCACACATACACTCTCAAATATATAGTAGGTATGTATGCATAATATCATGGTGGTGAAATAATACAGTTCGATAGTTCGAATATTAACGTTTGCGCAGTATTTATGGGATGGTGGGAAGACTTTATCTATTATTTTATAGAATTCATTTGCAATTTTAGTTTGAATCTGGGTGCTGTATGGAGCGTTATACCAGAAATATATAGATATATTCTGGAACGAGTTCGTTTCGGTAGGGTGGTACCACTGGTTTTGCGATGCGCTTGGATTTCAGGTAGGTAGATATATTGAGCCTTAATTGATATCATTAGTCTTAATTGTTTTCATCTCCTATTGTAGAGATGTGTATTGGGTGTTTATTTTTATTATTTGTACGGGTTCCATGATGTAGTGGCTATATCAGGTTTAAAGAACTTTCTCAACCATATATATATATATGTGTGTGTGTGGACTTCGCGCGTATCTGGGATGAAATTAATTTTAGTATTGAAACCATTCCTACGAAGGGCTTCGTTATAATAGCAAACATACTCATTGAAGAAACATACGTAGGCATGATGCCCGTGTGTATGTGTGTGCATGTGTGCTTACATCTGTATATATATGTGTGTATGTGTGTGTCTGTGTGTATTTGTATGTGTATATATATATATATATATATACATATATATAGTAGATAAATGCAACAAAACACAGGGATGCAAAAATACAAAGTTACATTAGGTTTACACATGGAGGAAATGGAAATATATATATATATGTGTGTGTGTATGTGTGTGTGTGTGTGTGTGTATGTGTGTATATATACATAACTAACATATATACATATATATATATATATATATATATGTGTGTGTGTGTGTGTGTGTGTGTGTGTGTGTGTGTGTGTGTGTGTGTGTGTGTGTGTGTGTGTGTGTGTGTGTGTGTGTGTGTGTATATCAATCGACGCAGCTGTTGATGTGTCTTTTGTGTCTTTTTATGCCATAATATCCTACTATAATTCTACTAGTAGAGTATGCTTATTTCCTCAAATTATCTCTTCTTTCCTTCATTCTAGCAATCTCCAGTTTATTTTTATGTGAATATTTCATTTCTTCCTTTCTTGTATCTGCTTTCTTTTCACAAGTAAATTCCCATGGTAACTGTTTCTTTATGTGGACTA
Source organism: Eledone cirrhosa (assembly GCA_964016885.1). NCBI lineage: Eukaryota > Metazoa > Mollusca > Cephalopoda > Octopoda > Eledonidae > Eledone > Eledone cirrhosa. The sequence goes on along the minus strand of OZ024741.1, from coordinate 137,434,372 downwards.
AAGAAAGCTAAAAGTTTGACCTAATGAGTATATGAACTGTTGCTATGGCAACAAATAATATATCAGCCTTTGGGGCTCTGCAATAACACTTATAATAAATGCTCTTCTCGGTTTTTGATTTATTTTCGTTGCTGTTGTTGCAGGTTGATTTTGTTGTGGTTTTTCTCGATGTTATTTTTATTATATGCAGAACAGAATCAACCTGGCAATAAGGAATAATCACATGAGCGATCGAACGAACAATCAATGAAAACAAACGAAAATACACTTCTACATGCATGTGTGTGCTTGTGTATACACACATACACATATGTATATATATATATATATATGTATGTGTGTGTATGTATATAATGTGTGCCTGTGTATTTATGTATACACACATATGTATATATGTATATATATATATATATATATATATATATTTATATATATATGTATGTATGTATATATGTATGTATGTATATATGTGTGTGTGTATGTGTGTGCGTGTGTGTGTGCGTTAATACCTAACTATATATTTTTTTCAAAATAAGCACATACACACACACACACACACACACACACACACACACACACACACACACACACACATATATAACATCGTCTTCATGTACAAACCATAAAATAATATTATTGTTAATATTATAAAAGCTATAAAGTGCATATATAAATTATACATACGTGTGCGTTTACCTTTTTTCCCTGCAGAGAACTGTGTCAATAAAAATCAGTTAAGCATGAGTTGACTTTCTAGTTTTACTACGTACATCATCTTTGTGACGGGGAAGGAGGGGAGAATTATCAACAATAACAACAACAAACTAACACTAAGATTAACAAAAACAAACAACAGAAATGCTTTTGTATTCAGTTTATTGCAGAGATTTGAAAACATTGCAACTATGAAATAATTTTACATTTGAATATAAGATTGTGGAGTTTGACACAGATATATTCTTGCTGTATTTCTATTTGATTTACTCCACACATGCATAATCTGTGAAAGATCTCTTCTCGTAAATTCTTGATATAATCTTTCTCTCCAGTCATGAGCGTTGAACTTCTGATAGTGACGTAGGAGCGCTGTAGTGACATGCGGCATGTTTTAGGTTAAGCTTGGCAGAGCACATTCCTCTCCATGTCTGAGCACATTGGCAGAATCGTTGCAATATCGGATTGAAACGCTTTGGAAATTGTTCCGGCTCAATGCACTCTGATTTCAAATCCCACCGAGGTCAACTTTTCCTTTCTTCCTTTCGAAGTCAATAAATATAGTATTTAGGATTGGGGACGATTCTCTCTCACTCTGGAGGAATTTGGCTGTGCTCCGATCTGGAGAAGGAAGAGGTTCCACCAAGTTTAAAATGCTCAAGACATGTGTTTCATGAAGGCGTTCCTAAGATTCAACCAAGATTTAATGGCCCTTTATCTTATTTTCCTTCGACGACACAGGCGCAGAAATGCTAATTGTCAATGCGTGAGGGTCTTAGCTGATTTTTTAGATCAAATCGGCCACGCTGGAGCTTCTTTAACCAATCGTAGGCCGCATAACAACCAATTGTGTCTTCTTTAAATGCTTGGTTAATACGATGTTGCGATTGGCCAGCTTTTAGGCCGAACTTGTAATCTTAAAGCTACAATGTGCGTTGTTATTCACGTGAGAGGGTCAATTGCTGGACCATTTTGGGGACTTATAAGAAGCTCTGAAATGATGAAAATAATCAATAATCAATTAAAAGATATTTCATCGACTTTTATATAAAGAAATATATAAATCAACAAATAAATGAATCAATAAAGGTATATATAAAAGGTTGTGCGGGAACTTTGTTTCTAAGCCAATAATAATCACTACATCATATGGTTAATTATATTATCCGGAAGCTTCTGTAAAGTTGTATGTAACTTACCGTATTATGAAAGATTATCAATTATAATCACGTCGAAATCTCGTTAACCTTTTCTGTTTGATGATCACATAAGAGCATCGACTGGGTAATGTTTGGACAACGAAGTGATTGATCAAGCACATACGATAGATATACAGTATATATATATGTACATATATATGTGTGCATACATATATATGTGTGCATATAGATAGATAGTAGAGATACACAGAATAATGTGCATACATATATATATATATATGTGTGTGTGTGTATGTGTTTGTATATATAACTATATATGTGTCTATGTATATATGTATATATAAGTATATAAGTATATATGTATATATGTATATATGTATATTATATATATATATATATATATATATATATATATATATATATATATGTGTGTGTGTGTGTGTGTGTGTGTGTGTGTGTACATATATATATATATATGTGTGTGTGTGTGTGTGTGTGTGTGTGTGTGTGTGTGTGTGTGTGTGTGTGTGCATTGCATGGGGTGTTTTATTTGAAATTACACATAGGAACTGTCAAACTCCGTCTAGGGTTCAACAATTACACGGCACCTAAAACAAAACAGTCCAAATTCCTACAAATATGATTCCCCAATTGGGCACTACAGTCATCGTTGTGATGTCGGAAATCAGAAGTATTGAATTCATGGGGGAAATAGAATGTCTTTGCAAAGCTAGGATTGATGAGTGAGGGAACGGGTAAAAAATACAACTTTTAGTTGCTCGTATAAACTGTCATCTTTATTTATTCAATAAATCATTAAAATTTAATTTTCAGCTATTATCATCTCATTAAATTTACAATAGAAAAGGCTGTTCAAATACCTTCTCTAAAAGGTGGTGATCGTTAGTCGAAATGATTGAATTCTGGTCTATATTCACCTAATTGGTTCGTCCATTTGAAACAATACTTTCTTTAACGTCATAAGAGTATTGGTTTCAACCAGGAATTGAAGCCAGCCTCTTCTAAACTGTCCTTTGGCGAGTTCATTGGTGCTTGCTACACACTTAATCTATGTTTATTATTTCTTAACATCCAAGGGCGGTGGATTGGCAGTATCGGTAGAGGGTCGGACGCCATGCTTTGACGCATAGAGTTACGGCCCTTGCCATTCTGAGTTCAAATCCCGCCTAGGTTAACTTTGCCTTTCATCCTTACGGGGTCGATAAAATAAAGTACCAGTAATGCACTGGTGTAATTGCTGGCCTTGTGCCAAAAAGTAGAAACAATTATTTCTTAACATCATCTTGTAATAATTTAAACAGAAATATCTAAAAACGGCTTTGTTAATTTAAATATTTATAGTATTTATATTAGTGGATAGATTATGAAAATCTGCAATATTAGAATAAACGTGACACAGGAAATTATGCAAAAAAATTGTTGTGTATGCATTATTGTTTGTATCTTAATATCCTGCTATGATTTAGCAAAATATATCTAAAAATGGGTTTGGACATTCAAATACTTATATCTTTATTAGGGTATATATTGTGGAAATTTACATTATTAAAGGCTTTAATGGGATGTAACCAGAAAATTGATTTATACTTTTCAAGAATGTCTTTCTAATGCGACTTCATGCGGCACAGGACGTTAAGTGTTAAATGTTAAACAATATAATTCTAATCACCTGCAAACGTTTTTCAAACAAATCTTTTTCAGGCGCTGCTCATGGAACGTCATGTAAACAAAAGTTATACACTATATTTTCTAATTATTAGTGTTAATCAAGTTATTTTCCTAATATCTCTATTATATATTGATTATTGTCAGAACGTTATCCGTATACGAAGGAAGAATATTGACATCTGGATGATAACATTAATTAAAAGAAGCTACTAAAGTTAAGGCTTCTCCTAACAGCATGTTTTACTATTTTGTTCATCTTTTCCTTTCAGTTTTTATTACTGGTTTTAGTTTGTTTTTGTTTGGGGATTTTTTTATTCAATAAATTATTTATTTTTTCCTCTAATAACAAAACCTGCACATTTATAAAACAAAGTTCGGAACAGATTAAGAAATTTAATTAATATTATGACTGGACAAAAAGCTCTAAACAATAACGAGACAAATTTAATTTCTAGTGTGTAATACTGGATAAAGTCTATTCTTTGGAGCAACGCACTTCACCAACACCATACTTAAATATCAGGTAATTGTTTCTACTATTGGCACAAGGCCAGCAATTACCCAGTACTGGTACTTTATTTTATCGACCCCGTAAGGATGAAAGGCAAAGGTAAACCGATAAACAGCTGTTTTGTTTCATTTTTCTTAATTTAGATTTCACCGTTGCTATAGTAGCGCAATGGGATAGAACGAAAGCGCTCATAATTTCAGGACCCAATGTGACCTGCCTACTGGCCGTTTGGTATGACGATGGCCTTACTGTCCTCCAGTATGTCAACGCAAATTGAATGACATCAAAAGCATTTCAACCTGGACGCCGATCGAATCTTCCCTGTACCAACATAACGCAGAGGAGCGGAATATATCCACATACTAGACCACTTTCATTTCGTGCGTCCTGTTTATTATTTTAACCCATTTTTGAATACTATAATCATAGTATACTCTTGTTCAATAATAGATACAATACACTTCTGAAATGTTTCGTCGTCCCTTTCCCCAATACACTCATATTTATATTTGTTTATACACAAAGGTAGTGTTGTTGGTCGATGAATATTCCAGCTGTTTCTAGAAAGGAACAGCCTACTCTAGAAATTAATGAGCACGTAGTTGAGCATTCCACAGACATGCGAGCTCTTAACGTAGTCCCCGGGAGAGATACTGTATGATACAGTGTATTACAAGGCTGGCGCTTTGATTTTACGCGTACAATGTAATAGGCGAAATTTTTTTTTTCTTTCAAGAACACAACAGGAGAATCGAATTAACGACCTTTCTATCGTGAGCTAAATGCCATAATCACTATGTGACGCCTCTTCATTCACTGCATCCGCCCCACTGTAACGTTGACCAAAAATTATAAATTGAAATTAGCTGTATTTAAGTATTTATTAAATAGCAAAATGTGGCAGTTTTACGAGCAGCTACTAATTTGTATAGTTTTCCAATTTTCTTCCTTCATCACTCCTTGCCTTCCAACAACCAGCTACCCACTGCCCCCTGCGTTTTAGTGCTTCTCTTGATTTTTCCAGCGCGCCTTAGTGGTGATAACGCCCACTTTGTGAATAAAGGTTACTTCGTTGGCACGTAGCGCTAATGAACTAAGGGGACTCTATTAACTAAAGCTCACTTCCAAAATAGATGCGTGTGTCCAATCAAAAGAAATTTCTGATGTGTAAATATTGGTACAATATAAATACAGATATTTCACTGAATATGCAGCCTGTTGAAAGGAACTACTTAAATAGAGTCTGTCTCATATAATGTGTATATCTTGCAAGCTACACTGAGTGAAGAGAATGGTTCGTATGCACCAATTCTTTAAACATATATATATCACGGTTAAAATAACAATTATATGTAATTTAGATAAAACAGATAGAAGACATTGATATACTGTAAACATAGATACTACACACAAAGCATAGATATTTGTAAACCGATATAACGCATTCAAAATAACACTATCTGTAAACATAGTTTTGATGAGTGTAATACGAAGAGGAACAGCAAGCAAAAAAAATGAGAAAACAATAGAAACAAACAAAAATGACAAAAATATGCAGCCGGTAGTTCCCTCTAGGATTTGCGGTTTCAGAAAATTGAATAACGAAATAATCTAGAATAAAATCGATAAGAAATCAATAAATTTCTACGGGTTATGTTGCCAGATGCAAACCGAAAAAAAAGCTGAATGGTATCAAACAGCTTGGATAGTAGGAATCATTAAAATAATCAGAAACCATTAGAGATATTAGGAAAAGAGGCGAATCATACCACTGTATCATACATAAAGGGAGACTGACATATTCGTATTGGCCTATTAAAACTATGTCAGCGTTCCCTTTCAATGGAATTAGAAACTGAATGATAGCAATTAAAAAAACGAAAATGCAACGAAGTCAATTACATTATTAATAAAGTCACGTTCTCAATGGCGGCGAATTAACAGAGTCTTTAGACCATAGATAGATGTTCTCGCTCTTTGCGCTCTGATTTCAAATTACACCGAGTTCAACTTTGCTTTTCCTCCTTTTGATCCGACTGCATGTCATTTTCAGCTACTGTCTATAACTTAGTCTCCAGTTTAGGTTATATAATATGTGTGTGTGTCTGAGTGTGTCTGTGTATGTCTGTGTGTGCCTGCGTGTGTGAGTGTGTGTGTGCGTGTGTATGTATGTGTGTGTGTTTGTATGTATCAAATACAGTATATATATAATAGTATATATATATATATATATATATATATATATATATATATATATATATATATATATATATATATATATTAGTAAAAGGAAAAGAAAATGCTGACAAATTTTTCCCAGTGAAAAATAGTTTAATTAGGAATAAGTATAAATTAGTAATAAGTATTGGTTAGTATTCAGTTTTAGTTTTAAGTTTTTACCGGTTGCGCATTTCTAATGCTTTTCAAAAATAATTTTGAGATAGAGCGCTCGTGATGTTTGCTCTAATCTGATCAGTTTTGGAAATTCTTCCTATTTTATGTGAAAAAAGTGGCTCCAGAGGTATTAAGATTTGGTTGGTTGTTGAATGTCACGTGAATGAGTACTATAAATTTCGCGCCAATTCGTGTTGCAAAAATTCTTGTAGTCAAAACAATTTGGATTGGTCGGTAGAGGTCACGTGAATGTTAAAAATTGATTTTGCGCCAAATGTAGGTTTGTCGAAGAGTGTCCTTTTTCGCCTGATTGAGAAGTCAACTCTATCAAGCCTCTTACGATATAAATACACAAAAGCAAGTTATTATGCTGTATCTTTTTTGTTTTCTGCCCAGAAACGTTTACTAATCATCATCTCTAACAGAGGCAAATTTCAATTCAAGAAAAATCTTGTGTTCGCCATAAGGCGAACATATGGCGAACACAAGATTTTTCTTGAATTGAAATTTGCCTCTCAGTTAGAGATGATGATTAGTAAACGTTTCTGAGGCGGAAAACAAAAAGGATACAGCATAATAACTTGCTTTTGTGTATTTATATCGTAAGAGGCTTGAGGCTACTTTTTTCACATAAAACAGGAAGAATTTCCAAAACTGATCAGATTAGAGCAAACATCACGAGCGCTCGATCTCAAAATTATTTTTGAAAAGCATTAGAAATGCGCAACCGGTAAAAACTTAAAACTAAAACTGAATACTAACCAATACTTATTACTAATTAAACTATTTTTCAGCATTTTATTTTGCTTTTACTAATATATCACAACTCGTGTGTTACACCTCTATTTTTTTAAATATATATATATATATATATATATAGTCTCGCGACTCAAGACCAGGGTAAAGACAGTTGCTCAAAATACATATATACATACGGAGGATGTCATTTTGAGCAACTGTCTTTATACATATATATATATATATATATATATATATAATAGTTTCCGATTTAGGTACAAGACCAACAGTTTTGGGGGAGAGAAAAGACGATTAAATCGACCTCAATGCGTGACTGGTATTTTATTTTATCGACCCCCATAAGGATGAAAGGCAAACATAACCTCGACGGTATTTGAACTCAGAACGTAAAGGGACGTAACTATATGCCACAAAATAATATTAGCGTGAAGTTCGACTTCTGTTACTCTGGAATTTTGCCTGTGTATTCATCAGGCAATAATTTGACTTGACCTTAATATTATCAATTGCTACAATATTATTAAGCGGTCATTTTCGTGACCTTCGATACGAAACGTCTTTGTGCTCGCGTATGAAAATATATGTGCAGTGACGAAGAGCGAAAGACAGAAAATGTGTGTGCGCGCGTGTGTGTGTGTGTGTGTGTGTGTGTGTGTGTGTGTGTGTGTGTGTGTGTGTGTGTGTGTGTGTGTGTAAATTCCATGATATGCTGACTAGACAGGGGTTTGGAGACGTTCGCTTATACGCTTTCCCCTTACTGTAATTATTTTATTTTTATTTTTATTTTTTTTATTTTATATAATGGTTATCTGGGAGATACGGGGTTCGATTCCTTATAGCGGCAGACGGCAACCTTTTCTGTCTTTAAAAGTTTTCAGCTTATTTTATAGCATCTTCGTGTATGAGCAAACCACTATCTATATCAACATTATATATTTTAATCGAAATTCGTTGAATACATACATTCTCTACGAAAGAAATCCATTTTAGATCTGTCATAAAGGAACATGTTCTATATTATTCTGGTTGTAGAAACTAAAGGTTAAATATAAATAAATAAAAAGCTAGCTGTAGCCTATAATGCACAGAATACGTGGTATGTCTGCTGCACTACACTCTAGATATAAGTATTATTGCAACAATACTTACATACGTGCTGTTCTAAAGACACACTAGAATCTGTAATCATATCAATGCTACTATCGGCCCTATACCGTCATTTCTATTTACCACAATACCATGACGTCATATCAACGAGACAACATTCTGTAATACAAAAGATTCAATACTATTTACACCTGCATTGTTGTGAACATCCATATTGTATCGTTTTATTTTTGTTTGTTATATTTTGTTGGGTTTTTTTTTTTGCTTATTTGGTATTTTTCAATTTGCGTGTGTTTGTGTGTGATTTGCTTGAGTAATGTGAATGTATATATATATATATATATATAACCCTATACATATATATATATATAACATATATATATATATTATATACATATATATATATATTACCCTATATATATATATATTATATTATTAGTAGTATTACCCTTACCCTATATATATATATATATATTTATTTATTTATTTATTTATATACATTTATTTATATATATATATTTATATATATATATATATATATATATATATATATATATATTTATATATATATATATATATGTATGTATGTATGTATATATATATATATATCTATTTATATATATATATATTTATATATATATATACACACACACAACATACATACAAACATACGTACATATATAGAGTCTAAATTTAAGCCTCGTTCTTTCAATTGTTTATTCTTGTAATTCTTGCCATATAGTAATCTAAAGGAGGAATAATTCTGTAGCGAAGATAATATCATTAAGAAAATGTATTTAAATAAAAGAGGGTCTTTTGGGGTCGTTCATTGCGAAATTAGGGAACTACAGTACTATACAAAGATATAAACGAATATGGGTATAACGGTACATATGTAGTTTTATATGGCCTTCCATAAATATTCTATGTAACTTTACAAATACTTGTGGCTTGTTGTTCACCTCACAATCATATGTGCGGGGGCGTTGTATCCTTGAGCAAGAAACTTTTTCTTAGAATTTAGTTGTACCTGTGAGTCAAATGGTCAACCTTGTCTCTCGCTGAATCTCCCTCAGGAACACGTTAGTGTAACGCTTTAATTAGAAGAATAGCAATTCAGTTTGCCGAGCCAGTAATTACAAACCGGAGCTGGATTCGTTATTATAATACATCAATAATATATATATATATATATATATATATGAGTGTGTGTGTTTGTGAGTACATATATATATATATATATATATATATATATATATATATATATATAACGATTAATGTGTGTGTGAGTGAGAGAGAGAGAGAGCATGTGCACGTACGTCTGTATATAAATTGTTCGCAGATGTATCATTTTCCTGATTTACGTAACTATCGATCTTTCTACATTGTTATTTATCAATCAATCAATCAATCAATAGATAGGTGGGCGTTTAGATAGATAGATAGATAGATAGATAGATAGATAGATAGATAGATAGATAGATAGATAGATAGATAGATAGAGAGGCAGTGATAGATTGATGGGTAAATATATAGATTGGCATATAGATAGTTAGGTAGGTAAGTAGATTCGTAGATAGACAGGTTGATATTTATATGGAAGCATAGATAGATAGTAAGAAAATGCCAGAGTAGAATTGTATACTATATGTAATAAAAGTAGTATGGGGTGGGGTTATGGTTTCTAATTTAGGCACAATAACAGTTAATTTGATCGATGGATAACAGTATTGCATCGACTCTCGTACTTGACTGATACTATGCTTTATTTTCTTCTTCTCTCACCTATTCCTGAAAGGGTCATGGGGTGGGGGCAGAGTCTTCATTTACGTTTTCCATAGGACGTTATCATAAGCAACCAACTCCAAATGATATATAGACACATAGGGTAGGTAGGTAGGTAGGTAGGTAGGTAGGTAGGTAGGAAAGGGGGGGGTAAGGTAAATTGTAAGGTAAGTTGATAGACAAGTAGGTAGATAGTTAGATACACAGAATAATATATTAAAACATCTCCCGTCAGTAATTATAATTGGAAACAGTAAATTCGAAGTGGAAGACAACAGTATATAGCAAAAGTAGGATGTTTCAAGGCAGTTACATTGTTATGTGTTTCAGTATTAGGCCAAATACATTAAGCTAGAAATACTTTCGAGAGTAACTAAAATAGAAAGAGAAATTTAGGGGTTCCACACAAGTCGTCCCCC
>OZ024741.1:137401334-137421334 GCA_964016885.1 Eledone cirrhosa | reverse complement strand
ATAGAATCAACCGGAAATTAAAAAACAAAAACAAAAGTATACATTTAGGTCTCACATGCAGTTAAGTAAAAACTTAGGAAATAACCCCGGTAAATGACTCGAAAACCCTATTTGATAAATTAATATTAAAAATATTTAAACAATCCAATAAGGCAATACAATATTAGCTATAGTTTAAGTAATCAAAGTTTATAAACGTTAATATTTCATTACAAATATTTACAAAAAGGAATGAAATTTTCTACTATCATATACATAACGATATCTAAAAAACTGACTTAAGCAGAATTATGGTAGGCTAATAGGGACAGAAATAAAGAAATATATGGAGGATACAAAGGGGCATAAAATCATAGTCAATATACTATATTAAATAATAGAAAGGAGCGTAAAAGGAGCGTTAAATATAATCATAATCTATTTGGAGGGGTTGACAATAAGTTTATGTGCGCATGGGGGGGGAGTTGGGGGGGGGGGGTTATCCAAAGAAGAATCCAAATAAAAATAAAAATAAAATAAAATAAAATAAAATAAAATAAAATAAAATAAAATAAAATAAAATAAAATGAAATAAAATAAAATAATGTAAAATATATAATCAGATATATACTCATAAGGTGTTAATAGTGAAAATTTTATGCGTAAGAAGATAGATATGGTATAGTAGCCAGATTATGAGAGCTAGAATAAAGAGTTGTCAAAAACCAATGATAATAATGGTGGTAAACAAAAAGAACCTAAACTAAAAAATAAGTAATGGAATATATCAGCTAATGGATACAATTTGTACTACTAGAACCTTTAGGTTTATAATAAAAGTAAGAATTAGAAATAGCGTGGGGGCAAGAAGAGAATATCTCAGACTTTCTATTAAGTAAGGATTCGCTAGAGAAAATTATAGAGTGTGTCTCGAGGATACAGTGATTACAAAATTTAGTATGTGTAGAAAGGTTATTAGAGCGTGCTACTAAACGCCAGTTAAGGCTATATGGTATATTAAGATCCAGATATAATGTGCTAAAGAAGTAGAATTCTTAAACTTAACATGTTTGAAATTAGAGATATGAGAATTAAACCTAGTCTTAAAAGTGTTAGATGTAGAGCCTATATAAGTTCTATTAGAGGAATTAGTTATAACTACGCAAGCATAGACAATGTTCTTAGAGAGGCAGTTACCGTTTAAAGGGCAGTTAGCACTCACTCTACACTCCATATTCTTCGGAGTTTCCGGCTTGTATTGGCCGATAATACTTCTTGTTGTTTTAATTGCCCTGATGAGTCCTTAATAGGACGAAACATTGTTGGCTAATAAAGACTTTTGATGTATTGAAGGCTTCTTTGTTTTACTTTCATAATTCTTCGGCTCTGTTTAATTACATTGAGCTAGACCTTTTACTGTCATTTCTATAATACGAAGAGGGTGTTTAACTCCAACACGCTCCAGTATTTTAAGCCTTATATATATATATATATATATATATATATATATATATATATATATATATATATATATATATATATATATATATATATATATATATATATATATATATATATATATATATATATATATATATATATATATATATATATATATATATATATATATTATATATATATATATATATATATATATATATATATATTATATATATATATATATATATATATATATATATATATATATATATATATATATATATATATATATATTATATATATATATATATATATTATATATATATATATATATATATATATATATATATATATATATATATATATATATATATATATATATGTATATATATATATTATATATATATATATATATATATATATATTATATATATATATATATATATATATATATATATATATATATATATATATATATATATATATATATATATATATATATATATATATATATATATATATATATATATATATATATATATATATATATATATATATATATATATATATATATATATATATTATATATATATATATATATATATATATATATATATATATATATATATATATATATATACATATATATATATATATATATATATATATATAGAGAGAGAGAGAGAGAGAGAGAGAGAGAGAGAGAGAGAGAGAGAGAGAAGTGGTTACACAACAGTTAGTTCACCATACCGAGAAGAGTTTCACCTTAGCCGATCCTCAGCTCGTAATGGAGATGGTTATACGGAACAGGAAGGACAACCGCACGAACGCGCATGCTCAGAAACGATCACTTCACACAGGCAATACTAAATTGCGTGCGAGAGAGTTATCTCCCTCCACCTCTCGCACGCAATTTAATATTGCCTGTGTGAAGTGATCGTTTCTGAGCATGCGCGTTCTTACGGTTGTCCTTTCTGTTCCGTATAACCATGTCCATTACGAGCTGAGGATCCGCTAAGGTGAAACAATTGTTCTCGGTATGGTGAACTAACTGTTGTGTAACCACTTCTACCTAACTCGTCCCATGGACTGAGTGCTCTACCACTACGGATATTACCTTCCAGTGTTTTACCACTATATATATATATATATATAATTCATATATATGTATATTATATATATATATATATAAGTGGAGTCACGTGGTGTTGGACTTATGTTCATAATGTCGTGGGTTTAATTCTTGGGTTGCGTGTTGTGTTCTTGAGCAAAAACACTTGCAAAAACACTTGCTGCAGTATACTCAGCTGAAAAGGAGTACCAGCAATAGCTGGAGGTTTAACTCTGCGATGGACTGGTGTCCTGTACAGAGGGGTGTCTTGTACTCTCGGTCGCTTCATGCCATGAAACCGGGATAAGCACCGGCCAAATGAGCCTTCTGCCTTAATACAGACTTTAGACTTTAGATATATATATATATATATATATATATATATATATATATATATATATATATATATATATATATATATATATATATATATATATTATTCATATATATATATATATATATATATATATATATAATATATTGTCAAAGTTCTTTCGTCACACATTCTGTGACTTCTTCCGTAACTAGGGATTCTTCTCTTTATTTTGTGCCTCCCCTTTGTTCTGTCCTACGCCATCTTGTTGTTGTGTGTGTTGTGTGTTTCGTTTGCGCATGTGTTACATCCGGGTCTACATCCCTTGTATAGGAGCACATTTTGGAATAGAATAGAAAGAACTAGGAATAAGGTTAATAGAATAAACTCATGGTATGATAGCAAAAAATGCCAGAGGGTAATGTTCATCAATACAACACCTAGAGGTGAATTAGCTTACAAATTTAGAAGGGCCCTAGATAAACTAAATATTAAGATAGTAGAAAGACCAGGTACCTCCATAAAAACATTTATTAGTAATACATACCCTTTTCAAAGACCTCCCTGTATAGATAAGAAAGGCATAATCTGTAAACTAATCCCCCATATTAACTGTAAAACTAGAAACATAGTATATAGCATAAGATGTACTGAAGGACAATGTAAAGATAAGAATATAGTATACATAGGTGAGACAGCTCGTAGTATAGGAGATCGGATAAATGAACACTGGCGAGAGCTTCAAGATAGAAAAGAATCATCAGTACTCCACCAACATGCTAAAGTAGAACATAAGGGCAAATTAAAGAACATAGAAATAAAAATAAAATCTACACACAGAAAAGACGCAATGTTTAGACAAACATAAATGAACTCCAACTAAAATTAAATAGAAAACATGAATGGAATAGCAACAACACAACTTACAATTAAGGACAAAATGAAAACACACACACGTAGAACAAACAACCAACCAGTAACATGTAAATAAACAAATAAATAAACAAATAAAAACACACATAGACACCCGGATGTAACACATGCGCAAACGAAACACACAACACACACAAAAACAATATGGCGTAGGTCAGAACAAAGGAGAGGCACAAAACAAAGAGAAGAATCCCCAGTCACTGAAGAGGTCACAGAATGTGTGACGAAAGAACTTTGACAATATATGAACAACCGTCCGGTTGTGGAACCAACCAACCAATCGGAAATTTATAAATTCTTAAATTTATAAATTTAATTAATAATAAATTGGAGTGAAAGCAACTGGTGCGTGTGTTTCTTATTGGCAACATGACCCTCCCAAAGTATAACAATATCGGTTTCAACACACGTTTTCAGATAAAGAATCTTGCTAAACAAATTCAGAAACGATATATATATATATATATATATAAGTATTGAAGTTTCCGTTGGAAATTGAAAAAGTCATAGGAGTGAAGAGTGCTCTATGTAAGTACCAGAGCAAAATTTAATGTATAATAAACAATACAATATAATTACCTCATTTCTGTGTGTGTAATATATATATATATATATATATATATATATATATATATATATATATATATATATATATATATATCGGACAAGGCAATTGCCTTGTCCGACGAACGAATGAGGACGTTTTTCGTATTCGTCTTATTCGGGAAACCTCTGGTAATGAGGTAATTATATTGTATTGTTTATTATACATTATATATATATATATATATATATATATAGAGAGAGAGAGAGAGAGAGAGAGAGAGAGAGAGAGAGAGAGAGAGAGAGAGAGAGACAGACTGACAGACAGAGAAGGGGCTGCTTTATATCAGTCAGTATACCACGGGTATACTGGGGCATTACTTTAACCGGCACATCTTTGTTCAAGTCTGGTACTCGTTTGTCGAAGCACAAAGGTACAGGACTCACACACATATATATGTACATGTATACATACATATACACATATACATATATATACTTGTATGTATGTGTATATGTATATATGTGTCTGTATATATGTATGTATATGTTTGTGTGTATGTATATGTATATATATATATATATATATATATATATATATATATATATATATATATATATAATTGTTTCTACTTTTGGCACAAGGCCAGCAATTATCCCAGTGCATTACTGGTACTTTATTTTATCGACTTTATTTGATATATATATAATGAATCAAGACATATGAAACATGTTTAGAATTTTGTGTTTCTCAATAAGTAAGCTCAATAGACTTAGAACCATAATAATCAAAGAAACATATATGTTTATATTGAGAGGGAAAGAGCTATATATTGTACAAGATACACAGTATATTGTGTATATATACCAAATACATCTCCTTATAATATATAACCATTTCTCTGTCTGTCTGTCCGACAGTGGAAACACGTGCGCGCGTGGTTGCTATCTCTCTCTCTCTCTCTCCAGCTATCCCTCTCTTTTAATCTGTCTGTTTCTCTCACTCTCACTCTTTCTCTTTGTAACACACTAACATTCCTCCCCTCTATCGCTGTGACGAATGGGGAGATGGAGGAGGAGGAGCAGGAGAGTGTCACTTCGTCACTTCGTCACTTCACCTCTGCCTTTCTTTCTCTCCCCTCTAACTCCCTCATTACGTACAGACATTAGGGCGGTGGATTGGCAGAATCTTTAGAGAGTCGGACACCATGCTTCATAGCATGGAGTTACGTCCCTTTACGGTCTGAGTTCAAATACCGCCGAGGTTAACTTTGCCTTTCATCCTCACGGGGTCGATAAAATAAAGTACCGTACCAGTAATGTACTGGGTAATTGCTGGCCTTGTGCCAAAAGTAGAAACAATTATTAGAAACATTGCTTCATTTTTACATATCTAAGCATTAGTAAAATAACTAATAATTTCAAAAGTAATTTTTCAATTCCAATTGTTATGAACAACAAAACATTAATAATAATTTTGTTCTAAGAAATATATATACATTTCTGTGTGTGTAATATATATATATATATACACACACAGAAATATATATACATTTCTGTGTGTGTAATATATATATATGCACACAGAAATATATATACATTTCTGTGTGTGTAATATATATATATATACACACACAGAAATATATATATATATATACACACAGAAATATATATACATTTCTGTGTGTGTAATATATATATACACACACAGAAATATATATATATATATATACACACAGAAATATATATACATTTCTGTGTGTGTAATATATATATATATACACACAGAAATATATATACATTTCTGTGTGTGTAATATATATATATATACATATATACACAAACAGAAATATATATACATTTCTGTGTGTGTAATATATATATAGACTAGCAGAAAACCACCCGGGGGTGGTTTTCTGCTAGTCTATATATATAAAACTGAGGTTGTCTGTCTGTCTGTCTCTCTACTAAAACCGTCGGCTCACATCTCCTCTTAAACCGTACGTTCAAATTTCGGTGAAATTGCTACACTTAAAGATGAAGGTCCGGCGGAGACATTGGTCAAAAAAAGAGATGAGAGACGAGTTATTTGCCTTTTATGGCGTCATATGCTTATCTATTTATGTTACGTATAAACGACGCGGTGGAGAACAATTTCATGCAAAGACGAGACCAAGTTTATGGGGTAAATGGAGTCGTTTGACTAATATTCTATTTAAAATAACCGAATGATTTCCAGCCCCGGAGTTTAAGAATGATGTAAATAAAATGACAGGTTATTAAAATAGTTGTTTCTATTTTTAGCACAAGACCAGCAATAATCCAGTACATTACTGGTACTTTATTTTATCGACCCCGTAAGGATGAAAGGCAAAGTTAACCTGGACGGGATTTTAACTTTGCCTTAACATAGTAAAAGTAAATAGTGAAGATTTAGGCCAGTACATACGTATGCGCCGACGAACATACACATACATATACATACCCACACACAAATACATACACACACACACGTGCGCGCGCGTGTGTGTGTAAACCTTATGCATTTCTACAGTATTTTCACCAAACTTAAGACATAGGTTACTTATGTACTCCGGATGGTCATGGACACTTTCATTTTTCCAGATATTGATTATAGGGCCTCCCGGCAGATAACCCCTTTAACCACTTCCTTGGACTCGACTGAAACACTGCAGTACAATGCAACATAACTTCTGGAGTTCGCAACCGATTTTCACAAAACTTGACACATGGCTACGTTTGTTCTACAGATCAATGTGAACTCTCAGAATTGGCACATATTGAGTAGGGGACCCCTGGGGGCAAGAACCCTCTTTTGGAAAAAGCCGATGATTTTATAAAAGTATAGTTTTCGAAGCAGCACTGAAGTATTGACATAAATGGTATACATAACTGCTATTTAATACCCGAGCAACGCCGGGTACCTCTGCTAATATTTTATAAATGAATATATATATATATATATATATATATATATATATATATATAACGAGGAAGTATTTCACCGTTTTACCTACACTATATATATATTGCCGTTCATCCTTCCAGTGTCGATAAAATTAAGTACCAATCATGTACTCTGCCGCATATAATCGAATTTCCCCTTCCTCCATACTACTGGCCTACTGCCTACTTTAGAAATCATTATTAGGAAATGTTCTATTAATCAAATTTTCTTGGTTTTTTTGCTTTGCTTTTTTTTGTGAAATCCTTAAGGTTATACATCCTATATGTCAAGTTTTATTTGTTTCTTTACGCCTTCTTTACGGTTTATTCGTCACGTTCTTTTTTTATCTCTTTTTGGGGGGTGGGGTTGGATGTATGTTCTGTTTCAGATTTACTGTTTGGCAAATTGTACAGGAAGCCATTTTGTTAAAACCTCGTTGGACATCCATATTGTATATTGTGTTATTTTTACGGATGAATGTTTTTCGGTGAAGAATTTTATGGCAAAGTCGTCATATTTTCTTTTAAATCACATGAACAAAACTAATTTAAAACTACGTAATTAAATAGAAAATGTCAGAATAGTATTCTTTATGTAATAAAAGTGGTAGGGAATATTCACGATTACCAATAGCAGCTAATTTGGTCGATGGATAACACGACTATATCGACCATGTACTTAAGTGATACTTTACTATATCTACTTCTTTGTTCACTTTTACTGAAAAGGTCGTAGGGGACAGAGTCCTCATATACACTTTCCAGAGGACGTTATCAAAATCAACCATCTCCAAATGATCTGGATATATCCCTAAGTGAGATCAACCGCGTTTGTGGAGGGTATCTAACCATCTTACTTGCTACCTCTAGGTCTCCTGTCCAACGATTCTTTCCTTATACATACTGACATATCTGTACTAGAGCTGTGATCTCTCAATTTGGGGAAGTAGCGGCTCTATAAAGAATGACACCCCCATCTCTGTATAACGTTATTCCAAAGACCCTTCGGAGGAACCCCATTTCGGCTACTTGCATTTACAATTGTATTCTTTCAATCATTCCCCAAGATTCATGACCATAGTAAGGGTAGGCAAAAACACTGAATTAAAGATAGAGAGTTTGGTCTTTAAACCTACCTCCCTTCTTCTGATAACCGAATGGTGAAGTTGGCGCATTATTTCAACCCTTATGGTCTGAGTTCAAATCCCGCCGAGGTTTACTTTGCCTTTCATCCTTACGGGGTCGATAAAATAAAGTACCAGTAATGTACTGGGTATTTGCTGGCCTTCTGCCAAAAAGTAGAAACAATTATTTCAACCCTTGAAAAAATGAAAGGCCAATTTGACCTCGGCGAGATTTGGAATAACACTAAAATAAGAATATATCTAAGATTGAATTGATGATTATTTCTCTCTCTCTCTCTCTCTCTCTCTCTCTCTCTCTCTCTCTCTCTTTCTTTCTTTCTCTCTCTCTCTCTCTCTCTCTCTCTCTCTCTCTCTCTCTCTCTCTCTCTCTCTCTCTCTCTCTCTCTCTCTCTCTCTCTCTCCTCTATCTATTTCTCTCTCTATATATATATATCGTTCTGTGTGTGCGTTTGTAGGCAAGTTCAATATATAATTTTTGTATAGATTATTTTAATAATTAACACAGTATATGAAAAATAAATCCCTAAAACTTGAACTCTAAAAATGACTTTGTTAGTAATAAAGAAAGTCCCAAAACGTATTATTACGAAGTTAATTCAAAGTCATCTTTGGAAATGTTCTTGTTTAATTTTACAGTAAAAGGGTGTTGAGCTCTGCCGTCGGGGTCATACATTTTCCTATATATATATATATATATTTGTGTATATATATATATATATATGTGTGTGTGTGTGTGTGTGTGTGTGTATTATAGTTAAAACCGAAAACAAAACCAATAACGAAGAGTGCAGTACAAAGTGTTAGTATTAGGTTCACGCTTGAGAGTCTTGCATGTGGGACGATGTTTCTGGCATAAGCCCTTCATCGGGAGAAAAGTGGGAAGGAAAAGAGTTCCGAGGGTGTGAGGGGGAGTGGTGGAAAGACATTAAAATGGGGGGGGGGGTAAAAAAATTAAAATGAAACAAGTGGTGAAAGGGTGTGAGGCGTATATATATATATATATATATAGTGTTGAAGTAAACGGGGTATCGTTTAAGGTAATCCAAATAGAGGTTACGAGTAATCTGTACCGTGGAGGATTTTAACGTGCGTCGTTGTTTGACTCAACAAGATGTTTACTTAGTTGTATCGTTCGGATGACCGATTTCGGACAGTTCTGAGGTAAGCAATTCCTGGAGTATTAATAATGAAAGAATGAAGAATAAACGGATAAACTATACAGTAGGGTTTATTCCAATATTGGAATAAACCCTACTGTATAGCTTATCCGTGTTAATCTTCATTCATTCATTATATATATATATATAGAGATGTGTGTGTGTGTGTGTGTGTGTGTGTGTGTGTGTGTGTGTGTGTGTGTGTGTGTGTGTGTGTGTGTGTGTGTGTGAGTGTCTGTCTGTCTGTCTGTAGAGTACCGGAGGCCATGCTTTACAGCAAAGAGTTCAAATCCCACCGAGGTTAACTTTGCCTTTCATCCTTACGGGGGACATAAAATAAAGTACCAGTAATACACTGGGATAATTCCTGGCCTTGTGCCAAAAGTAGAAACAATTATATATATATATATATATTAACAATAATAATATGCGCAGGATATTGGAAGATAAGCATTTTTAAAAGCAGATGTCTGCAAAGTATTGTGTTATGAAAAAGCTATGTTTAAATTAAATTAGATCAACAGTGGAGTGTGTAAATACAATAGAAATTTATTATATTATTAAAAATGAATTCATTTTATTTTATATGATATTAATAATTTCATGTTAATAGATGCCAGAATACAAATAGAATTTGGCTATTTTGGGAAATGTAATTTTTCTTCATTGTTAGAAAAGTATAAGTAAAAGACCATATAAAAATATATAGATAACTGTGGTAAAATGTATCTATTGCACTGGCTTTTACTAATAGTGCATTTTGTTTGTTATCGAATAGTATTCTCTAACATATATCTCAAATATAAACCTAGCTTTGATCTTAAACTCCACCTCTTACTTTATTAATCATATTACTTTAACAGGTTGTCGATTCTTTCAATTGCGGTAGTCTAGTCTCCAATCTTGTAAGAATCGGGTAATAGAAAAGTATTATGAACTAAAATTGAATCGTATTTTTATCATTATTTATGTGTTCATTATTGGTTTGCGAAAGCCGCTACAAAGTCAATAGTAGGAAAAAACGAATACAACAGTTCAAAATTGTTCATGATATTTCATATTTCGAGCCCAGACCCCTTTTTCAAATATGAGCACTGTGAAATATGTAGTTATAATTATTTTGAGAAAGCTGATACAATGCAAGTTATCTATACAATAAAGGAGCGGTCGTTGGGTCCGATAGAGCCGAATGAAAGGCAGCGGGGTTTGGAGCAGGGTTCCCTGCACCAAACGAAAATACTCACACACACACACTTGGATGCATTACACTTTAACATATAAGTTTATTTTAATATAATCTTAGTACCAAACGAAACGTTGTAGTCATTTAAGTACATAAAACTTGCTACATTTCTATTTTATTTTTTATATTGGCTCTTATATATTTTTCGAACAAAGGGAGGAGAAATAATTCCTTATTCAATGTCCTTATCGCAGCTAGCCCAATTTTATTTCTATACCATCATCTATTAGCATGTAATTATTCATATTATATAAAATAAAATGAAGTTATCTTTTAATAGTGATATAAATTTCTATTAAATTTATAAGAGCTTCTGTTGATATAATTTAATTTAAATGAGATATTTTTCATAATTCAGAACATTGTAAACATTTCTTTTGAAAATGGTGATTTTCCGGCTGAATAATTTATTATATTCCTTCGTAATACACACACGCTCACACATACACGCGCACACATACGCACACACACACACACACATAGAATAGACAAGACAAGAACAGAGATGCAAAAGCAAAGTCTTAATAGCTTCACGCTTATATATATATATATATATATATATATATATATATATATATATATATATATATATATATATATATATATATATATATATATATATTTACATATTTGTATATATTTATATCTATATTTACATATATGTATGTATGTGTGTATGTATAATTTCGGAAGTTTTACAAAAGTACTTTTGTTGATAATGTAAATTATGGTATGTTCTCCAAGTAAACTCAGATCAGAATATTATATATATTCAAAATGAATATACTTCAATATAATTATGGAAAGTGTCCACCTTTTTTCCGTCTCTAAAGCTTTTTCGATTATCGTTAGTCATTACTTTGAATGTTGGACGGTGGATTGGCAGTATCGGTAGAGGGTCGGACGCCATGCTTTGAAGCATAGAGTTACGTCCCTTTACGATCTGAGTTCAAATCCCGCCGAGGTTGACTTTGCCTTTCATCCTTACGGGGTCGATGAAATAAAGTACCAGTAATGCACTGGGTAATTGCTGGCCTTGTGCCTAAAGTAGAAACAATTACTTTGAATGTTGCAGCGTTTTATAATAATATCAAAAATGTTTCAGATTTCTTTAGTCCAATTTCTACACCGGTTATTTACACGCATACGCTTGCTAATGTTCAATATATATTCCGTTCGGGAGGTTTATTTGCCTTTTTATATTTTTTCTATAGTTAAACATACAACGATAGCTACTAATTCAATTCATATACACAGTATATATATGAATTGAATTAGTAGCTATCATCGTATGTTTAACTACATATATATATATATAAGCAAGTATTGCACCAAGAAAAATATAAAAGTCAGCGTGAAGGAGATTAGAAGCTGACTACAATATATATTGTTCAATCATATGCAATACTTAATTATTTATCACGCTTCATCAGAAAGCCTATATTAGTAGAATTCAGCAATGTGTATGTATATATATATATATATATATATATATATATATATATTATCTAAATGTCTCTTTCATGCGTGTGTGTGTTTGTTAGTTGTGATGAAGTTTTCTAAAATATATATTTAATTTATAAAATAGTATAGAATACTGATGTTAGAATACATGGTCAAGAATATATGAAGCAAAGAATTAACATTTTAAAGATTAAAGACAATGGCTTTTACTGATATTTCATGGGTTAAATATTCTTAGTTAGCTTTTCAATTTAAGGATAACTTTCCATGCAAACCAGAATCTGAAAGCCATTAATGTGCATTAGACAAAGTTCCTTTGATCGCATGTTAACTATTTCTTTCTCTAGTTGTTTACATAAACGTAGAACAAAATGTCGCCTATAGATCAGAGATCGACAAAAAAGCTGTCTTAAAGTTGATTTGAATAGAATTAAAGAAACGTTACATTCTTTAAATTTATCCGTTGAATTAGAGCGGGTTAAATAAACAGTTCAATATATGAAAGTATTTATATGCTTGATCTTTAGTTTTTTTAAATCCCGGTTTAAAACTTCGTGTCGTCAGGAAATACATGTTTACACAGGGGTGACTGCAGTCTGAGAAAGTTATTTGTCTTCGTTTCATCTAGTTCCGTGTAGTGATATTTTGCTTCCCTTTTAACTATATACTTCAAATACAGACTTAAAACGTTGCCTCGAAGTCGCTGAGTGAATATAACTAATGACTAGAATTAATTAGATGAGCCATTATACTGCAGTAGAATCAATATTTCACTTCATTTAATTATGAAATTTGAAATCAGTGCATCGCAACACAAACGACCATAATAATGAAAAGTACTCTTAAAGATTCAACTAAGTGAACAGTGGTTGCTGCTTTCCACTTTTTTTCGACTCCGGGGTATTTTACACGATTTTCCCAACTATTATTTATGGACATCAACTATCATTATGGTAATTTGCATTGCGACACACATTTCAAATTTATATTTTTTCCAGTTTCTTAAGTCAACCGCTTTGTTTATGTGTGTGTTTTTTTTTGGGGGGGGGGGTATAATTTTAAAGTTGATAACGGAGGATTTCGTATTTAATCTTAAAAACGAGTTTCCAGGTACAAACTAATGTCATTAAAACGATTTCATATCAAGTTTTCTTTAAGGATAATTTTTTTAATTTCAAATCAAATTTAATTAAAAGATTTCATATTTAGTTTTGTTTAGGAATAATTTTGGTAACACAAACCAAAATTATTTAAAAGGTTTCAACTTCGTTTTATTAGATTCTGACGGATCAATAAAGTAAGCATGAGCAGAATGTTATGAAAGAAATATCATAGGTTTGAGTAAAAATATGTTATTTTTATAGTGCAGAGAACGTGGAAGTAAAGTGATGATGGATCCTCCATCGGTTTCGATGATGAACAATCAATTATTCGATCTACTGGACGTCCAATTCGGAAATTAATGTGTACGAGGTTGAATATTCTACAAACACGTGTACCAGACTTAACATAATTTCCAAGCTGAGTCAGGATATAAGGCTGGTTCATTGAATTACACGTAGAATCCATGTAAGAGATTTCCACACAGCTTCCATCTAACCAAATTAGATGAATAGATTAATTTGTTTTGTCTACCTCTCTCAACTCTGTCTTAACTATCTAATTCATGATGCCTATCTACACAATGTCTATCTACACAATGTCTATCTACACAATGTCTATCTACACAATGTCTATCTACACAATGTCTATCTACACAATGTCTATCTACACAATGTCTATCTACACAATGTCTATCTACACAATGTCTATCTACACAATGTCTATCTACACAATGTCTATCTACACAATGTCTATCTACACAATGTCTATCTACACAATGACTTTGAAGATATTGAAGAATTGGTAAGGATTTAGTAAAATAACTAACTTTGTCATAATTAATCTGGTGGTTTCAGCATAATTTAACAAACGCTCTTACATACAATTATGATGGAAGGTTTAAATCTAAATAATGAACAGTTTAAAACGAATGGCTTTATATCATAGAATCAGGACACATTACAAACAATTTTTTTTTATCTAAAGCTTTAATGCGTTGTGTTCTGGTGAGATTCCATAATAAACCTTGTTTTAATGTTTTCTCTTTCCTACTAATCATGCTTATGGAATTACATTTAATACACATGCCACCACCATATATGAAACTTAAGGGTCAGTCCGCCTCGTTTGAAACTAATGTTCAATACACCGTGTAAATCGATTGCTGTAGTTATTTCTCTTGGTTGTTGAAACACTTCACAGGACGAAATATTTAATGTTGTACCCTGTAACCGAAATGCACTAGGTGTGCACTTGAGTACACTTTCTCCTGGACATAATGTATGTCACTATAGCATTGAAGAAAAGCTGTGTTACAATGTGAAACGATAAACAGCCACCATTGCTGCTGTGTATTTATGTCATGTTGGTGTGTTATAATAGATTTTAAGCTGACACCTGGCATTATCATTGTTGTAATGTGCGTGTGATCTGAGTGTGTAAATGTCAGATAGATTCACAGCAGCAGGACTGTAAACAAGAATCGTTTAACAGCATGACTATGAAGTGGCCGGGGGATTTGTATAGACATTGTAGATAGATAGATAGATAGATAGATAGATAGATAGATAAATTTATTTATTAGCCACACGGGCACAAAAGAAGGGGACAAATACAAATGGGGAGTTTACATACAGGTATATGAAAATAAAACTATTAATAAAACAACAAATAACAATTGAAATCCCCAATAGGGGGGAGGCGTTACACAGGGGTTGTACAGACCCCGAAAAAATGTACAACCCTCATCTCCAGGAGCACCAAGAGTGAGTACTCCCTTCCTCTCTTTCTCTTTTTCCTCAACCTACAGGCTTATACAGAGAGACGGCCCAACCACTCGGGCCATTTTTGCCACATTCACCCACCTTTTATAAAATTTGCTGGGGTACAGCACCTCTCTCTCCATCCTGATTCTTCTTCCAAAGTGGTATTTGTAAAAACGAATCAGTAGCTCGCCGGAAAGAAAGGTGTCTGACCGCAGCCCTTTTAACCTCGTCCACCGTATAACCTCTTTCACCATAGCCATAACACATAGGAAAACCGCCTCTCCCTTGTTTTTGAAGGAGAGTGGCGGTGTGATCATGACAATGGACTCGGTGGTCAACTGGATTGGTCCCACCAGCGACAATAGTCGTTCTACCAAACCCCACAGGTTGGTGACGCCCGGGAAGTGTACAAATGCATGCGCGACGGTTTCCTCGTCGCGCACGCATCTCGGAGATCTTTTTCGAAGGGTCCCTGCCCGGGCGCCCGTGTCTGTAGAGCTTGTCTCGAACTGGTAGACTGCCAGGTAGCACTGCCAGGCCAGGGATTTTGGAAGGTGTCCATTGGTCCCGGGCGGAAGGTCCTACCGAACAGACTGGCCAGTTCGTCCTCCTCTACGCCTAGAGTTTCTCCGAGCGCGTCGTCTCACTTATTGCGGACCAACCCTCTATTGAATGTCGAAGTGGAGACTCCACTGATCGCCGGGTCCGCCTGCCAGAGGGCTGTGAGCGCCTGAGCACATTCGATGTGCCAGTCGCCCATTTTCCTCGGTCTTTGCTTGACCCAGGACTGCAGCTCGGTCAGCGAGACGAGTCGTGGGAAGACTCGCCTCACGAACGGGGCTCACACCGGTTGTCTGGTGATGAATACGTGGAGGTGCCGCACCCTATGCACGTATTTGCGCATCGTCAGCCACGGCATCCCCAGCCCTCCGTTTGAAGGGTGTTGGCAACAGATGGATCTTCTCACCAAAGGAGCCCGTTCTTCCAAAGGAATTGGAAGAGCGCGCGCTCCATTTTGGTGAGCATTTTGGCTGGACAAGGAACGACGGTCAAGCGGTAGTAGATGACGGACGCTATAAAAGTGTTCGCCACCTACGCTCGACCTTTCAAGGATAGTTTGCACTCGGCCCACTTCTGGGTGAGCGCAAACACCTTGGCCGTCACCTCGTTCCAGTTCTTCTCCACCTGGAGGTCAGGACCAAACCAGACCCCGAGCAGCTTACCGGTCCTTACGTCCATCGTCCGACGACGCCATCGGAAGGCATCGGTTTGCCTCTCCACGTTGCGAGTTGCAAACCGACGGATTTGTCCCGGTTCAGCTTCGCTCCTGTGAACCTTTCGTATTCCTCCAATAAGGTGCCGATCTCCCCGATTTGCGAGGTGCTCGACACCACTACTGTCACTCGTCGGCGTAGGCCGACGCTGCTTTTCGCAGTCCCGGTTCCAAAGGGATACCCTGCAATAGCTCCAACTTCCGCAGTAGTGTCTCGAGAATCAGTACGTACAGAAGGGAGGATAGCGGGCATCCCTGTCGGATGGATCGTGTGATATGGAAGGGCTCCGAGAGGTAGCCGTTCACCTTGACCCTTGAGCAGATGTTGCTGCTGCGCATTGCAGCAATCCAGCCCCTGAACACGGGTCCGAAGCCTGCCGCTTCGAGCACCGCATCCAGGTAACGATGGTCAACCCTATCGAAAGCCTTAGACTGATCCAAGTTGATCAGGGCTCCACCGAAGCCAGGTTTACACCCTACCCTCTCTATGATGTATCGCATGAAGTGGAGGTTGTCGTGTATGGACCTGGTCGGAATTGCGCATGTCTGCGCTTCTCCCACCAGGTTTTTCGACGACAAACGCCAGCCTTTTTGCCAACACCTTGGCCAAAATCTGTAACTCTGTGTTTAGCAGTTATGGGCCGGAAGTTTCCTGTGTCATCCCCCTTATTCTCGTCCTTCCTGACTAACGTGACTACGCCCTTGGTCACAGAACTGGGAATTCTCTTGTTCTGCTGCCAGTTGCAGTAGACCGCTTCGAGGAGACGGGATAACAAGTCAGGCATTGCTACGTAAAATTCGTAGGGTAGACCGTCGAGACCTGGAAATTTGCGTTTGCCGCATTGGCTCAGCGCCTTTATGTCAGCTCCCGAAATCGGCCTTTCGCAGAACTTCGCCTCGCTGTCCGAGAGGCTCGGTAGGCCGTCGAGGTATGGACCGAAATCCATAGCGCCCCCCGGCGCGCCGCCCTTCCCGAACAGTTGAGCAAAGTGCCGCTGAAAGGCCGCGCACATCTGCTTCGGCTCACGTACCACGCGTCCGTCTTGGTCCTTCAAAGACCGAATCGTGGACTTGTTGCCGAGTCCCTCTCTATGGGTTTTGTCAAGGTTGACTAAGCAGGTCACTAATTTGTGATCTGAATAGGTAACCATGAACATGTGTGGACAGCTTAACATGTCCCTATCCTTCTTTCTAACTAGAACCCTATCTAGGTACGATCTAGATGTTCCGCTACGATTAGTCCACGTCCAAAGTGGCACAGTCGGAAAATCTAGTCGATATCTATCGGCCAGGTCAAATCGGCCGATTAACTGTTTGAGGCTGTTATACCCCCCTCTATCGGGACATGCTCCCACATAGTCCCAACATGCATCTAGGATTCCATTCCAGTCCCCCACTAACAGCAGGGAGCGTGACGTTCCCAGAAAAGTCTCTAGACGTTTGAAGAAGTCTGGCCGCGGTGTCCCGGATGGGGCATATGCGGCCACCAGCCTGAAGGCTCCACATTCACTACCGTCAACGTCAAGGACCACCAATCGACCCTCCGGCTCCAGATGTACCGTCTGTGTTACGAGGTCCAGGTGTTTCCGCAGCAAAACGGCATCCCCATCCCCACCTCCCGGCTGACAGAGAGATGCGTAGATCTCAAAGTCGTCGAAGATGGGGGCCAGTTGTCGCTCGCTGTGGATCCTGGACTCGCAAGTGTCGGAGTGTCTTGTGTTGTTGTGTTGGGTGTCGGCAGTAGTGCCTTTTTTTAATGCAGTTAATTGAGGACAGGAAGCCCTCAGGTGACCACTGCTTAAACAGTGGTAACATGAAGGCCGCCTAACCTCAACAGAAATGTTTATGTAGGAATTTCTATCCAGAGGCACACGTTGTGGTATTCTAGCTATCCGTTCTAGCTACTCCCTCTATCAGGACATGCCTCTACATAGTCCCAACGTGCATCTAGGATACCATTCCAGTCCCCCACTAAAAGCAAGGAGCGGGACGTCCCTAGAAAAGTCTCCAGACGATGGAAGAAGTCCAGCCGCGTTGACCCGAAAGGGCCGTAGACGGCTACCAGCCTAAACGCTCCGCCTTCACCACTGCCAAGGTCCAGAACCACTAGTCGACCCTCCGGGTCCAAATGTACCGTCTGTGTTGCGAGATCCAGTTGTTTTTGCAGCAGAACGACAACCCCACCCCCACCTCCGGGCTGACAGAGAGATGCGTGCATCTCAAAGTCATCAAAGGTGGGGGCCAGCTGTCGCACGTTGCTGATCCGGGCCTCGCAAATAACCACCACATCTATACGTTGTGACCTGAGGTCATTTAGAAGCATTGCTTGCTTCCAAGTTGAGCCCAGGCCACGCGGATTTAGACAGCCTACTCTTAGCATAGCCATGTTGGTGGTGAAGTGGAGAGGCACTTACCTCTCTGCGTCCCGGGTATCGGGCTGCACAATTTCCATGAGAGTGGGGGATGGGTTGTTGGGTGGGGTGGTGGTTTGTGGAAGTGTAGGGGCATCAGTGTGTTGTGTGGTTGGGGTGTTTGGAGTTGTGTGGGTGTTTGGGGTGGGGAAATGTTTCAGGAGGACGCGGTTAATGGGTCTGACGCAGGGGGGGGGAGGCACGTCCTCTTTAAAGTTGTTTTTTAGTGTTTTATATGTGTCCTCTGGGGCCTTAATCATTTTGAGGTGGGTGAAATCCCGTGCCTTGGGTTTTTACTAAATTGTTGTTGTATACAATGTTTAGCAGTTTTTTATTTCTTGTGTTTATGTATGTGTATACATGTTTTTGTTTTTGTGTGGTGTTTTTTGTTTGCTGATGTTGTGTGCTCTTTTGTGTTGGTGTCTGTGTTATGTTTTGGGGAGGGGTTGTTTTCATTTGTGTGTCTGAGGTGTGTTTTCTTTTTTTTTCTTTTGATTGTGTGGAAGTGCTCCTCCTCGTCTGACGACGAACAAGGGTCATCTTCCGCATTGGAGGGGAGGGGTAGATTTTCGGGTTGTGTTTGCGGTGCGGGTGTTTTGGAAATTGTTTTTTTTTTAGTGGGGGGATGGGTTGGACAGTGTTTTGTTTTGGTTTGAGCTGTGGTTGTTATTTTTGTAGTGGTGGTTGTGGTGATTGTGTTGATTGTGCAGTTGTTGGTGGTGTAGGCAGGATTGGGGTTTTCTCTATAAGTTGAGGACAGACTGACCTCTGGCTCCACAGAGGTAACACGAGGGCTGCCTCTCCTCAACGGAAATGTTGATAAAAGTTTGATCATCCAGTATGATGCGTTCAGGGATCTGGGCGATCCTTTCGGGCCTCATTTGAACTACAAGTTCGAGGCCCATTCCACTGAACGCGTCACCCGATGCCTTTCCCATGGATATTAGTGTGTCATCGTCTAGGTCCAGGAAATATGTCAATACCCACCATATGTCCATAATCGAAAGGATGGTGTGAATTTTTATTTTGTGTGTCCTTCTACCCATGTACTTAGGGTAGAAGGTGTATGCGGTGGATGTGATTGGTTTTATTGACAGTTTCTCTGCCATGTCCCTGTCCTTCATGAGAATGGATAGACTTCCGTAGAGTCTATC